>JAHRHZ010000021.1:45634242-45664116 GCA_024137785.1 Ginglymostoma cirratum
TCCTCTGATGCTGCTTGGCCTGCTGTGTTCATCCAGCTCTACACCTTGTTATCTCACCATTATTAACACTGACTTCTTATTCCAGATTTATTAATGCAATTAGTAAATAACTAAACTAATGCAATTTAATTTCCCAGTTGCCTTAATGCAAGCTAAACTCTGAAATAGTCCGATTTGTAGTCCAGCAATATAACCATTACCATATCCGATATGCGAAGTTTCAAACTACAGGTGCAAGATATTGAGGTTATACATTGAACATCCTGCATTCAGTACCTATTCCATGAATCCCACTGCTCCATATTAAATGCCCTTCTAAAGGTTTGTTATTGCGCAGACACACACACACACACACACACACACACCTTTCACTGAGAGGGATGCGTGACTTTGGAATCCTCTACTTCAGAAACAAGCTGAGAAAACGTCATTAAATATTTTAAGGCAGAGGTTCATAGATTCTTTTGAGGCAAGGTGCGATTGGTGGTAGAAGGGAATGTGGAATTCAACACAACAGAAACAGATCAGCCACAATCTTACTAAATGGCAGAGCAGTCCTCAGGGACCAAATGGTCTACAACTGCTCCTCTTTTATATAATCATAAATATGCGGTCACCGGTGGAATGGGAATTAAATAAGATTTTGTAAAAGGGTCACAACAGGAGTAAAGTGACCCCTTAAACTTTAATCAATTTTCTGATTGTATGCCTGAATTAAATACTTGACTCAAGTTATTTTAATAGTGGTAATTTTCAGAAACATTTATGTCAAGGTTTCATGGTTTTAAACAATGCTTTTATATTGGAGGTTCATTGACCATAATCAATTCAAGGTTCTCCCATTCTCACTGTGTTTTTCAAATCTGATTAAAAATGAAATCATGGAGTTTCTAGAAGAAGTCCAACTGGTTTATAATTTCCAAACATATCTAAGTTTAGAAATTCAAACACTAGTCCTGTCCAAAATCTCACATCCAGAGAGAGAGAAATCATATTGTGTCATGAAGAAAACTGAGAAACTGAGAAAAAATGTTAACTCTCTGCTGGTGTACGAAAGGGCAGGGCAAAATATCCTGATCCTCAAAATGGTTTTAGTTTTTTACTTACTCAGACCTCTTGTTCACAAGCTTTTTTTCCTTCTGGAAACTAGAACAAATGTATGCATGTTCAAGTTGGTTGTCTGCCAAATTTTGCTTATATGTTTTGAGGACAAACCGGGCTTCTTTTCATAACAGGAAATTACTTCATTACACTTAAAATAAATCACTTTTTAAACTGTTTCGATCAGATAAGATTTGAATTGATGATGCTTTTGGACTTGTCCTTGTTTTAGTATTGATTTCAGTTTAATGCAAAGGTTCTTTTATTGTAACAGACATAGGAAAGTCTCTGTGAACACAATCCAATTTTCTTTGTGTGTTTCTTCAACTTCAATGGGGGAAAGAGTCTTGTCGATCTCTTCCTGAACTATGAATAAGGAGCTTTCACTCACCCCTATTGGTTGCTGGGTGACAATACTAACCAGCTTTGAGTCACTACATTGAGATGGAACAGAAGGGATAGCGCTCTCAATTACATTTTCAAAGTTACCTGCCTTGTCTTGTGAGATAGCAGTCCCCGCTACTGTTTTGGTTTTAGCTAACTCAGGGTAGAAGTTCATTTCAGGATCTATTTTAATGTCAATGATTAATTTGTCTAGTCACAACGCTAGGTCTTTCAGCAGCCATTTCCTACCGTTACTCATGGCACGGATGACACATGACGATGGGGACCTTGCTTTCCTGCTGCTAATCATTTTAACCCTGTTGCTCTATTACTAATTCTTGCAACTCTTTTTTACTTTCCTTATGCATCTGTAAAAGACACAAATGGACACCGTAGGCTAATTTATTCTGGACTGTTTCTAACTCAGTTGTTCCTTTCATAACCTCTTTCAGAAGCCTATCAGAAACACATTCAGAATCACCATCACCAGTATCAACGATCGTGCCTTTTCCACTAAATTATGTATAAGTCACATTTTAAAACATCTCGGTGCCATTGTAACTTCAACCAAAGATTTCTGCTTTTCAAATTCAAAGCCAATTAAACGTTGAATCCTGTGGGATCAGCCCACTTCTCATCTGCTGGTGCAACTGTTCCCAGCAATACTTCATATTTATTTTTACTGCCAAGTGGTCTGGTTTAATCTGCACAGCTTCACCTACGATCTGCGCACACAACGCAGCCCAAGAGCACAGCTCTGCCTCCTGTACTGAGTCCTCCCTTCACATTCTTTTGATCCTTGACTGGACTGTTCTGGGTTAGATAGTTCTGCACTACCTATGGATGGTAAACAAAATATACTCACTTCCGCTTGCAGGGCTGACCTGAGGATCTGAAACGTTAGTCCTACCAAATAAGCCAATAAAGGGGAGATCCGTAATGGGAATAAAAGGTTTATAATATTTTATGAAAGGAGTAAGGCCACACCTCACAACATAAAATGTTAGCGTTGTCTGAGTCAATCTCCTGGATACAAAGACCTCCACAGTGAAAAGCTAGCACAACATTTGTTACCGATATTATTCATTCCAGTTGTGGAGTGTGCTATCAAACATAGAAATGCAACATCAGGCATTCAGACTAAAAGAAGTTTGCCCTTTTCCTAGAATTTAGTGGAAACATAATCATCAATGGTGAAGGAGGGAGAATGGTACAACAAATTGACAAATCCAGTAACACCTCAATTCTGAGGAAGGGTTACTCAACCCAAAATGTTAACTCTGATTTCTCTCCACAGATGCTACCCCTCCTGCTGAGCTTTTCCAATAATTTCTGTTTTTGTTTCTGATTTACAGCATCCACAGTTCTTTCAGTTTTCATTTAGTGTTAAACTGGGAATTGAAGGGTCAGGTGTAAGTAATTTGGGTGAGGGCTTGCTGGAGGACAGATGCATTAGGTAGCGGAGTTGTAAGGGGTTGTGAAATTCATTATGTGTGCACACATACACTGATGCACCTAAATTTACAATAACATCATAAAATATCTGTTTAAATTAATCGCACAGTACACGAATTAAATGTTCGAGTAAACATACATTTCAGATCCCAACAAAAAAGGAGAAAAAATAAAATTATATTTCAAATGAAGATCATTTTTTGCTGTAATTTTTTCTCTAATCAGAAGCTGAAGTGCACTAGAAATGGTTTGCAGGAAGGGGCCTGGATTGAAGTTGCTGAATTCTCCGATGGACCCGACCAACAAGAGCCAGCCTGGAGTTAAAATCCAAGTGGCACACTTAGCATTAATGGTACTCGTCAAATTTTAATATTGATGCTGCACACTTTAATGTAAAGTGTAGAATTTTCCCATTTTCAATCGAAGTGTTTTGTCAAGTGATATTAATGGCATTTGTCTGTCATGGCTCAAGACTTGTTACATGCAATCTTCTGCTCTTCATCTTGGTAATTATTCAACAGGGTCTTTGACACCCTCAATGTGGATTTGTGTGGCAGAAGAAGTGGAAGTGCTCACAACTACCTGGACCTTCCAGAGTTGACACATTGGCATCATATTAAAGCCCAGCTGTACACCACTTCAGATGCTGTAAGCCATGAACTGCCCATCCCACTGTGATGCCTGACCATCATCACTGCAGATGTGGCCCAGAAAGCAAAGATTGCTTCCTGCTTTGCAGACAAGAATTTGGAAGTGCTGGTAGATAGGGTGGTGGACAGAAGGCCAATCCCTTTTCCTGCTTACAGCTACGGGGGTAAAGGATACCAGACACAGCCGGCCTGGACTTGGATAGTGGCCAGGGTCAGTGTTTTTCCTGGATGAAGCAGGATGCTCAGCAATGCAGGAAAACAAAGGTCAATGGTTTGTGTCTCTAAGGGTAATATTTTCCCTGCTGCCTCACAGTTATATGTCACCACTGCTGCATCTAATTCTGCCACTGTACACAAATCAACTGACGCTGATTGACAATAACTCTCGCTATTTCATGTATCCACTCAACTTCTCTCAGCTACCTTATCCATCCATACCATTAACCCTTCCTTCCCTCTGTGCCTCCGACTCTCACATTATGGTCACCTCATCATCACTCCTGCTACTGCATCACTCCTAATACCTTTCCCATCTCCTTCCACCACAGCCAATGCCCTTTTTGCACTCATCGCAAGAGAAATTGGATCACAACTAGGTCAGGAGAATTAAGATAACAAGGCGTGGGGCTGGATGAACACAGCAGGCCAAGCAGCATCATAGGAGCAGGAAAACTTGACGTTTCAGGCCTAGACCCTTCATCAGAAATGGGGGAGGGGAAGAGGGTTATGAAATAAATAGGGAGAGAGGGGGAGGCAGATAGAGGACGGATAGAGGAGAGGATAGGTGGAGAGGAGGCAGACAAGTCGAAGAGGCGGGGATGGAGCCAGTAAAGGTGAGTGTAGGTGGGGGAGTAGGGAGGAGATAGGTCAGTCCAGGGAGGACGGACAGGTTAAGGGGGCGGGATGATGTTAGTAGATAGGAGATGGGGGTGGGGCTTGAGGTGGGAGGAGGGGATAGGTGAGAGGAAAAACAGGTTAGGGAGGTGGAGATGAGCTGGGCTGGTTTTGGGATGCGGTTGGGGGAGGGGAGATTTTGAAGCTTGTGAAATCTACATTGATACCATTGGGCTGCAGGGTTCCCAGGCTGAATATGATTTGCTGTTCCTGCAGCCTTCGGGTGGCATCGCTGTGGCATTGCAGGAGGCCCAGGATGGACATGTCGTCTGAGGAATGGGAGGGGGAGTTGAAATGGTTCGCGACTGGGAGGTGCAGTTGTTTGTTGCACACTGAGCGCAGGTGTTCTGCAAAGCAGTCCCCAAGCCTCCGCTTGGTTTCCCCGATGTCCAGGAAGCCACAACGGGTACAGCAGATGCAGTATACCACATTGGCAGATGTGCAGGTGAACATCTGCCTGATGTGGAAAGTCTTCTTGGGGCCTGGGATTGGGGTGAGGGATGAGGTGTGAGGGCAGGTGTAGCACTTTCTGCGATAGCAGGGAAAAGTGCCGGGTGTGGTGGAGCTGGAGGGGAGTGTGGAGCGGACAAGGGAGTCGCGGAGGGAGTGGTCCCTCTGGAAGGCAGATAAGGGTGGGGAGGGAAAAATGTCTTTGGTGGTGGGGTCTGATTGCAGATGGCGGAAGTGTCGGAGGATGATGCGTTGGATCCGGAGGTTGGTGGGGTGGTACGTGAGGATGAGTGGGATTCTTTTTTGGTTATTATTGCGGGGACAGGGCATGAGGGATGTGTTACGGGAAATGCGGGAGACACGGTCGAGGGCATTCTCAACCACTGTGGGGGGGAAGTTGCGGTCCTTGAAGAATGAGGACATCTGAGATGTCCAGGAGTGGAATGTCTCATCCTGGGAGCAGATGCGGCAGAGGCGAAGGAATTGGGGATAGGGGATGGCATTTTTGCAGGAAGGTGGGTGGGAGGAGGTGTATTCCAGGTAGCTGTGGGAGTCAGTGGGCTTGAAATAGACGTCGGTTTCTAGGTGGTTACCCGAGATGGAGACAGAGAGGTCCAGGAAGGAGAGGGAAGTGTTGGAGATGGTCCAGGTGAACTTCAGGTTGGGGTGGAAGGTGTTGGTGAAGTGGATGAACTGTTCGAGCTCCTCGTGGGAGCATGAGGCGGCGCCGATGCAGTCATAAATGTAACGGAGGAAGAGGTGGGGTTTAGGGCCAGTGTAGGTACGGAAGAGGGATTGTTCCACGTAACCTACAAAGAGGCAGGCATAGCTTGGGCCACTGCGGGTATCCATGGCCACCCCCTTTGTCTGTAGGAAGTGGGAGGAATTGAAAGAGAAGTTGTTGAGGGTGAGGACGAGTTCGGCTAAGCGGATGAGGGTGTCGGTGGAGGGGGATTGGTCAGTTCTGCGGGACAGGAAGAAGCGGAGGGCCTTTCGGCCATCTGCATGGGGAATACAGGTGTATAGGGACTGGACGTCCATAGTGAAAATGAGGTGTTGGGGACCGGGGAATTGGAAGCTCTGGAGGAGGTGAAGGGCGTGGGTGGTGTCACAGACGTAGGTAGGGAGTTCCTGGACCAAGGGGGTGAAAATGGAGTCTAGATAGGTGGAGATGAGTTCAGTGGGGCAGGAGCAGGCGGAGACAATGGGTCGACCAGGGCATTCAGGTTTGTGGATTTTGGGAAGGAGATAGAAGCGGGCGGTGCGGGGTTGGGGAACGATGAGGTTAGAGGCGGTGGGTGGGAGGTCACCTGAGGTGATGAGGTTGTGAATGGTTTGGGAGATGATGGTTTGGTGCTCGGGGGTGCGGTCATGATCCAGGGGGCGCTAGGGGGAGGTGTCAGAGAGTTGGCGCCTGGCCTCAGCGATGTAGAGGTAAGTGCGCCATACTACGACTGCCCCTCCCTTGTCTGCGGGTTTTATGATGAGGTTGGGATTGGAGCGGAGGGAGCGGAGGGTTGCACGTTCTGCGGTGGAGAGGTTGGAGTGTTTGAGAGGGGTAGAGAGTTTGAGGCGATTGATGTCTCGACGTGGTTGAGGCGATTGATGTCTCGACGCATTGATGACTGCATCGGCGCCGCCTCGTGCTCCCACGAGGAGCTCGAACAGTTCATCCACTTCACCAACACTTTCCACCCCAACCTGAAGTTCACCTGGACCATCTCCAACACTTCTCTCTCCTTCCTGGACCTCTCTGTCTCCATCTCGGGTAACCACCTAGAAACCGATGTCCATTTCAAGCCCACTGACTCCCACAGCTACCTGGAATACACCTCCTCCCACCCACCTTCCTGCAAAAATGCCATCCCCTATTCCCAATTCCTTCGCATCTGCTCCCAGGATGAGACATTCCACTCCCGGACATCTCAGATGTCCTCATTCTTCAAGGACCGCAACTTCCCCCCCACAGTGGTCGAGAACGCCCTCGACCGTGTCTCCAACATTTCCCATAACACATCCCTCACGCCCTGTCCCCGCAATAATAACCAAAAAAGGAATCCTCCTCATCCTCATGTACCACACCACCAACCTCCGGATCCAACGCATCATCCTCCGACACTTCCGCCATCTGCAATCAGACCCCACCACCAAAGACATTTTTCCCTCCCCACCCTTATCTGCCTTCCAGAGGGACCACTCCCTCCGCGACTCCCTTGTCCGCTCCACACTCCCCTCCAGCTCCACCACACCCGGCACTTTTCCCTGCAACTGCAGGAAGTGCTACACCTGCCCCCACACCTCCTCCCTCACCCCAATCCCAGGCCCCAAGAAGACTTTCCACATCAGGCAGATGTTCACCTGCACATCTGCCAATGTGGTATACTGCATCCGCTGTACCCGTTGTGGCTTCCTCTACATCGGGGAAACCAAGCGGAGGCTTGGGGACCGCTTTGCAGAACACCTGCGCTCAGTTCGCAACAAACAACTGCACCTCCCAGTCGCGAACCATTTCAACTCCCCCTCCCATTCCTCAGACGACATGTCCATCCTGGGCCTCCTGCAATGCCACAGTGATGCCACCCGAAGGCTGCAGGAACAGCAAATCATATTCAGCCTGGGAACCCTGCAGCCCAATGGTATCAATGTAGATTTCACAAGCTTCAAAATCTCCCCTTCCCCAACCGCATCCCAAAACCAGTCCAGCTCATCTCCACCTCCCTAACCTGTTTTTCCTCTCACCTATCCCCTCCTCCCAACTCAAGCCCCACCCCCATTTCCTATCTACGAACATCATCCCGCCCCCTTGACCTGTCCGTCCTCCCTGGACTGACCTATCTCCTCCCTACTCCCCCACCTACACTCACCTTTACTGGCTCCATCCCCGCCTCTTCGACTTGTCTGCCTCCTCTCCACCTATCCTCTCCTCTATCCGTCCTCTATCTGCCTCCCCCTCTCTCCCTATTTATTTCATAACCCTCTTCCCCTCCCCCATTTTTGATGAAGGGTCTCGGCCCGAAACGTCAAGTTTTCCTGCTCCTATGATGCTGCTTGACCTGCTGTGTTCATCCAGCCCCACGCCTTGTTATCTCGGATTCTCCAGCATCTGCAGTACCTTTTATCTCAGGAGAATTAAGATGGCAGTTTTGAGGGGGTGCAATCGGGGTGCAATATATGTTTCTCACTCTTTACAAAGAGAGCCTTCAAGAGCGCAACTGATAACGTGGGGCCAGAGGAAAGCTTAATGGCCAACCAAACAACTTTTGTGAAAATATCTTCACTAGCACTCTATTTGCCAGATTACCAATAAAATTTTACACAATGATTGTCATATTTAAATTGAACTTTGATGGTGTGGAAAACTTTGCTGTTGATGTGGTGCAGTCAAATCAAAGGAGGAGGGTGAAATCTAAAGGGTCCTACACTCAGAGGAAGCCAGTGATGGTGGTGAATCCCACTGGCCGAGCTGCTCGGCTCTCCTCATCAGCATGAGTTACGTGAAGAGTTGCAATCTGAAGAAAATGGCATCAGTGACATTCCGGATGCATTTATGGGTTGAGAATTGGTAGATGTCACACAATCATTCAGTTGCTCCTCGAAACAATCCAGAGACTTAAAATATCACAGCAGCTTTGACACACACTGGGTGGGGTTATCATCTAGCACATGTCATCCTCCAACAAATGACGGAGTTCAATGACAATGCAAGGCATCCTTAATCGGTGCCTGCACGGTCTTTCAGCAAGTTGGAGAAAATGACGGTGAGGCCTATAGATCCATCATTCTCGTCATTCTCTTCCAACTCCTTGATGGATTTTTACCTGCTGTTTGTCCTTCTGGAGGCCATTGCAGGTTGCTGTTCCTTGCTGAGCCAGCTGATGAAGTTGTAATTGCTGTCTCTATCTACATTCCCATTGAGTAGCACTAAGTTCACAATGACCCTGGGCACAGCGATGTCTATGCTGAGCAGATAATCTGTGTGGAATGTCAGAAAGATAAATGGATTTTCTGGAAGGAACTCCTGAGCCTCATATCCATCACAATGAAACTTCATGTTATGCCTTCACACAGTGTGACATGAGATTTCCTAGTCAATGTTATGCCTCCATAATGAGCATTGAAGTAGTTCACCTCATCCAAATGTATGTTAAACAAACAAAGTTTTCATGCTACATTGGGGTGTTGAATTCTGCCACAAGTGACATAATTATCAACCCAAGAATTAGAAAGTGTTTATTGTAAAGAAGCAGGAACATATTTACTTTCACTCCTTGATCTTACTGGGGTGAAGGCCATAAAGTACGTGTGATCATAATCATATCTCAAACACATTTTTGCCTCACTCATCTTTCCAAACCCACTTCCAACCTTACTTCCTACTGTACCTCCAAAGAGACCATGGAGTGTGGGTACACAGTTCCTTGAAAATGGAGTCACAGGTAGACAGGACAGTGGAGAAGGCGTTTGGTATGCTTGCCTGAAGTGGTCTATTGCATCAAACCGTAACATATATGTCTTTAATTACAGAGAGAGTGTAGTGGTTCAAGAAGAAAGTCCCCCTTCTTCTCAGGAAAACTAAGGAAGGGAAAAGTGTTTTTTTCGAATTGAGAAGTGACGTCTTCAGACTCTACCACGAATATCTTTACCATAATTTTATTCCTCTCCCCAGGCTCTATACTGTCTCCATTGCAAAGACCACCTGATACAATCTCTGTTATATACCTTCCTTCAATGCTGCCTCAGCCCATCTGTTGCTGAAGTTATCAAGCATGCTTTGTTCAAATTTCCAACTTCTACACTCATAAAAAATATTTAAGTTCACATCATCTCTGCTGACACGTCCTATGCAACCAGACCCAATCACACACCATTCCTGCGCTTATTTATCTACATTGGCTCCCATTTAGCTTTAAGATACTCATTTTTATGTTTAAATGTTCTCATGGCCTCATCCCTCCTTCTTTGTAATAAATGCTACAACTTTGTGATTCCTACCACTCTAATTCTTAGACCTCCCTCCTCCTTTTGCCCTACTATTGGTGCCTTCAGTTATATAGGCCTTAAACTTTAAAATTCCTTTCCTAAATCTCTCTGGCTTCTCAATTTCTCTCTCCTTCTTCAAAGTGTTCCATTAAAATCAGTTTCTTACAGCAAGCTTTTAGCCATGACTCTTAATAATACTTTCTGTGCTCAGCATTTTTATCTGATCACACTTCTGAGAAATGCATTGCAACATCTTTCTACATGTTCCAAGGTAAAGAGCTATAAATGCAAATTGTTGCAGTTTTTATTGACTTAAGAATTGGCTTATCTCTCAAGAGTTGACTTATTGATACAAATCAATTTATACAGTACAACTGTTCATAGATTTTATGGATCATACCAATTTTAAAATAATATTGCATGCTTCTGCTATTGTTCCAAAGATTTTAGATGGAAAATATAAAACAATTTCAAGCTAGTCTAAAGAGAACTTCAGCTGATTGGCCAACAATTGTGAACTTCAACACAAGAAGCAGAAAGATCACAGATCCCTAATGCTTTACAGTCAATGATGTTCTTTATCACTTCGCCAGTTTGGAAGATTATTTGGTTTAAATTAAAGCTTATTCTGAGCTTTGGCTTCATATGCTGAACTGAGGCCAAGAAAATGACTACAATACAGTTGCCTATTATGCAGGATATTAAAAAAAAATGCTTTTCTGTCACACAAAAGTTCCTCACTTCTTTGCTGACTGAGTTGGTTAGATTCTCAATTGACAAGGGAATCAAAAGTATGGGGATAGATACAAAGCGGAATTGAAGCCACAGTCAGTTCACCTACGAACTTATGAAACAGTAGAGCAGGATCTTCTCATTCATACATCAATATGGAACATTATATCCTTGCCTTGGGGCATAGCATTAGGGCAACCTGGCGTTTGTGCACTTGTCCAAGTAGTCATATTCAAAATGTAAACTTTGGCAACCAATGTCTGCAAATGACTCACTGCATGAGCATTCATAGCCAAGTCTGATACTGTTCTCATCCAACATTTACACGTATTCAGTTGGGGATACTGGAATTATTAGAAACAGGATGGGAAGTAGGCTAGAGTCTTTTGGGTTTGTCTTCCCTTAACTAGGAACACTGAGGCCCTTGATAGCACTTTGAATTGATCAGAGAACTCAACTTGGGGTGCATTTGCACATTAATAAAAGCAGAATACTGTAAAAAATCTAAAATACAGAATGCTGGAGAAACTGTTCAGATCTGGCAGCATCTGTGGAGTGTGGAACAGAGTTAACATTTTGAGTCTGCGATGACTCTTCTTCAGTGCTGAAAACAAAAAATGCTGAAGATCACAGTGGGTCAGGCAGCATCCATGAAGAGTCAGCAAGCTTAATGTTTCGAGTCTGGATGGCTCTTCTTCAGGACAGCAAAGTATAGGAAAATCTTTTTATATACTTTTGACAGAGCCAGAGGAAAGGCAGTGAGATCAGACTGTGTAGAGGGTCAGTGCAAAAGACAAAACAGTTGTTAATTGAAACGAAAGAAAGAGATGTAAAATGGGTGTAAATTAAGGTGTGAAAGGGAGGGCATCTGTCGTCTTTACTGAAAACAAAGTAAACGATGCAAAAAAAGACAAGGTTATGGGTGGGAAGGGGGCGAGAGAATGTATGAAAAGTGGAGAGCAGACATAATGCAAGCAGCTTCTGAAGGTATTGAGTTCAATATTGAGACTTAAGTGGAAAATTAGGTGTTGTTCCTCAAGCTTGCATTGTGCTTCACTGGAACGGTAGGCCCGGGACAGAAATGTTACGATGAGAGAAAGGTGGTTTATTGAACTAGCAAGCAACTGGCAGGTCAGGGTCATTCCTAGGGTCAGAGTGGTGTTGTTCCAAAAAGCAGTCACCCACACTGCATTTAGTCTCACCAAATAAAACGTACTGCATTGTGAACAGTGAATGCAATAGACTTAATTGAAAGAAATACAGGGAAAATACTGCTTCACATTGAACATGTATTCCAAGCTTTGGACAGTGAGGAGGTAAAGGTGAATGGGCAAGAGTTATGCCTTCTACAAGAGCCTCGGATCATGCAATAGGGGAGTCAGGAAGTGTTTGGAGTGATGGTGGAGTGGACCTGGGGTCACATAGAGAACGGTGTGAATGTCCTCTGTTTCTGCTGAGTTAACAGCTGTTGGGCTGGCCCCATACTATTTTGAACTACTGACTCTTAGTTTAATAAACAATTCAATAGCACTGGCTTCCAAACTAGGAACTTACAAATTTTCACTTTCTACGTCCTTAATGATAATTTTCCAAATTCAGTACACACAGGCACTGACAGTAAAGCACACTGAGGCATTTGACAACTGAGTAGCTCAGACATCCCAAGAATGAAAGTAGCTTGTCATGACCAAATGTTACTAAGCTCTCACATTCTACCAACTCCTACAAAGCAGATAGCCTCAGATTTAACGGATCCTCAAAACCCTAGTCTGCACAGTTCATCGGCAATTAGACCTACCTTCTGAGTGAGAAGACAGAATCTGTGATGATTCCACACATCCTAGCAAAGCAATGTCGCATTCTATCATTCACTTTTACGATGGAGCACCTTGCTTTTCGAGCCTGGGAGGTAGACAATAGAAAGCTCACATCTCCACCCTCCCTCAAAGCTCAGCCTCATTCTAAGAGAAACTGCACAAGGCAGATCTACAGGATGCTCCAGTACTTCAGGGCAATTTGTCAGTTTACTCAGACACTGAAACATTAGAAGTGTGTAAAGCATGTGACTCAAGATTGCTCACGACCTGCTGCCAATCATGAGAGGTTGCACTGTTCAACACTCTGACATCATATGCTGGCTAAAGCCTTAAAGGCCACCTAGCTTCAGCATTATTCCATGATACTCCTCGTTTCACTGACTGCTACTGTCTTCCAAATGGTAAGACAGATCTATAAAGCGCAGTTACTTTATGGATAAGTACAGACATATGGATTCATCATCAGAAATGTTCAAGAGATGCAGAAATAACCGAAGCCATGTTTATTCTGGCCTGGCCAAGAGCTGGTTGCCATATAGCCAACGGAATGAGACACGATGAAAGGAATTCCAAAACCACTTCATTCCTCTTGGGAAGCAGGTTTGTCGCCTGGCAGCTGTCCCTGAATGGCCCAAGAACCTTGGAAGAAGACAGGAACCCATTCATTCTCCAGTATTTAAACATCATGGCAGTTCTTAGGGTGCCTGGAGCTCTCCTCCAGAATTTGGCACAATGTTGAGATAAGCTGATCTGATGGATTGAAGCCTTTTTGATTGACGAATCCTGCAGGTTGAGCACTCCCAATGTAATGTGGGTGCCGTATAACATTTCAGTGTAATGCAATCTATACTGCCCTTCATCTGGAGAATTCCACTGGCCTCTTATCACAGGAGTGGTATTAGTTTAAGTAAAAATGGCATCTGTCACTTCCCGAATGTAGTTGTGCGCTAAGGACCTGGAGGAAGCACTGAGGATGGCAACGACACAAAATGTATTCTGGGTGGGGGATTTCAATGTCCACCACCAAGAGTGGCTCGGCAGCAGTACTACAGATTGTGCTGGTCGGTTCCTAGAGGACATTGCCGCTAGACTGGGTCTGCAGCAGGTGGTGAGGGAACCAACAAGAGGGAAAAACATACTTGACCTCATCCTTACCAATCTCCCAGCTGCAGCTGCATCTGTCCATGACAGTATCGATAAGAGTGATCATCACACAGGCCTTGTGGAGACAAAGTCCCACTTTCACATTGAGAATAACTTCCATCATGTTGTGTGGGACTGTCACTGTGCAAAATGGAATAGACTTCACACAGATCTAGCAACTCAAGACTTGGCATCCATGAGGCGCTGTGGGCCATCAACAGCAGCAGAATTGTACTCCAGCACAATCTGCCTGGCATATCCCCCACTCAACCATTACCATCAAGCCAGAGGGTCAACCCTGGTTCAATGGAGAGTGCAGGAGGACATGCCACGAGCAGCACCAGGCATACCTGAAGATAAGGCATCAATCTGGTGAAGCCACCAAACAGGACTACTTGCATGCCAGACAGCAAAACCAGGAAGTGACAGACAGAACTAAGCGATCCCACAACCAATGGATCAGATCTAAGCTCTGCAGTCCTGCCACATCCAGTCATGAATGGTGGTGGACAATTAAACAACTCACTGGAGGAGGAGGCTCCTCAAATATCCCCATGCTCAGGTTGTTGACTTGCTCGCCAAGCTGGCTTGTTCTCGCTCAGACGTTTCATCACCATGCTAGGTGACATCATCAGTGGAGCCTCCGATGAAGCGAAGTTATTCTACTCTGCTTGGAATTTATATTGCTAGCAGTAAGCAGCAAAACAGCATGACAAACTGTCCTTAATATCAGTACACTCAGACAGTGAGGGCCATCAGTTTAACTGGGACAAGGTAACCATAGTAGCCCAAGCCAAACATAGAGACACACAGGAATTCCTAGAGGCATGGTTCTCCATCTGTAACGCAATAAACAAACATATAGAATTGGGCCTCATATACAAACTCATACAGATCAAAATTGGAAATGGCACTACTCACCATAATGGACAAAATAGTATAAATTCCAAACAGAGTAGAATAACATCGCTTCACCGGAGGCTCCACTGATGATGTTACCTAGCATGGTGATAAAACGTCTAAACGAGAACAAGCCAGCTCGGCGAGCAAGTCAACAACCTCACCCACAACCTGAGCTACAGATCTTTGCCAAAACTTTAATGCCCATCCCCAATAATGGAAGAGACCAGCACATCAGTGCAAAAGACAAGGCTGCAGCATTCGCAACAATCTTTAGCCAGAAGTGCCGAGTGGATGATCTATGTTGGCCTCCTTCAGTGGTCCCCAGCATTTTAGACACCAGTCTTTAGCCAATTCAATTCATTCCACGTGATATCAAGAAATGGTTGGAGACACTGGATACTGCAAAGGCTACAGGCCCTGACAACATTCCAACAATAGTACTGAAGACTTGTGCTCCAGAACTTGCCACTCCCTTAGCCAAGCTGTTCCAGTACAGTTACAACACTGGTATCTACCCAACAATGTGGAAAATTGCCCATGTATGTCCTGGACATAAAAGGCAGGACAAATCCAACCGGCCAATTACTGCTCCATCAGTCTACTCTCGATCATCAGTAAAGTGATGGAAGGTGTCATCAACAGTGATACCAAGCAGCACCTGCTCAGCAATAACCTGCTCAGTGACACCCAGTTTGGGTTCCGCCAGGACCATTCAGCTCCTGACCTCAATACAATCTTGGTTCAAACATGGACAAAAGAATTGAATTCCAGAGATGAGGTGAGAGTGACAACCCTTGACGTCAAGGCTGCATTTGACCGAGTGTGGCATCAAGAAGCCCTAACAAAACTGGAATCAATGGGTATCAGGGGGCAAACTCTCTAGTGGTTGGTGTCATACCTGCCACATTGGAAGATGGTCGTGGTTGTTGGAGGCCAATCATCTCTGCTCCAGGACATCTCTGCAGAAGATCCTCAGGGTAGTGTCCTAGGCCCAACCATCTTCAGCTGCTTCATCAATGACTTTCCCCTTCGTGATGTCAGAAGTGGGGATGTTCGCCCAAGATTGCACAATGTTCAGCACCTTTCGTGACTCCTCAGATACTGAAGCAATCCATGTTCAAGTGCAACAAGATCTGGACAATATCCAGGCTTGGGCTGACAAGTGGAATGGGACATTTGTGCCACACAAATGCCAGGCTATGACCATCACCAATAAGAGACAATCTAACCACCACCCCTTGACATTCAATGACGTTATCATCACTGAATCCCCCACTATCAACATCCTGGAGGATATCATTGACCAGAGACTCAACTGGACTCACCACATAAACACAGTGGCTACAAGAACAGGCCACAAGCTAGGAATACTGCGGTGATAAACTCACCTCCTGTCTGCTAAAAGCCTCTCCACCATCTACAAGGCACAAGTCAGGAGTGTAATGGAATACTCCCCACTTGCCTGGATGAGTGCAGCCCTAACAACACTCAAGAAGCTTGACACCATCCAAGAAAAAGCAGCCTGCTTGATTGGCACTACATACACAAGCATCCACTCCCTCCACCACCAATGCTCAGTAGCAGCAGTGCGTACTATCTTCAAGATGCACTGCAGAAATTCACCAAAGATCCTCAGACAGCACCTTCGAAACCCACGACTACTTCCATCTAGAAGGACAAAGGCATCAGACATATGGTAACACCACCACCTCCAAGTTCCCCTCCAAGCCACTCACCATCTTAACCTTGAAATGTATTGCCATTCTTTCACTGTCATTGGGTCAAAATCCTGGAATTCCCTCCCTAATGGCATTGTGGGTCAACCCACAGCAGGTGGACTGCCGCGGTTCAAGAAGGCAGCTCACCACCACCTGCTCAAGGGCAACTAGGGAGGGGCAATAAATGCTGGCCAGCCAGCGACATCCACATCCTACAAATGAACAAAAAAAAATGCCATGCAGGTCCCTAGTTGATCCTTGGAATGAGAAGTTGACATAAAAATTCAGTGCAGATGTAACCTTGATGGGCACCAGGATGGAATAGCCAGCCATTCCTTCAGAGTGCAACATAGGAGTGAGCAAATTACAGAGATTAGTGTTGATGGCCCATAACATCCTTTGCTTCCACCTTGTTCTCCATGAGCTGTAACTAACATCAGCGAGGCCAGTAGATTTGTGGACTCATCATTTTCCTTGACTTCCCTCTGGAGGCTGCGTGGCAGCTGCTGGAGGTTCCTGGTGATGGCATTGTAAATGATTTCTACTTCAACACAGTTGTCTCACGGTCAGCAGATCCTCAAAGAATTCTCCAAGCACCAGTTTCAGCTCAGATGTGTGAACCAATAATCCGTAGGGAATGTCAGAACGACGTATCAGTAACAGTATTCCTGTTTGCTCATAATCAATCACAACGAAGTGACATGTTATACCATCACACACTGTGGCATGGAGGCTTCACCTTCACAAGAAGGCAATGTCAGGCCTCAGTAAGGAACTCTAAGCTATAAAACCTTAAGCAGATATGTAGTTCAGACTAAAGTGTTCATGTTATAATGGGAAGTTAAATTCAGGTACTATAATAATACACCCTCCCAAAAAACAAAAGCCACCTTTGAACAGCACAGACCATGCCTCTAAATATGTACAGTTCAGTGTGAAGATGTGGCAGTGCTGTAGGTATCAGGTACGAGAAGTGATGCAGAAATAGCAAATCCAGGTGAGCCTTCTAAGTTTGTGGCAACAGTTTTGTACATATGACAATGACAGGGGACCACATTTGATGCAATGAATGTTGTGGTCAAGATTGCTTGAGGCATTAGCTTTTAATGTTAATGGCTGCCTAAGAATGATCTTTTAATGTAATGTAGTTGGATGTCAGATGAGTGACATTATAATTTCATGCTATCATGAGTGAATCACAGGATTCTCTGATGACCTCTCCATCCCTCATGTTCACCTTTGTATCACTGTCCTTGCGTCCTCAATGACCTGTCAGCTTCCTCATTACCATTCAGCCTCTTTACTGTTTATGTTCCCATTTACTCCTGAGCCCATGGCTTTGACAACTGCCATGCTTTTGTTGGCTGTAATGTGAATTGTGCAAACACCCTCTTCTGCAGCTTTCTGTTCCCTCCTATGGGATTCCATCTTCTATCTGCCCCTTTTCACCATCGTCCTTCCCTCTGGGACCCCGTCTAATGAATTGTAAGCACAGACTAAAGCTTCTCACACTTCCCAGGACTGCACAGACTATCCCCTGTTGAGCCCCCTTAACAGTTAACACCCAAACCCCCAGGACTGACCACAGTCCACCCCTAGACTGACTTACAACTACAGCCCAAATGTGCACACTCCGCCCCTGGGCCAATGACCCAATCTGTAGACTGCAAGGATCCTGGGACTCTGGTTGGACCAATTCCTCACTGACTGTAGCCAACCTCCTGGACTGAGATTGGACCAGCGCTTTGACTGGGTATTTCAGCTCTCCATAATTGATTCACTCCTCAGTCCAGTAAGTGAAGTTCCTCCCCCAACACTCCACCCCCAACCCCAACTTTGACTTCCAGACACGATCATTTGGTTGAAGTACAAGCATTGTCGCTGTGTGTAAGTTGCTAGAACAGGCTGCAGGTGTGATATTGACATAGCTTTGGTGTCCACCTTGTTGACTATTCAGTGCTATGAACTGCAACAGGCCTCTCAGTCTGCACTAAACAGCAATGCAAGCTGGAGAAGTTGGCAGACTTTAAGTAATAGCTGAAGAGCATATACTTGAAAACAAAATGCAAATGACAAGAGACTGACAGCCTATAAGTTTAAGACTGGAGAGGCTATGTTCTAAAAAGCAATGCAAGCCAGAGAGTCTGGCAGCCTCCCAGTCAGTACAAAATGAATGACGACTAGGAAAATAAGATAAAAGGAATAAGAAGCATCGTGCGTAGATGCATGTGTATCCTTGCTGTCAAAGTGACCTGGCAGATGGATTCAAGTCATAAATGCCCCCGAGCTCCACATTGAAGCCTTGAAAAGCTGAAATAATGTGAGTAGTTCTGAGAGCAGCCATGATGAGCCTAGTTCTTTGATGATGCCCACTAGCCTGCAGAAATGTGGAAGAGCTTGGAGTGCATGGACTACGCAGCAACACAGTGCTGATCGCAGACCTGGATAAAAGCCCAGACAAGCAAATGACAAGCTGTGCCAATAGGCAAATGTTCTGAATTTCATGTTAGGATTGTGTGTCTAGTTTCTTGGGGAAGGAATGGAAAACAAGGAGTATTTTTTATAATTCATTCTTGGGACATGCGTGTGACTGGCTAGGCTTATATTTATTTTCCATCCCTAACATAGGACAGTTGACATTCTACCACATTGCTGTGGGTCTGAAGTCAAATGTAGACCAGACCAGGCTAGGATGGCAGATTTCCTTCCCTAAAGGTCATGAGTGAACTACATGGGTTTTTCCCCTGACAATCAGGTTTCACGGCCATCATTAAACTCTCAGTCCCAGATTTTTATTGAATTCAAATTCCGCCATCTGCTGTGGTGGGATTTGAACCCGGGGTCCCCAGAATGTTATCTGGGTCTCTAGATTAACAGTCCACTGATAATACCACTAGGCCGTCACCTTCCCTTAAAGAAGAACAATTAAACAGTTCCCCATTTTACACAACACAATAGTGCTAACATGGAGAGGGCACAAAAACAGATTCATAACTTGGAATCTGTAAATGAGGCTTTGGTTGTGAGGGGAATAAAGATACATTGGTACTGCTTAAAAAAAAAAGGGAGATCAGATGGAGGTATCTTTAAGGTGCAGAAAAGATCAATTTCCACTGGCTGTTGCATCTGCAACTCCATTCCATTACATGATTGTTGTGCCCTGAAGACAGGACCTTGGCTTAATGTCTGCTGATGCTCTATTCCGAGCCATTTCTCTTTGTTGTTTTGTCAGTGGTCATTTGCACTGCTTTCCACTGTCAGTGACAGGTCAAGAAGACAGGTTCCAAAATCCACCTCAGCTGGAACACAAACTGAACATTAATCTGAACCGCACTTTAGCCATCTAACCAACTGAATCAACTACTTACGAAAAGATGCTGGAGATCTGAAACAAACTTAAACTGAAATTGCTGGAGAAACTCAGCAGGCCTGGCAAGAAAACAGAGTCAACATTTTGAGTACAGTGACCCTCCTTCACAACTGAAACTATTCTGAAGGGTCACACGACTCAAAATGGTAACTCTGTTTTCTTTCTACAGATGCTGCCAGACCTGTTGAGTTTCTCCAGCAATTTTGGTTTTTATTGAGTTAAATGTCTCTCTACCAGGAAACTGAGGATGTAACGAATAGGAAGCAGAAAATAACGTAAAATGTTGTTAACACCTGTAATGCTGCAGAAATGGAACAGAACCAGACAAGAACCAGACCTTTTTTCCTTTTGAAAAGAAATGTACAGGAAAAGAATGGCAAAATAGATACTATCTTTCAGGGACCTGACACAGGCACAATGAGCTACATAGTCCCTTTGTCCTGTAAAATTCTATAATTCTGCACTCTGATGTGTTAAAAGTTGATTGCAATGTCAGTTACTTTTGCTTTATTTTGTCTTTTCTTCTATGTCTTTGAAACTAGGTGGTGCCTTCATCTTCTGGCTTGATGGTTTCCTTTAAGTTCCTCATACAAAGGGAAAGCTCTCTATTCATGTACTCAAATGAAAAGAGAACAGTTTTTAGTTCGATAATGCATTTGCTATTGTCATGGTCTTTGCATCAAATATAAAAAATAAATGGATTAACAGTCCACAAAAGCATGACTAACATGAATTTGACCGGTTCAGATCACATGATGACATCATGAGAGAAACTTTCCAGTGGTTGTCTGACCTTCATCGATCCTAGGATTTTGTGTTTTTTGCAGGAGATTAGATGGCTGCACATGGAAGTGTCTAGCTATGGAGCTAAAAGAAACATGAGTGTGGAGGAGTCTTGATGGACAAGTTGTTTTTTTTCTGCCCTCACATTTGTATATTCATGTCTTTCAATGTTAACCTAGAACCAGGATTGAATCTACTCAAATCATCCACTTAGTGTTCTCTAGTGTTCGAGCATCCAGATGTTAGCCTAAATTTTATGATCAATGGGGGCAGAAGGCCCACCTCTGGCCAATTAACCATCCAACAACCACTAAATGGCTGTGAGGCAAGCTGGTCAAGTGGAGGCAGGTACATTCCCAATCTTTACTGTATGGGGCAGGGAGACCACCTCCAGAGCAAAATTTAGCCACATAAAATTCAGTCCTTACACTGGAATAATGCAGGCGCCTCTCTGAATTCTTCTATGGTTAAAACAACACAAGGTTAATACAAGTCCACATTAAATGGTCACAGGGTAGTTGCACTCCATTGGAAATCAATAACAAAATCAATTTCATAGTCAATGTGAATATAATTTATTCACGTACGCGCGTGTAGCAAAATTATCTGGCTACATCATTTTTACTCTAAGCATGTTGAGATGCATGTCTGTTGCTGCCATCCAAATAGTTATTGGTAAATCTACAACAAGTCAACGGAGACAAAAGCAAGCTGCTCAACTTTAAGTAGTTTTGAATGTGGCACAAGACTTCATTAATCCAACTTTCCTAAAAATATAAATAAAAACATGAAATAAGTATAGCAATAGATTTGAAACAGCATCGCATTTAGTATTATATATAAGGTCAAAAGTGAACATAGATGTATATACATATATATTATTTCGCTACAAAAGTTAAGTTTTCTGAAGCCACATGTACCTTGAGGAGTTCTACTGGAAAGACAGCTGATGAAAATTTTTAAAATGTTATCGTTTATTTTTTCACAGCTCTAAGTTCCAAATGAAATGACATTTTGACTTCTATGTGATGATGATCATTGTTTTATGGAATCTAACTGAATATTTGAGAACAGGAAATGGTGACCAATTCATGCCAAATGAGAGGGTTTAAGAGTTTCTTAACCTGATTACCAAGTTTGACTCCTCTTTGCTACCAACGGTCTGAACATTCCTGGATAAATGACAGACAGCTAAAATCAACCACCCTCATTTCCATACTAAGTCAATAAAAAGAACAACTGATACATTGTTGTGTGTGCTGTTCAGTTGTTTGCTAATGTTTACTGTACAAAAATAATAATTCAATATAGTCATGTTATCCATTTCAGTGATGTTTAGTTAAAAAAACTGAAACTTAAAATAATAAATTGTTATGATAACCCCATACATTTTATTAGCAGTTATATAGAGTCATAACTAATCACAGAAGCAAAGTAATGCAGTTGATGGCTTTAAGGTCACCACCTGGACTATTACTATGAATGTGCAAAACACAGAGATGATTATTAACTCGTAAATGAAGCACCTATTGATAACAAGAATAGTAGCAGTACTAAGCACAGAATGACTTCCCACCTGCTCTAAAGAAAATTTACCCATACACTAACGTAACTAATATTGCTTCCTTAAAATAATGGCCAGATTTTGAAGTAAATAGTGAAGGAAGCTTGAGTTTCAAGAAAGCTGGTCACAAAGATAGGGAGATAGTCCAATGTGGACTTCACAAGCTTCAAAATCTCCCTTCCCCCACCGCATCCCAAAACCAGTCCAGCTCGTGCCCGCCTCCCTAACCCGTCCTTCCTCCCACCTATCCCCTCCTCCCACCTCAAGCCCCACCCCCATCTCCTACCTCCTAACCTCATCCCGCCCCCTAACCTGTCTGTCCTCCCTGGACTGACCTATCTCCTCCCTAACTCCCCACCTACACTCACCTTTACTGGCTCCATCCCCGCCTCTTCGACCTGTCTGTCTCCTCTCCACCTATCTTCTCCGCTATCCATCTTCTATCCGCCTCCCCCTCTCTCCCTATTTGTTTCAGAACCCCTTTCCCCTCCCCCATTTCTGAAGAAGGGCCTATGCCCGAAACGTCAGCCTTCCTGTCTGATGCTGCTTGGCCTGCTGTGTTCCTCCAGCTCTACACCTTGTTATCTCAGATTCTCCAGCATCTGCAGTTCCTACTATCTCTAGTTCCATTTGCCAGCATTTGGCCTATATCCCTCCAAACCCTTCCTATTCATATACCCATCCAGATGCCTTTTAAATGTTGTAATTGTATGAGCCTCCACCACTTCCTCTAGCAGAGATAAAAGGTACTGCAGATGCTGGAGAATCCGAGATAACAAGCATGGGGCTGGATGAACACAGCAGGTCAAGCAGCATCATAGGAGCAGGAAAACTTGACGATTCGGGCCTAAACCCTTCACACTTCCTCTAGCAGCTCACTCAAATATACACTCCACCCTCTGCATGAAAAAGTTTCCCCTTAGGTCCCTTTTGAATCGTTCTCCCCTCGCCTTAAACCTATACTTTCTAGTTTCCAACTCCCCGACCCCAGGGAAAAGACCTTGATGGTTCACCCCATCCTGCCCCTCATGATTTTATAAACCTCGAGAACATCACCCCTCAGCTTCCAACGTTCCAGGGAAAATAGTCCCAGCCTACTCAGCCTCTCCTTATTGCTCAAACCCTCCAACTGTGGCAACATTCTTGTAAATCTTTTCTGAACAATTTCAAGTTTCACAGCATCCTTCCTACGGAAGGGAGATCAAAATTCCAAAAGCGGCCTAACCAATGCCCTGTACATCTGCAACATGACGTCCCAACTCTTATACTCAATGGACTGACCGATAAAGGCAAACATACGAAATGCCTTCTTCACTATCCTATCTACTTACGACTCCACTTTCAAGGAATTATGAACTCCGAGTTCTCTTTGTTCAGCAACACTCCCTCTGACCTTACAATTAAGTGTATAAGTCCTTCCCTCGTTTGCCTTTTCAAAATGCAGCACCTCATATTTATCTAAATTAAACTCCATCTGCCACTCCTCAACCCATCTAATCAAGGTCTTGTTGTATTGTGAGGTAACCTTCTTCATTGTCCACTGCACCAATTTTGGTGTCATCTGCAAACTTACTAACCATACCTCCAATGTTCATATCCAAATCATTTATATTAATGACAAAAGCAGTGGTCCCAGCACCAATCTTTCTGGCACACGCTGGTCACAGGCCTCCACTCTGAAAAGCAACCCTCCACCAGCACCCTCTGTCTTCTACCTTCGAGCCAGTTCTGTATCCAAATGGCTAGTTCTCCCTGTTTTCCATGTGATCTAACCTTGTTAACCAGCTCACCATGTGGAACCTTGTCGAACGCCTCACAGAAATCCGTATAGATCACGTCCACCGCTCTGCCCTCATCAATCCTCTTTGTGACTTCTTCAAAAAATTCAATTGTTAGTCAGACACGATTTTCCATGCACAAAGCCATGTTGACTATCCCTAATCAGTCCTTGCCTGTCCAAATACATGTAAATCCTGTCCCCCAAGATCCCCTCTTAAAACTTGCCCCCCCAGATGTCAGGCTCACTGGTTTATAGTTACCTGACTTTTCCCTTACACTTTTCTTAAATAATGGTACCACGTTAGGCAACCTCCAGCACCTCGTCTGTGGCTAATGACAAATACTTCGGCAGGGGGCCCAGCAATCACTTCTCTAGCGTCCCATAGAGTTCTACGGTACATCTGATCAGGGCCCAGGGATTTATCCACCTTTATGCATTTTAAGACGTCCAGCACATCCTCCTCTGTAATATGGACATTTTTCAAGATGTTGCTATTTATTTCCCTAAGTGCTCTAGCTTCCATATCCTTCTCCACAGTAAACACTGATGCAAAATACTAGTGTCTTCCCCATCTCCTGCAGTTCCATACATTGGCATCCTTGCTGATCTTTAAGGGGCCTTATTCACTCTCCAGTTACCCTTTCATCCTTAATATATTTGTAGAATCCATTTGGATTTTCCTCAACCCCATTGCCAAAGCTATTTCTTTTTGCCCTTCTGATTTCCCTCTTAAGTATACTTCTACTGCCTTTACACCCTTTTAGGGATTCACTTGATCCCTGCTGTCTATACCTGACCTATTCCTTCCTTCATTTTCTTCACCAAAACCTCAATTCCTCTAGTCATCCAGTATTCCCAAATCTACCAGCCTTGCCCTTCACACTAACAGAAACATACTGTCTCTGGACTCTCCTTATCTCATTTTCGAAGGCTTCCCAATTTCCAGCCGTCCCTTTACCTGCAAAAATTTGACTCCAATCAACTGTTGAAAGTTCTTGCCTAATACGGTCAAAATTGGCCTTCCTCCAATTTAGAACTTTAACTTTTAGATCCTGTCTATCCTTTTCCATCAATATTTTAAAACTAATAGAATTATGATCACTGGCCCCAAAGTGCTCTCCCACTGACACTTCAGTTGCCTCCCCTGCCTTATTTCCCAAGAGTCGATCAAGTTTTGCTCCTTCTCCAGTAGACACATCCACACGTTGAATCAGAAAATTTTCTTGAGCGCACTTAACAAATTCCCCTTCCTCCAAGCCCTTAACAGTGTGGCAGTCCAAGTCTATATTTGGAAAGTTAAAATCCCCTACTTTACCACCCCACTATTCTTACAGATAACCGAGATCTCCTTACAGATTTGTTTCTCAATTTCCCACTGACTATTGGGGGTGGTCTGCTGTACAATCGCAACAAGGTGATCATCCCTTTCTTATTTCTCAGTTCCATGCAAATAACTTCTCTGGACATACTGTCAGGAATATGTTCCTTAAGTGCAGTCATAATGTTATCTGTAATCAAAAATGCCATTCCCCCTCCTCTCCTGTCCCCCTTTCTGTCCTTCCTACAGCACCTACACCCTGATTCATTTAGCTGTCAGTCCTGACCATCCCTGAGCCATGTCTCCATACTCGCTATGATATCCCAGTCCCAAGTTTCCCAACCATGCCCTCAGTTCATCTGCCTTACCTGTTAGGCCTGTTGCATTGAAATAAATGCAGTTTAATTTATCAGTCCTACTTTGTTCTCTGCTTTGTTTCTGCCTGCCCTGACTGTTTGGCTTGCTCCTTTTCCCAACTGCACCAGTCTCTGACTAATCTCTTTTCTCACGATCTCCCTGGGTCCCACCACACCTCCCCCAAATCATAATCCCCTCTCCTCCACCCCACCCCCCCCCAACTCGTTTAAATCCTCCCAAGCAGCCAATTAGCCCCTTCCCAATTCAGGTGCAATCTGTCCTTCTTATTCAAGTCCCTTCTATCCCAGAAGAGATACCAATGATTCCAATGATCCAAAAATGTGAATCCTTCTCCCCTGCACCAGCTCCTCAGACACACATTCATCTGCTCTATCCTCCTATTTCTACTGTCATCAGCTTGTTGCACAGGTGTAATCCAGACATCACTACTCTTGAGGTCCTACTTGTTAAATTCCTGCCTAATTTCCTATATTCTCTCCTTAGAACATTGTCCTTTTCTGTTCCTATGTTGTTAGCTCCAATATGTACAACAACCTCCTGCTGGTCCCTCTCCGAAAATATTCTACACCCTCTCTCAGATATCCTTGTTCCTGGCACTACAGAAGCAACACACTATTCTGATGTCTCGCTGTCAGCCACAGAAACGTCTGTCCGTGCCTCTGACTAGACAGTCCCCTACCACAACTGATCACTTGGAACCTGACATACCCCTCATTACATTACAGCCAGTCTCGGTACCAGAAACCTGGCTTTCAGTGCTACATTCCCTTGTCAGCCCATCACCCCCTACATTTTCCAAAACAGCATACTTGTTTGAGATGGAGATAGCCACAGGAGACTCCTGCACTACCTGCCTACCTTTCCCACTAGAGGTAACCTATCTACATTACTGTATCTGCGGTTTTTCTACCTTCCCAAAAACGCCATCCATCACACTCCCTAGCTCCTGTAAATTCCTCATTGCCTCTAGCTGCCGCTCCAACCGATTCATAAGGTCTGACAGGATTTGCAACAAAACACACTTCCTACAGACATAATCATCAGAAACACTGAAATTCTTCGTAATCTCCCATATCCGACAGGAAAAGCACATCACTCTACAAAAGGCCATCTTTGCACCTTAACAATCTACAGACCCAAAAATAGCACAGTCTTACGACTCTAAAAACACTGCTCCAGGATGACTTAGTACCTATGTCTTATATTTTTGAAGTTTAATCAAGTTGTTCAATAAGATTGACTAAATATTCTGTTAAAAAAACTCATTCAACAGAGCTAAACTTTTTCAAAGTTTTCTTTATAGTGAGAATTGTGTGTAAAAAGCTGGATATTGTATCAAATCGTACAGTGATCAAAGAATAATATGCAAAATCTACAACAGTGCACCCTGTGGAGGAGCACGGAATCACATACAGCAACTTCTAGTTTTCCCACTTAACTGCATATGTGTTAATGCCAGTACTTCACAGGGCAACAATAGCATAAGTTGAATGTTTTATTGTCATTATAACATCAAATTTCAGGCCAATTCTTAATGTCACTTCTCGGGAATCACAGTTAACTTAACAAAATTAAGGTCCTGATGCTAGAGATAAAAGGTACTGCAGATGCTGGAGAATCCAAGATAACAAGGCGTGGGGCTGGATGAACACAGCAGGCCAAGCAGCATCAGCTTCGCCTGCTGTGTTCATCCAGCCCCACGCCTTGTTATCTAAGGTCCTGACGTTACTTTAGTTGAAGAAAGTATGAACAGGAACTGTAGTGCCTCCCCTGCAAATTATAATTCAAAGTTATGTCATGGATTTGAGTAAGCCATGCAAATATTTAAGATTCAGTTGAATCCAAGAATTGAAAAAAGACAAATGCACAATTTCCAGAGAGGATAGCCTACTTTTTTTGTGTGCAACTTACAGTAGATATAAAGCGATAATAGAAATTGAGAATGGAATAATACCATGCAGTTTTGTAATCATACTTTGACAGTTGCCATTTATAATACTCGTGCCATCAAGTTATTATCTGGTTTCTTGCTTTTCTATCAATTTTCTCTCTGCAGTGTTCAGTGTTGATTCCTTGTTGGGTTATAGTTCTAAGGTTGTATCCTCAAGTGACCACTATGTCTACATAAACCAAGCAGTGATGGAAAGCTCTTACAATAAGACAACAATGCAGTTAAACTGACCCATCCTCATTTATGATAATGATGATTAGTGACAACCATGGGCAATTTCTGCAGTGGAGGGGCAGGAAAGCAACTGTATTGTCCCTGCTGCCTACCTGGCTTGTGATTGATTGACCCAGTACAGACTGAAGATGAAACCCATCAATCATAAGATATGGGAGCAGAATTACGCCATTCAACCTATCAAGTCTGCTCTGTGATTTGACCATGGTTGATATGTTTCTCAACCCCCTTGGAACCATGCTGTCTTGAACTCTTTTCAATTTATTTTCAAGGTAAGGGCATGACCAACAAAGCCACTTGTTCAAGCTAGTGATGGTGAGCCTTCTTCTTGAACTGTTTTTGCTGTCAGTGTGAGGGTACTTCCTATAGTATTTTGGGTAGAGAGTTCCAAGAATTTGACCTAACAGCCACGAAGGAGAAGTTGGAACTGATGGTGTTCCCACTCTACCTGCTGCACTTATCCTTCTGAGTAATGAAAGGTGCACATGAAGAAGCCTTGGCTGTGAATATTACACATTAATCACAAAAGCAACAGACAGTGTCTAAAGGACAGGATGAGAGGAGACAATCCTCTTTTGAATAATTCCTCGAGGAACTATTTTTCACCTGTATAATTTCCAGATCGACGAAACATCCTCCTCTATTAACATGTTAGGTCTCACTGTCTTCTCTAACTTTCCACATTTCTGTATTTGCTAAAAATATTGCCAAAAATAAAAACCTATTGCGCCCACCACATTTTGTTTTCACAGTCAACACTCAGTTTTCTGTAAGTTCAATTTTTTCGGAAATTTTCAGATTTCTTAAAACTAATCTTTGTGTCACTTCATCACATTAGTTTAGATTGTGTTTTCTCTTCTCTTTAACACTATTGAAAGTCTATGCTGTGGGCCTGAATCTTACCTAAGTTCCTCCAAAAACAAATCATATTTCCAGACATAGAAATATATGTGTCCAAAAATCAAGAACTGACAGTGCCAAGAATGTGCAAGTTTTGGAGATAAAAGTTTACATTTCCCCAGTGGGAATGTACTAAAATTGGCCAAAGCACTATCAGAAATGTTCACTGTTGAATTCTTGGATGGCACAAAAGCCATCAGACTATTTGTCCTCTGCTGGATAATTTGGAAGTTACTTGCACAATGCCAAAAGAATGAATTCAGTACTTACGCCACTCTTATGAATGTTGCCAGAGTGATTTTATCATTTTCGGCACCCATTGGGTGCATTTCAAAATCCTTTATTCCTAGAGTTTTCATAGCTGAAATGAGTCCATGCAAGGAATTAGAACTGAGCTTCATTTCACAATAATCCATACTCAACAGCAGAAAATCCTTTACAAATAGACATGAGAATCTTACCTTCTCTATACTGCCTCAAAGTAATATGTCCTTGCTTAGTAGGATCCAAAATTCCAAACACAGCATCTAAATTTGACTCATCAAACAAGGAAGGATAGTCCTTCTTAGTCTGTCTGGCACTCTTCAGTTTTTCCAGTTGCTGTACTAAAAACTCCACTGGCTTTGCTGCAAATATTTTTAATTGAACAGTTGTTACTGTAATTCAGTTACTTATGTTATTCATTTTGAAAACAATGACGAAAGAACAAATTTCTACACTTTGTAATAAATAGGTCAACAACCATCTATTAAAACAGCAGCATGAATGGAGTTGGCAAAACAATTCTAATTTCCTGTTCAACATATCACTACATTCTGTTCACATTTATCTCACACTTCGAAAATAAGTAGGCCTGTATACCATCTGACTATAATCTTTCAATATTTTATACTTTTGTTCACTATGAGAATTTGGACTTCCTGAACTTCTGTCGTATGTTCCTGATCTTTGGTCACCAAGTGTGCAAAGTAAGGGTCTCCTTGTCAATATGAACCTGGGTTTGGCCGGATGACCAGTACCTGGCTGGAACAAAAACAAAGCTGCTGGAGAAACTCAGCAGGTCTGGCAGCATCAGTGAAGGGAAAAACAGAGTTAACGTTTCAGGTCTGGTGACCCTTCCAACCACTGGAAGGGTCACCAGACCCGAAACGTTAACTCTATTTTTTCCCTTCACAGATGCTGCCAGACCAGCTGAGCTTCTCCAGCAGCTTTGCTTTTGTTCCTGATTTACAGCATCCACAGTTCTTTCAGTTTTTGTTTAGTATCTGGCTGGAAATAGGCTGTGGAGGATGATCAGTTGGTGGTTTCCATCTCTTTGACTTTCTTGTGAGCTAAGGCTGCAATGGACAAACAGTACTCAGCGTCTGGC
>JAHRHZ010000021.1:45690300-45747859 GCA_024137785.1 Ginglymostoma cirratum
TCCTCCCTGGACTGACCTATCTCCTCCCTACCCCCCTACCTACACTCACCTTTACTGGCTCCATCCCCACCTCTTCGACCTGTCCGCCTCCTCTCCACCTATCCTCTCCTCTATCCATCCTCTATCCGCCTCCCCCTCTCTCCCTATTTATTTCAGAACCCTCTTCCCCTCCCCCATTTCTGATGAAGGGTCTAGGCCCGAAACGTCAAGTTTTCCTGCTCCTATGATGCTGCTTGGCCTGCTGTGTTCATCCAGCCCCATGCTTGTTATCTCGGATTCTCCAGCATCTGCAGTACCTTTTATCTCTCATATATCTGGCCATACAGGTTCAGTTATCTAATTTAGGAATGAACCATAGCAGATTTGAGCACTAAAGTTCTGGTCATTTGTCTTCAATTAGTCTTTGTTGCCAAAAGACTATAAGCCGAATTGTGCTAAACATAATGGGGGCAAACTAACTCGTGGGTTCAGCTGATTCAGAGCTTGGATGTAGGTATTAGAATTGCTCGATAGGAGACGGTTAAAGATTTGTTGCACAGACAGACTTTTCTTGTCCTAAAGTAAGATTCAAGTATGTCCCAGATGTCATTGTACGGTGGGTTTTTGCTAAATATCTGCTGGCAATGTCACGTAGTTCATAGGCTCAGGTTACACTGCTCACACTACTTCACTCTTTGGCCATATCAAATTTGCTCTGCTGACATGCTTGTATGTACATACTAAACCTGGCTTATTGTTATCTGCACCCTAATTAAAACTCAATGTGAAAATATTGACCACTATCATTAACATTTAAAAGTTCTAAAATTATCTTTAAAAGATATTATTGGACAAATCTGGGAACACAAGCTTGGTATTGCACCTATCACAGTTGTCCTGCATCAATTCTCAGAAATGGTATCAACCACATTTGACTAAATCCCAAATTCCATGGGACTATTTGTACTGATGCAAAACCAAAACGATTTTTCACAAACACAAATTCTATGTCAATTATCATGACAACCATTTTGTCACATTGATTGAAAAAAATAAAGCAGAACAACTGATCAAGTTGGAGTAAAGATACAACAGGAAAATGTACTTCTTACAAACATATAAATTATTTTTTTATTTACAAAGCCTGTTACAAAACAAAACAAAATAAAACATCCCTCACTAGAGAATATCTCCAAGCTGGGTGTTGAACCATGGCAGTATCAATCAGAAACAAGGTTTGTTCCATTTATTTTCTCTGTACGCCATCAAATTAACTATTTACAGCTATTCTAGACACCATTCTGTTAACAATACCACAAAGATGAAGGTAGGCATGAAATGAATGCAATGACACTGCTGTGGGAGTGGGGGCTGGTAGAGGAAGAGATGAAAAAGAAAAGTGCACAAAGCAAATTGAAAATACGTAGTGTTATTAAATCCATTTACAAAAACAGAACAGTTACAGTATGGCACGCAGGATTATTTTTACATGCTTTCATTATCTTTGAATAGGGGATAAACTGAATTCTGCAGTAGGAAAGCACAATGAGGCAGGTGCAAATTCTTGTCTGTGCAACAGCAGTATTAACACACCCATGACTGACCAGCAATGCAAAACCCACAGAGTTTTGTCAAAATGCCATGGGTCAACAGTGTAACAAAAAATAAGGTGTAAATAGAAAAACTTTCTTTTCCCAAGAATTCACTGAGATTCAGCAATAATATAATAATGCTGTATAAACTATTTTCTACAAAGTTTTTGATCAGCTTTATATACAATTGTTACATTAATACAAAAGAAGGCATACAGTATTTCTGCTGTCTCTTTATGGCTGACAGACTTATGCGTTCCGTCCATGATTTGTACTGGTATAATATGCAATACTAAAACCCACCATGTGGGCAAGCACTGACACCTTTTATAGTTACCAAACTGTCCCCTTCAGTCATGGACTACTTTTGCATCTCACTGCCCTATAGCAGTTTCTGACGAGCACAGCCAGTTTCAGAAGGAAAATTTGTATTCACGACAGACTTCAGCTTTTGTTTCATAATATATATATAAAAATTATTCTAATTATTGGGAATTATTTCCCACCCCCTGTAGTTTTATAACAACCCACAATAAATTAGAAAAATTAAAATACTTATAAGCTCCTAAGCTAACCATGACAAACATCTGTGCAAAAATAACAACAGATATGTACACAATCTTCAGTCTAACAAAATGTACATAGCAAAAGTTCAATCCAAATTTATTTAAAAAATATATAAACGCACAACTTCTGACTTTCCTAAATTCTAGTCTGAACCTATCCTGGTCAGTTAGAGCATTAATAAAATGATAAATCATAAATTAATGAAAATTAATATGAACAATTAGAAGAACTGGGAGGATGATGATTAGCTTACGAAAAATATTTTTCTGTGCCATAACTTCATTCTAACAGTCTCTGCACACCAGCTTTAGTTTATTTTACAGGATGTCCTTCTCTTTTAACTACTATCCATTATTAAAAACCTTAAAAATCCATCCCTATTACAAGAACATCCTTGTCCTTTGTTAATCCATACCTGTCCTTTTCTAATTGGGAAGAATCCATCACAAATAAGTGCACTTTTAACACTGAATAATAAAACATCATTAACACTTCCTTTACCCTTGTTCTGGACTTATCTCTCAACAGTCCCCCTGCAAATACACTCATGACATTATAAAACTAGAAAACTCCACCTTGTTGTAACATCCTCTGATACAAAGCTGGCAGCAACCAAGTTTCCATTAGCCTCTTCACTATTTAAAATGGTACTTTGTCATCGGCAAAAAAAAAATTGTATGTAAAAATGTAGATTTTTGTTTTCTAGTAAGTGGGTCCCGTCAGGGATCGAATTACAAATGCAATATTAAACTGAGTGCTGGTACAACAAAGGTCAGACATTTTCCCTAAATGTCTCACACTGCGCAAAACCTGCCATGTCACATATCATTTTAAATGATTGGATATATCCTTTATATAAAACCTATAGGGATACAAATTGTAATCAGGTTGGATTCCATAAATCCTGCCAATTGCCAACAATTTTAAAAAACATCCAGATAAAAAATAGATTTTGATAACGTTTAGCTTTATGCTTTTGCCAAATCATTTAGATCATGATTAACATTGCTGATTATAATTATCCCCATGGGAGGGAGTGAAGGGAAATAAAATCATGATTATCATGGCTTTTCTAGAATTTGTTATATTGCGTTGTATTGGGCATCCCTAAACCACCAAAGAGAACAAGTGAAATAGGGTTTTTGCACCGACAATAAAGGAATGATTGGTAAGTCATCACATACTCATTCACCATTGCTAAAAGAACGGGGGAAAAGGCCGCTAGGAGGTATTGGCTGAGAGGGAGGGCTCTTCACATCTTCAGAGCAGAGGTTTTCATCTTATCGATGCAGTCCATCGAACAGTCGAAGGCAAGTACCAGTGTCATTTGTAACCACTGTCTTGGACTATTACCTCAAAGTCAGCTTTCACTGATGAACTTTTGGCTGTGAAAAGAGACAATTAAAATTAATCCCTCACATAAACAGAGAGAAGCAAAAACAGAGTTTGTTAAATACAGCAATATGTTTAATTGGAGGTACTGACAAAACAAAATTGGTCATAATTTGGTAAATACACACACACACACACACACACACACACACACACACACACACACACAGAAAATGTAGGCTGAGGAAAGGGTGAACCAAGATTAAGATTAAATGATAATTAAAAAGGCAGAGAATTCACTGTAAGGACAATAAGCACCATTCATAACAGATACACAACTATCTGAACATGAGTACACCCAATTTATGACAGCAATCCAGTAACCAAAAGGTTTACACAGAACACTACATATGCAAAATCCTATGAAATCATAAACCTACAAAACATTTTCGTAGAGCCTGGAAACAATTATAAATATCCAAATTGGCACAGGCTCTTGTGCTCATTGTGGAAGTTACAGCTTTTGAAAAAAAATCACTATTCTACCCCCTGCCACTTCTGCAATCCGAATGATACTACCCTACTGAGAATGACTCAGACTCTGGATATGTCCATGATTCTCATCATTGTCAGTGCATCAATGATCTGTTATGAAGCATGATTGACCAATACCAACAATAATTACATTTGTATATTTCACACCTTTAAGGTGTAATTTGTTCTCATGTACAGGAAAAGAGGAGTGGCTACCAATATGATAATCCTTATTCTATCCACCTTGAAACTTCAAAAACCCACTGTTCTGTAGCAAACTGGAATATCAATCCGTACTAATAATGACTGAAATTCATTCTGTGCTTGGAGACGTGAGTCAATCAAGCTAGGTACATTACTCCAAAATTCCAACATTCCAAAATGGAATGACTTACTCATGGTCCTAAAACAAGGCTCGTTACTTGCTCTAAGAATAGGAATATTCACTCCTAATTTTTCTCAAGTAGAAACCAGAGACAGTGGGTTGGTGCTTGGTTCCCAGCATCCTGGTCCTGAATTCTGGGTTATGAACACAGAGATGTCAGCAGTGGGACAGAGGAAACAATTGCGGAGGAGGTGGTCTCCCAGCACTGAAAGATAGCCGGTGGCCATAGCAGTTATCACCAATGTGGGGTGGAGGGTAGTGCACAGGCCCACAATTTACCACCTCCATCCCTGTCAGGCCTCAGCAGGGGACTAAGATTTTAGTTGGCATTAGCACAGTGGCCTAAGTAGGATCTTTAATTAAACATGCACAGATTGCAGGCAGGTAGCTGTCACCAATCCCGTCCCACAATCCAGTTTGTTCTAAAGCGGCACTAAAACAGGACCAAGCTGGCAAACTAGCACAGTAGCCAGAAATGGGAAATCACCAGCTCACCCATACTTGGTCTTAGCTGTAGTAAAAATCAGCCCAGTCAGTCTAATGACTGCATAAATGGTTTTTCAATAATCACAGTATCCAGCTGCAATCCTAAGAATCCAAGCAATAAAAAGGTGTTCTTTCTCATAACTTCAGCTTTCTCCCAACTGTTGATCCAGCCGGGTACTAACTACAAGATTTTTTTTAAACAGTTAGAGTTGAGAGTTATAGATATTTCCTTTTAAAAAGTGCAAACTTAGAAGATGCATGTGTAACTATGTTTTCTGGGAATGTTTTCCAGCAGAGAGGTTTCCTGAAATACATTTTGCAGATGATATAATATTCTCATCATTACAAATACTAATCTGTCAATTATTCATCTATTGTCTATTGACAAGCCAAAGCCAATGTTGCAATTCAAGTTCTTTAAGTAACAGTACACATTTTTATACTTTCAGCAGATACCAACAATCTTCTAGAAAAATGAACTTCAAAAGTACTATAGCATTCTTCAAAGGGACCATCAATCTCTGACATACTGTACACAGAAAAATAAACATGGAAAAATCAGTTATACACTTAACAGGATCAGAATTTATAGCTCTATAGCTGTATTTGTTTTGATCAATTTCCGTTGCTGGGAGCCAAGCAAAGTTTTAATGGGATTAAGTTACTTCAAGGAAATCTCTACTTTCAGCTTCTTGGTTTTTAAGGGAAGAGGTTAGTTTACATTAGAATTTGAAGCTTTTTCTTTCAGTATTGCATCCAAAGTTTCTCTTCCTCACAATGTGGTTTGAAGTGAACAGGAAATTAAGTTCAACTATCAATGCTGTCACGGCCAATATGTTAAAATGTCAATACATTCTATGTATGAATGCTGCTTTTCGTAAAACTGTACAAGCAATGTGATACCACTTACAGGATAAACTGTTATATTATCAGACAGCAATTTTGAAGTAAACATAAAGCTCTGGGGGGATCCCACAGATTTTTGCAAAGGCTACACTTAAAAACTGAACATCTATCTTGCCACCTTTTGGTCACCAAAATATGCTGCACATCTGCAACCATTAGTATTGGTGTAAAACTGTGTTACCTACTTGTCTGTTACCATGTACAGGGTTTGTTGTAGTTGAAGGACTGGACTGTGATAAAGATACGCTGCTACTTTTTCCAATCTGCTTGAAAGAAATGAGAACGTTAAAAAATTCACGTAATAGAAAACTTGCCACTTACCATCTTGTCATCATGAAAATAAAGATTAATTTCTAGTAACATTAGTGATGTAAGATTGTGAACATCACCAACACGTTTCAAAACAATAATGACTGTCAATGCTAGTTCAATTAAATAACTACGCAACAAAAAAAATTATTTGTACTTTGAGCAAATTTAGGGTCAAATCCAACTTCACTCATATTTTTGAGAAGAAAGGGTTCAATGATAGGGTCAAAAATTGATTATTGTGAATACAATCTGTCAAATAGCAGCAGAAGGTATTGTCATTGAAACTAATAATAAATAAAACTACTTGGGATCTCCTACTGAGTAGTTAGAAATAGTTAATTAGTAATCTGAGGAAAAGATTTGATGTGAAAATGTAATCATAATACAACCAAATTCCATATTAAGCTCGAAATCAATAAATTTGGTCCTAAATGAGAATCTTGAACTTCAGCAAAATCAATTACAAAGCCAAGAGGAGGGAGCTGGTTAAGGTTGATTATGTAAATAGACTGCAAGGTGCAGTAATAAATAAACAGTAAAAAATAAACAAACAATTTAAATGTTCAACAGAAATAAATTGGAAAATAAAAACTCAGCAAAAGAATCTGTCCATGGCTTACAAATTGAGAATATGTTATCTATCTAGACTTTCAGAGGCCTTTGATTAGGTGCCTCATGGGAGGCTGCTGAGTAAGGTGAGGGCCCATGGTCTTCGAGGTGAGTTACTGGCATGGATTGAGGATTGGCTGTCTGACAGAAGGCAGAGAGTTGGGATAAAAGGCTCTTTCTCGGAATGGTAACCGGTGACAAGTGGTGTCCCGCAGGGTTCAGTGTTGGGGCCGCAGCTGTTCACTTTATATATTAATGATCTGGATGAAGGGACTGGGGGCATTCTGGCGAAGTTTGCCGATGATACGAAGTTGGGTGGACAGGCAGATAGTACGGAGGAGGTGGGGAGGCTGCAGAATGATTTAGACAGTTTCGGAGAGTGGTCCAGGAAATGGCTGATGAAATTCAACATGAACAAATGCGAGGTCTTGCACTTTGGAAAAAAGAATACAGGCATGGACTATTTTCTGAACGGTGAGAAAATTCATAAAGCCGAAGTACAAAGGGATCTGGGAGTGCTAGTACAGGATTCTCTAAAGGTTAACTTGCAGGTTGAGTCCGTGATTAAGAAAGCGAATGGAATATTGTCATTTATCTCAAGAGGGTTCAAATATAAAAGCAGCTTCTGAGACTTTACAAAGCTCTAGTTAGGCCCCATTTAGAATACTGTGTCCAATTTTGGGCCCCACACCTCAGGAAGGACATACTGGCACTGGAGCGTGTCCAGCGGAGATTCACACGGATGATCTCTGGAATGGTAGGCCTAACATATGATGAACGGCTGAGGATCCTGGGATTGTATTCATTAGAGTTTAGAAGGTTGAGGGGAGATCTAATAGAAACTTACAAGATAATGCATGGCTTAGAAAGGGTGGACGCTGGGAAGTTGTTTCCGTTAGAGACTAGGACCTGTGGGCGCAGCTTTAGAATTAGAGGGGGTCAATTTAGAACGGAAATGAGGAGACATTTCTTCAGCCAGAGAGTGGTGGGCCTGTGGAATTTGTTGCCACGGAGCGCAGTGGAGGCCGGGACGTTAAATGTCTTCGGCAGAGATTGATAAATTCTTGATCTCGCAAGGAATCAAGGGCTACGGGGAGAATGCTGGTAAGTGGAGTTGAAATGACCATCAGCCATGATTAAATGGCGGAGTGGACTCGATGGGCCGAATTGCCTTACTTCCACTCCTATGTCTTATGGTCTTAATAGTGTTAAGATTAACTGAAGAGGCTTTAAATGCTGCAGACTACAGTACTAACTCTGAAGTTTGGGAGTGTTTTATAAACCAGGAAAGGACCATCAATAAAGTTGATAGAAAGGAAAAAATATATGAGCAAATGAGCCAGGAACATAAAAACAAATGAGGACCTTCAGAAATATACAAAAATGAGAAGAGCTAAGTAAACATCAGTCCTTTAGACGGAGAAACAGGATAAATTATTATAGGCGAGGAAATGACAGAGGCAATTGAACAAATATTTGTGTTTGCCTTCACAGCAGAAGATACAAATTACATACCAAAAATAGAGAGTAACCAAGATCCTAGAAATAGAGAGTAATCAAGGAGCTAATATGGAAGTAAAGATAAACTATATCACTAGAGAAAAAGAACTGAAGAAGCTCAAACTAAAATCTGTGAAAATCACAGGAACTGATTCACACTAGGAACTGAATGAAATTCTAAAAGGTAGTGTAACATAACTATTTAAGAAAGGATGGAGTAAAGAAAATGGAGAGCTGAAGGTCAGTTAGCTCTGTGCCAGTTGTAAAATGCTAAAATCTGTTGTTAAGGAAGTCTTAACAACACACAGAGACAATTATAGTATAATTGAACAAATGTCAACATAGTTTTACAACAGGGAAATAATATTTGAAAAATTCATTACAGCTTTCTGAATGCGTAACTAGTAGGAAAGATAAAGAGGAACTCGTAATACATTTGAATTTTCAAAAGGCATTCAGTAAAGCACCAGCTAAAAAGATCAGTATGCAATTTAAGAGCTCAGGGATAAAGAGAGATATTGCTGTTGAAACTGAGGGGGTCTAGCAGCATCTGCAAAGATAGAAACAGAGTTAACGTTTCAAGTCCAATATAACTTCTTCAGAATTGGAGGTTCTTCTGAAGACGAGTCATGTTGAACTCAAAATATTAACTCAGCTTTTCTCTCCATGCATGTTGCCAGATCTGCTGAATTTCTATTTTTATTTCAGATCTCCAGTATGTCAGTATTTTGATTTAATAAGGGCTCTGTGAATTGAGATAACATATTGGTACGGATAGATGACTGGTTAACAGAGAAGAAGCAATGAATAGGGATAGGAGAGTAGGAGCAATTAAAAGTTGGCAGATTATAATCAGTAAAATATCAAAAGAATCAGTGCTGGGGTCTCTGCCACACTGAAATTGTTATACAACCAAATGGGATAACTCCAAGTTCCAGTTGAATCACAGTCATCAGTTAGTCATGCCAGCAGAGTATCAAATAAAAACTGACAAGAACTGCAGATGTTGTAAATCAGGAACAAAAACAGGATGTTGCTGGAAAAGCTCAGCAGGTCTGGTAGCATCTGTGAAGAACAAAAATCAGAGTTAACGCTTGGGTGACCCTTCCTCAGAACGGGGTTAGATCTAAACGCATGGAGTTCAGTCAATTCGGAGGGAGGTAGGTTGGATTTGTTGAGGGGGGGGCAGAGAAATTGAGGTGACTAGTATCACGTCGACAGTTCTCAATGAACAGATTGAGTGCAGGTAAGAGGCCAGAGGGAGGGGTCTAGGTGGAGGTAGAGTGCTGGAACTGGGCGAAAAGGTCTGTGGGACAGGGAGAGGACTCTTGTCCAAAGAAATGGTCACGGAGGCGAAGAGTTCGATGTCATGTCGTGCCCAAAATTCATTGAGGTGGGGATGCAGAGGAATAAAGCTGAGGCCTTTGCTGACTACAGAACGTTCAGCATCAGACAGCAGAAGGTTAGGAGGGATGGTGAATACCCAACAGGGGAGGTGGGGTTGGGGGAGGGGATGGAGTTAGAGGGAAGGGGAAGAGAGGAATTTTCCGGAGGGCCATGGGTATCTCTGAGTTGTTGCATCTTGTGTGCCTTGATGCCTGAAAGGGAAATGTTTCTTGTTCTGAGGAAGGGTCTTTGGACCTGAAACGTTAACTCTGACGTCTTCTTCACAGATGGTGCCGGACTTGCTGAGCTTTTCCTGCAACTTCTGTTTTTGTGAGCAGAATATCAAATCTTGATTCCAAATGCCTATAATGAACTGAACATTTGCTCTGGCCACTCTAGATTAGCCAAACTTGGAAATGGACAATATTGGACCAGTTGCCTTCTTAAATCACTCGTGATTTCTAGGTATCTAAAGAGGAAACACTCCTCTTGGACAGATTTCAAGTTTAAAAGAAAAAGGCAGAAAGATTCAGGGCATTGAACGAGCAGTTGTCAAAAGAAATAGTGATTCAGGCATTTACAATGCAATATTTTGATAGGAAATGCTCTGAATATTTCTGCTTTTTTCGTTCAAGCTTGTAGCCCGTCCAAAAGTCTGAAAATTTCAAAGCATTTCCACACAACACTTTGATCCTGTAACGGCCTGTTCACTTTCTCGACTATCATCTACGAGTTTTAGGCTCGCCACCTTGGGACTACCGTGATTATCACCAAACTATATTCAGCTTGAATCTTGCAGGAATTCCGATGTAATTTGATTCATCAAGACTTTACTGTATTTCTAATTAAAACTAGTGACTTAAAGAGACATAGCAACGCATCTAAGTTTGCTTACAAATCAAAGGTAGATGAGAGTGCAAGTTGTGAGGAGAACACAAAGACTACAAAGAGATATAGAGGCAGTTTGAATGAGTAATGAGGTGGTAGATGTGGGGAATCGAGAGGATATTCACATTGTTAGTAACAGAATTGCAGAATTTTTTAAAAAACTGTGCAAATACTAGAATTTTAGACGTATTTACAGGAGGAGCATAAAGCTGAAGGTGGAAAAAATGGTATATTATTCTTGGACAAATCTTCACTAAAGCCTCCGAATCAGAAAGTCCATGAGTTTAAATCCCATTTTAGAAACGTGAGCATGTAATCTAGGCGGTCAATTCGGGGAATGTTACACCATCTGAGGGGCCATTTCTAAATCAGATGCTGAACTGAGGCCCCCTCATCCCTCTCTGGTGGAGTAAGAGCCATTATTCAAAGATTACCGTTATGTACTAACCAAATACCTATCACATAACCAACATTACTAATTTATAGATGATTTTAAAAAACATCATTCATGGGATGTATACATCACTGGAAAGACCAATATTTATTGTCCAACATTAACTGCCCTTCAGGAGAAGGTTGTGAGCAGTTTCCTTAACCCCTTTAAGTTCATTATTATGATCCAGCTGATGGTATCACTGGACAATTCAGATCCAAAACTGAAATCTGGCCTGGCAGATTTTTAAAATTTAATAACATAGACTTTGACTCACAAGCATGCATACTGCAGATTTCGTTTTAACAATAAAACCTTAGTTTATTATACAAAGGAAATTAAGATAAAATAGAATGAACCAAAATATTTACATAAAACACAACCTGTTTGTAAGTTTCAATGAGATGAACCAAAGAAACATAGAAATTTACATGCAGGTACCTATCCTATCCCGTCTGTACTTGCTACAAAAAACAACATCCATTTTAATCCCACCTTCCACACTGGAGGAGCAAATCCAGGTTTTTGATCTGAGTTGAGGATTTCTACTTCCACCACCAGACCATGTAGTAAATTCCAGACACCAATCGTTTGTTGGCTGAAACAACTTTTCCTCATGTCTCCTTTAATCCTTCTATCAATTACCTTAAATCGATGTCGCTTGGTAACTGAGTGCTTCACAAGAGAAACAGGTCTTTCCTGTCTACTCTACCCAAGCCCCTCATAATTTTGTACACCGCAAGTAAGTAACCCTTAAGCCTCCCCATTGAGGACAACAACCTGAACCTTAACAAATCTTTTCTCGTAGATGCAATTTTTAAGCCCTGGCAACATTCTTTTAAATCTCCTCTGTACTCTCACCTGTGCAATGCTGTCCTTCCTGTAATGTGGAGACCAAAACAGTAAACAAGATTTCAGCTGTGGTCTAACCAGTGCTTTGTACAGTATTATATGTCTGTTTTTGCACTCTGTACCTTATCCATTTAAAAAAAGTGTTCCATATGCGCTCTCTACCATGTTCAAGGAACTGTGGACATGGACTCCAAGGTTTCTGTTTTTCCTAGCCCTCTCAACATCCTCCAGTTTATTATGCATTCCCCAGCACTGTTTACCCACCTTAAATGCATCACATCAGAATCCTCTGGATTCAATTCCACGTGCAACTTTTCTGCCCAATCAAACCATTGATATCGCTCTGGAGTCAACAGTTATCCTCTTCATTATCAAATTCATAGCCAATTTTCATTTCATTTGCAAATTTCCCAATAATGCCTCCCACGTTTAAGTCTAAAACATGAATATATACAACAAGATCACTGAGCCCTATGGAATGCCACTGAAAAGCACTTTCCATGAGCAACAACATTCAACTGAGACCCTTTGTTTCCTCTGATTGAGACAATTTTGGATCCAAATCGCCACGTTTTCCTATATTCCATTGGCTCTTACTTTTCTGGTCAGTCTGCTTTGTGGATCTTATTAAATACATTACAAAAATCCACACAGTCAACATCCAATGCACTGGCCTGACTAATTCTCCTGGTTACTTCCTCAAAATTAGGTTAGGAACACATGCCAGTCCTTGAACAAAACCACGCTGACTATCCATGATTAATCCCTGTCTTTCTAAGCGACAGTTTGCCCTATCTCTCAGATTTGATTCTAATAATTTGCCCACCAAGATCAGACTGACCAGCCAACCCTTGCAAACTTTGTGAATGACAGTACAATGTTGGCAGACCTCAAAATCTCTGGTGCCTTGCCTGCACCTAGTAAGAAGTGGGAAATGACCCTCAGAGTATCTGTTATTTCCTCCCTGGCTTTCTTTAGCGAGCTGGGATACGATCCATCCAGCTCATGTGATATTATCCACATTCAAGATGTCAAACCCTCCAGTAGTTCCCCCTCATATCCAATATTACACTCTCCTTCTCTTTATGAATGGCTGATCATTAGTTTCATTTGTGAAGACAGAAATAAAATCCTAATTTGGTGGTACCATCATTTTCCTTTGTGCAACATGTCTGTACTATACTGGTAGAAACTCACTTTTGAATACCTCCCACTGGTGTGTCACTGATTTCTTATCAAGTATGAAGTCCACTCTCAGGTTTGGAACATTTGATTTCCCAATTTAGAACTTCCTTTGTCCTTTTTCATAATAATGTTGAATCTAATTGTATTATGGTCACCACCTTCAAAATGGTTACCCAGTTCCTTCACTTACCGGGCTTCATTTCCTGAGGCTAAACGATGTCCAAACTCATGAGGCTCCTTATGTGCTGGTTCAAGAAAAGGTCTCTTGAATGCAAGAATTTTATGCCCTTTGTGCCTTTCATACTATTCACATCACAGTTGATACTACAGTAGTTAAGGCCCCAACCGTTACTGCTTTTGCACTCAGAAATGTGGCTGTATATTTGTTCTTCTATTTCACTTCTACTATTTGGTCTATAGTACATTGCGAACAGTTTGGCTACTCCCTTTTATTTCTGAATTCAACCCATTCACAGCCTTATTTGATGATTTCCTTGGAATACCATCCTTCTTTACAGCTTCAATTGATTCTGTAATCAATAATGCTACAACTTACCGTTTTTCTCCCCTTATCTATCCTGCTGGAAACCTCTACATCCAGGAATATTGAGCTGCCATTTTGCTCCTCTTTAAGCCAGGTTTCTATTGTGCTGCAATGCGTCTATTTGCATTCTTAGTACATCAACTTTATTATACTTCTTGTATTTACATATACACCTCTTATCACTGCCAAAGTCCATGTTATACACTTTGTCACCATTGCTTCTTCTGTCTTTTAGAATCACTGGCTAACTTTCTGTTTCCCATTCCCTGCTTTGAATTTGGCTTCTTTGAATACGTTCTCGGGTCCCTATCCTCCTACCAATCTAATGTGAACGCCCCGTAACAGCAATAGCAAACCTCGTTGTGAGGATATTCTTCTTATCCTGTTCAGGTGTGGATCCTCTGGCTTGTCCAGGTCATGCCTTCCCCAGAACGGGTCCTAATGCCTCAGAAATCTGATTCTCTCCCTCCTACACTAGCTTTCCAGACACACATTCAATCTCTCAATTCTCCCATATAAGTGCCCAATAGCACTCGAGATTGGGATTAATTCTGCGTTTACAGCTTCAAAGGCCTTCCTTTTCAATTTCCTTTACTGTTCCTTAAAATCTCTTCCCCATTCTTACTGCAGCTATTCTTACCAACAGTAACCACTACCACTGGCTGTTACTTCTCTCTAAGAAGAACGACTTGCAGATGCTCTGTGAAATCGTTGAACTTAGCATCACAGAGCCAACATAATGCCCTGGAGTCAAGACTCTAGCTACAGAAAGCCCTATCTGCTCTGTTAACTAATGAATCCCCTACCATTACTGCTATTCCTTCCTTCTTCCTCCCCCGCTGTAAAGCCAAAACCTGCCTGTTGTGCCATAAACATGGCTGTGACTACAGTTTTCTGAAGAACCAATGCCCTCACTAGTATCCAAAACAGAAAACCAAACAGCAAGGCGAGGGGATTTCTGCCCTATCTGCCTGGTTCTCTTGGACTACCGAATGGTCACACATTGTCACTGCCTCATGCTCCTAGCTTGTGGTATGACCCTATCTCTGAACGTGTTATCCGCATGACTCTCAGTCTGGTGGATTCACCAGTGATGACAGCCACTACTCAAGCTCCAGAACACAGAACCTAAATTTCTGCAACTAGTGACATTTCTTATACATGGCTGCCTTGGTCACCAGTAGCATCCACCACTTTTCACTACTACAGGATATGCATTCCAACAACCAAACTGCCTTGCTGTGCCTTTATTTTACTTCACCCATGCTAACTTTCTTTTGTTTTGATTTACTTATATTAAATTTAGGGGAGGCGATGGCCTAGTAGTATTATTGCTGGACTGCTAACCCACAGACTCATATAATGTTCTGTGGACCCGGGTTACAATCCTGCCACGGCAGATGGTGGGATTTGAATTTAATAAATACCTGGAATTAAGAATCTAATGATAACCATGAATCCATTGTCGATTGTCAGGGAAAACCCATCTGGTTCACTAATATCCTTTAGGGAAGGAAACTCCCATCCATACCTGGTCTGGCCTACATGTGACTCCAGGCCCACAGCAATGTGGTTGACTCTTAATTGTCCTCTGGGCAATTAGGGATGGGCAATAAATGCTGCCTAGCCAGCAACGCCTTAATCCCAGGAACGAATAGAAAAAAACTAAATTACTTCTAACGGCTGTAATGTTGTAACATAGTAAGTTAATCATATATGTTAGAAATGTAAATAATCTGCGGCAGCTATTTTAAATGATTATATATGTTATTTGTATACATGGACCATAGTGTTTTCTGCTTATCTACTCTAATTAATTCTTTTAGTGAACTTGCAATAACAATGTCACAATTGTTCATTCCTCAGCATGAAACACACCAATGTGGAAAATGTTGTCAGGTAAAGTCAGAACTGGAACAGGAATTGTTAACATAATTCCATAAATGTGTAACAGCGTTTTAAAACTAGAAACCTAGAACAAGATTGTAAATTAATCCTCAACTTCAATCAAATTGATAATTGTCAAATACAACTTCTGTGCTTTATGATATCATCTAACCTTAATCAGATTGGACCTGTTATCATATATCAATCATATACACAGGAATACATGAGGTAAACCAAAATACTCATCGATGCCAAAGAACCTGCCAGCTGCAGCTAGTCTTCAGTTACACAATGCAGTCAATACAATATTAATCTAAATTTCATAACCAGCAGATCAACACAGTGTCATTCTTTGATCCAAGTTAATGATCACAACTAAGTTTTTAAGGCATTAGATTGTATTTCAAAAAACAGATTAATCTTTATCTACTGGTCTCTATTGGAGATTAAGTGAACTGAGATTCTGGGACAACAGAGCATTATCTCAGAGCTCGCTCATTTAAAGCAGAGATGAGGGTAGTGAACCTGTGGAATACGTACTGCAACTGATGGATCTCATGTCATACTTGTACATTTGATGAAGTAAATTAACAATAGTACAAGGTTAATACTGTAAACAATGAGCTAATCTGAACAGTGAAACTGTGGGGCTGTAAGAATATGTATTACTAAATATTTTGACTCAAAAGTACACTGCTACTTCGTATTTACAGCACTTAATAATAAAAACAAAACTATTTTGTCCACAAACACAAGTCTTAAATAAATTATGTACAAAGTGCAAGGAATTTCAATAACAATAGAACAGAAGAGTACATAAACAATGAGGAATTGTGAGCAATGATAATTTGAACAATTTGTACATCATAATCTCCCAAATCTATTTGTTCTAAGGTTGAAGGTGATACTGGGGTAAACAGGTTTGCCAGTAGAACGTGTTTTCAGGATTCCTTTCTTGAATCAGTGTACTGTATCCCAAAATAAAATTAAATGCCGAAAGAAATGTCACAATTTAAAAAATACTTAAACTTAATGCCACAAGGCTTCACGCAGAGATAATACGGGTCTGGCTGAAGTTCTCCTTTGTCCCATGTCAAATGATTATCTGTTTTCACTTGAACTTTTGCGTGGAAAATGGGGGACCCAGGGCATGGCATCGAACAGAGCAAGTGATTAATATTTTACCTATGTTGAGACAACAAGCTCTCAGCTCATTCTTTCCAAAAGCTATAACAACATTTGATGCCAAAACTCTCCATTCGTGAGAATCTCTCATAATCAATGTGTTTTGTCTCCTAAAGCTACAGTCAGTCAGTTTGTTGGGGAGCATAAGAAGCCCAAGAACGGGATTTTCACTGAACACATACAAATTTTGGCTGCAGAAAAAAAGTCTTGCATTCATTTAGCTTAATTTAAAATCTCAGAATGCCCCAAAGAGGTGTATGGCCAATTAGTTACATTCTTAACTGTAAACCACTCTGTTAATGTAGAAAATGCGCATACAGCAGAGTGTCACAGACAGCAATGTGATAATGACCAGATTATCTGTTCTGTGTGGTTGGTTAAATGATAAAGATTCACCAGGGAAAACTGTCCTGCCCTGAGGCAATAAAAACTAATAGCATAAATAGGCCAGAGATAAAAGGTACTGCAGATGCTGGAGAATCCGAGATAACAAGCATGGGGCTGGATGAACACAGCAGGCCAAGCAGCATCATAGGAGCAGGAAAACTTGACATTTTGGGCCTAGACCCTTCATCAGAAATGGGGGAGGGGAAGAGGGTTCTGAAATAAATAGGGAGAGAGGGGGAGGCAGATAGAAGATGGATAGAGGAGAGGATAGGTGGAGAGGAGGCAGACAAGTCGAAGAGGTGGGGATGGAGCCAGTAAAGGTGAGTGTAGGTAGGGGGGTAGGGAGGAGATGGGTCAGTCCAGGGAGGACGGACAGGTCAAGGGGGCGGGATGATGTTAGTAGATAGGAGATGGGGGTATGGCTTGAGGAAAAACCGGTTAGGGAGGTGGAGATGAGCTGGGCTGGTTTTGGGATGCGGTTGGGGGAGGGGAGATTTTGAAGCTTGTGAAATCCACATTGATGCCATTGGGCTGCAGGGTTCCCAGGCTGAATATGATTTGCTGTTCCTGCAGCCTTCGGGTGGCATCACTGTGGCATTGCAGGAGGCCCAGGATGGACATGTCATCTGAGGAATGGGAGGGGGGAGATGAAATGGTTCGCGACTGGGAGGTGCAGTTGTTTGTTGTGAACTGAGCGCAGGTGTTCTGCAAAGCGGTCCCCAAGCCTCCGCTTGGTTTCCCCGATGTAGAGGAAGCCACAACGGGTACAGCGGATGCAGTATACCACATTGGCAGATGTGCAGGTGAACCTCTGCCTGATGTGGAAAGTCTTCTTGGGGCCTGGGATTGGGGTGAGGGAGGAGGTGTGGGGGCAGGTGTAGCACTTCCTGCGGTTGCAGGGAAAAGTGCCGGGTGTGGTGGGGCTGGAGGGGAGTGTGGAGCGGACAAGGGAGTCGCGGAGGGAGTGGTCCCTCTGGAAGGCAGATAAGGGTGGGGAGGGAAAAATGTCTTTGGTGGTGGGGTCGGATTGCAGATGGCGGAAGTGTCGGAGGATGATGCGTTGGATCCGGAGGTTGGTGGGGTGGTATGTGAGGACGAGGGGGATTCTTTTTTGGTTATTATTGCGGGGACGGGGTGTGAGGGATGTGTTCCGGGAAATGCAGGAGACACGGTCGAGGGCATTCTCGACCACTGTGCGGGGGGGAAGTTGCGGTCCTTGAAGAATGAGGACATTTGGGATGTACGGGAGTGGAATGCCTCATCCTGGGAGCAGATGCGGTGGAGTCGAAGGAATTGGGAATAGGGGATGGCATTTTTGCAGGAAGGTGGGTGGGAGGAGGTGTATTCCAGGTAGCTGTGGGAGTCAGTGGGCTTGAAATGGACATTGGTTTCTAGGTGGTTACCCGAGATGGAGACAGAGAGGTCCAAGAAGGAGAGAGAAGTGTTGGAGATGGTCCAGGTGAACTTCAGGTTGGGGTGGAAGGTGCTGGTGAAGTGGATGAACTGTTCGAGCTCCTCGTGGGAGCACGAGGCAGCGCCGATGCAGTCATCAATGTAACGGAGGAAGAGGTGGGGTTTAGGGCCAGTGTAGGTACGGAAGAGGGATTGTTCCACGTAACCTACAAAGAGGCAGGCATAGCTTGGGCCCATGCGGGTACCCACGGCCACCCCCTTTGTCTGTAGGAAGTGGGAGGAATTGAAAGAAGTTGTTGAGGGTGAGGACGAGTTCGGCTAAGCGGATGAGGGAGTCGGTGGAGGGGGATTGGTCAGTTCTGCGGGACAGGAAGAAGCGGAGGGCCTTTAGGCCATCAGCATGGGGAATACAGGTGTATAGGGACTGGACGTCCATAGTAAAAATGAGGTGTTGGGGACCGGGGAATTGGAAGTTCTGGAGGAGGTGGAGGGCGTGGGTGGTGTCACGGACGTCGGTAGGGAGTTCCTGGACCGAGGGGGTGAAAATGGAGTCTAGGTAGGTGGAGATGAGTTCGGTGGGGCAGGAGCAGGCGGAGACAATGGGTCGGCCAGGGCATTCAGGTTTGTGGATTTTGGGGAGGAGATAGAAGCGGGCGGTGCGGGGTTGGGGGAACGATGAGGTTGGAGGCGGTGGGTGGGAGGTCACCTGAGGTGATGAGGTTGTGGATGGTTTGGGAGATGATGGTTTGGTGCTCGGGGGTGGGGTCATGATCCAGGGGGCGGTAGGAGGTTGTGTCAGAGAGTTGGCGCCTGGCCTCAGCAATGTAGAGGTCAGTGTGCCATACTACGACTGCCCCTCCCTTGTCCGCGGGTTTTATGGTGAGGTTGGGATTGGATTTTGAAATCCACATTGATGCCATTGGGCTGCAGGGTTCCCAGGCTGAATATGATTTGCTGTTTCTGCAGCCTTCAGGTGGCATCACTGTGGCATTGCAGGAGGCCCAGGATGGACATGTCATCTGAGGAATGGGAGGGGGAGTTGAAATGGTTCGCGACTGGGAGGTGCAGTTGTTTGTTGCAAACTGAGCGCAGGTGTTCGGCAAAGCGGTCCCCAAGCCTATGCTTGGTTTCCCCGATGTAGAGGAAGCCACAACAGGTATTTGGCAAATAGGCCATTTGGCACATCATGACTGGACAGACACTCAATGAGATCAGTGCTAATCTGATAATCCTGAACTCCACTTTCCTGCCTTATCCTCATACCCGATCCCTTTACTGATCAAATATCTGTCTATCTCAGACTTGAATACATTGACAACCCAGCCTAAACAGCCCTCTGCCACACAGATTCCATGGGTTCACTACTCTCACCCCTGCCTTAAATGGGCGCGCTCTGAAATAACGCTCTCATATCCCAGAATCTCCCACAAGGTGAAACAATCTCCCCGTATTTACTCTGAGGAATCTTGTATGCTTTAATAAGGTGTTTTCTCATTCTTCTGAACTCCAGTGAGTCCACGCTTAAACTCTCCTCATAAGAAAATCCCTTCATACTTGTTAAGACTTCCCTACTCTTCTACTCCAAGCCCCATGAAATAACAAATTCCCTCTTGCAACTTGGTCTACCTCCCACATTTTGTGCCTTGACCTTTAGTTTTCATTATTATGCCCAAAATCAGATCAACTATGATCATATTGTACGGTGCAGCTGGTTTAAAAGGTCCAAACAGTTTGCTCCTGGTGTTATTTTTAAATCGTTATGAAGAACAACTGACCCTCAGTCTATTATTCTAGAAGCTTCCATGTGTGGTATGTCAGCTATTTAACTGCGATGAATTCCGACAGTAAAGAGATAAACTGCAAGTAGCCCATGGTGGAACGCTATAGACGGTATATAAAAAGTGGAAGTCAGGTGTAGGACAGAAGGTTGAGGAAGCAAGGATTGGACAGGGCTCTAGAGGTCGACAAGGTAGCCAGAAAGGAACTGAAGAATGGACTTAGGAGAGCTAGAAGAGGGTATGAGAAAACCTTGGCGGGTCGGATCAAGGAAAACCCCAAGGCTTTCTATATTTATGTGAGGAACAAGAGGATGGCCAGAGTGAGGGTAGGACCAATCAGGGATAGTGGAGGGAACTTGTGTGCGGAGTCAGAGGAGGTAGGAGAGGTTCTTAATGAATACTTTGCTTCAGTATTTACCAGAGACAATGACCTTGACGTTTGCAAGGACAGCGTAAAACACTCAGACATGTTCGAACAGACTGTTATTAGGATGGAGAATGTGCGAGAAATTTTGAAAAACATGAGGATAAATAAGTCCCCTGGGCCAGATGGGATATACCCAAGGTTTCTATGGGAAGCGAGGGAAGAGATTGCTGCCCCCTTGGCAATGATCTTTGCGTCCTCACTGTCCATTGGAGTAGTGCCAGAAGATTGGAGAGTAGCAAATATCATTCCCTTGTTCAAGAAAGGGAATAGGGATAATCCTTGAAGTTACAGACCAGTCTTACTTCTATGGTGGGCAAATTATGAGAGAGGCTTCTGAGAGATAGTATTTATGATTATTTGGAAAAGCACAGTTTGATTAGAAATAGTCAGCATGGCTTTGAGAGGGGCAGGTCATGCCTCACAAGCCTTATTGAATTCTTTGAGGATGAGACAAAACACATCAATGAAGGTAGAGCAGTGGATGTGGTGTATATGGACTTTAGCAAACATTCGATAAGGTTCCACATTGTAGGCTCATTCAGAAAGTAAGGAGGCATGGGATTCAGGGAAATTTGGCTGTCTGGATACAAAACTGGCTGTCCAATAGAAGACAGAGGGTGGTAGTAGATGGAAAGTATTCAGCCTGGAGCTCAGTGACCAGTGGTGTGCCACAGGGATCTGTTCTGGGACCTCTGCTCTTTGTGATTTTTATAAATGACTTGGATGAGGAAGTGGAAGGGTGGGTTAATAAGTTTGCCGACGACACGAAGATTGGTGGAGTTGTGGACAGCATGGAGGGCTGTTGTTGGTTGCAACGGGACATTGACAGGATGCAGAGCTGGGCAAAGAAGTGGCAGATGGAATCCAACCCGGAAAAGTGTGAAGTGATTCATTTTAGAAGGTTGAATTTGAATGCAAAATACAGGGTTAATGCCAGGATTCTCGGCAGTGTGGATGACCGTCCGTAGATCGCTCAAAGTTGCGACCCAAGTTGATAGGGTTGTAAAGAAGGCGTATGGTGTGTTGGCTTTCATTGGCAGGGGAACTGAGTTTAAGAGCCGTGAGGTTATGCTGCAGCTCTATAAAACTCCGGTTAGACCACTCTTGGAATACTGTGTTCAGTTCTGGTCACCTCATTACAGGAAGGATGTGGAAGCTTTAGAGAGGGTGCGGAGGAGATTTACCAGGATGCTGCCTGGACTGGAGGGAAGATGTTATGAGGAAAGGTTGAGGAAGCTAGGGCTTTTTTCATTGGAGCAAAGATGGAAAAGAGGTGACTTGATAGAGGTTTATAAGATGATGAGAGGCACAGAGTGGATAGTCAGAGACTTTTTCCCAGGGCAGAAATGACTATTGAGGGGGCAAAATTTTAAGGTGATGGGAGGAAGGTATAGGGGAGATGTCAGAGGTAAGCTCTTCACACAGAGAATGGTGGGCATGTGGAATGCGCTGCCGACAGTGGTAGCGGAGTCAGATACTTTCCAGACTTTTAAATGACTCTTGGATAGGCACATGGAGGATAGTAAAACGTAGGGTATGTAGGGTAGATTGATCTTAGCAGGAAAATAGGTCGGAACAACATCGTGGGCCAAAGGGCCTGTACTGTGCCGTACTGTTCTATGTTCTGGAACGTAGGTGTAATTTCTGTTGCTGAGCTGATTCTCATGTGAACAAACAATTCGCTTTAAAATTATGGTATTCTTACCAACAGCGATGCGTCACAAAGAAATGATAGCAGACATGTCACTATTAGCGCTCAGTGGGGTTGGTTATCTCAGTTGGCTGTACGGCTGGATTGCAATGCAGAATAATGTCCACCTCACCGATTCAATTCCTGCACAAGCAGAGGTCACCATAAAGGTCCGACCTTCTTGATTTCTCCCTTCACCTGAGGTATGATGATCCTCAGGTCAATGAGAGATAAGCCCTACAGTCCTCTGGGTCTATGGTGACTTTTACTAGTGCATATAAGAGATTTACAAGCAAGAAACAGAAGGAAAATAGACAAACTTGTTTTATTCTTTTATTCCAATGATGTATGTGTGTTTTCAATCTGCACCGACTGCCCCCTCTGTGCAAAGGTCACTAGCCAGCTTGCAAAGTTCTGCTGGTGTTTTTAAGCTGCTCACTTAAAAGTACTGGAATAACTACTCTTATTTTCCCTCCCTTTCAATTAAAAAAAATCCAGCGTTTAATTCACCATCTCTCCAGTCAATGTGGCTAAGGGTTTAGAACTGGCCAGAGTGTGAGATCATGACCAAAGCCATGGTTGAAATACTGCCACTTAAAGAGGATTAAAGTCACTTTTGTACTGGCAGGTGTTACAAATTTCCATCACATAAGGCCTAATTAGCAGGAATTCAAGGATTACGTTCTTGAATAAGTAAGAAATGCCTTGGGTTTTGTTTTCCAACTGCAGGAAATGCCAAATTCCAATGTTTACTTGTTATTCATGTGCAAAGACTGTACAGAAATGCAAAGTGATGGTGTACATACATAAAGATTTTTGGTGAATAAAGTATATTTTTGCATTAAAAATGGAAATTTACTTCTTTTTACAATAATTAGCAAATGGCACACAGGAGACAAAAGGCAATTCAAATAAACAGATTTGCCATCATGAGAAAGAACTCCCTGTAATTGCTTTATCCATTTTAAAGATTGTTATCTGGTTTATAACAGAAAGCAGGAAACTACAGGTCAGTTAGCTTTTTGTCTGTCACAGGAAAGCTCTTAGAAGCAATTATTAAAGATGTTAAGGCAGGGCACTTAGAAAAGTTCAAGGTAATCTGGCAGAGTTAACATGACTTTACCGATGAGAATCATGTTTAATCAATTTATTTGAGCTCTTGAGGAAATGACATGTACTGTAGATAAAGCAGAAGTGGTCAATGTACTGTGCTGATTTCTAGAAAGTATTTGATCATAGGCCATAGAAGATCACAGAATCCTTACAGTATGGAAACAGGCCCTTTGGCCCAACAAGTCCACACCAACCCCCTCATCATCCCACCCGTACCCATCCCACATAACCCACACATCCCTGAACACTATGGACAATTTAGCATGGCCAATCCACCTAGCCTGCAATCTTTGGACTGTGGGAGAAAACTGGAGCACCTGGAGGAAACCCACGCAGACACGGGGAGAACGTGCAAACTCCACACAGTCGTCAGAGGGTGAATCGAAGCCTGGTGCTGTGAGGCTGCAGTGCTAACCACTGAGTCACCGGTTTGATAAGGTACCCATCAAAGTTCTTGCAAAAAACAAAGCTGTGGTGTAGGGGTTAACCTATTGGATAGAACATAGGGAGGTGGGGCAGGAGTAGGCTATTCAGCACTTCCAGGCTGCTCTACATTGTAAATCATCACTGATCACCCACCTCAATGCCATATTTCCAATCATTCACATATCCCTCAATGTCATTAGCAACTAGAAATCTATCAATCGATGGCTTGAACTTACCCAATGACTGAGCTTCCACAGCCGATTGGAGTAAATAGTTCCACAGATTTGCCACCTTCCAAGGGAAGAAGTTCTTATAGAATGGGTGGTCTTTTATTCCAAGTCCATGTTACTTGGTTCTAGACCCCACACTCAGAAATTATCCTTTCTGCATTTACTCTGTTTATCTATTTAAAACTTCTGTAAATTTCTATGAGATTGGCACCTTCATTCTTCTAAACTCTAGTGTCCTCAAATGCTTCTCATAGTCCACTCCCACCATCTCAGGAATCAGTCTGGTAAACCTCTGCTGAACTCTCTTATATGGCAAATACATCCATCTTTAGGCAAGGGGCCAGAACTACACAAGAAACTCCAAATGCAGTCTCACCAGTGTTCAATAAAACTGAAGCAAGATTTCACTGTGCCTGAATTCAAATCCTTTTGTGATGAAGGCCAACATACTGTTTGCCTTCAAGTTGCTTCCTTGTGTGTTACCTTCAGTACCTTTTGAACTAGGATACCCATATCCCCTTTTACATCAACACTTTCCAATCTTTCACCATTTAATAAATATTCTTCACCTTTTTTTCCCTCCTTGCAAAGTGGATAACTTCACACTTGTTTACATTATATTCCATTTTCTATGCTCTCGCTAACTTGCTCAGCCTCTCTAAATCATTCAGAAGCCTTTCTGTATCCTCCTCCCAGCTTTCATTCCATTAAGTCTTGTATGTTACAAATGTTGCAATTGGTACAAGTTGTAAACAGCTGAGGTCCAAGAACTGATCAGTTGGTAGCCCGCTTGTCATAGCCATCCAACTTCTGAGTGGCCCATTAATTCCTACTCTCTGCTTTCTGCTTGTTAACCATTCCTCAATCCATGCTGGTATGTTACCTTCAATCCCAGGTGTTAAACTTTTGTTTACCAACCTCCTGTCTTTAGCAAAAATCTTCAGAATTACTGTGCTACTAACGTCCTCAAAAATTCTATTTTCTTTTCACAAATCCATGTTGACTCTTTCCAACTGGACAATTATTATTTGAAAATATCCAAAAATCACATCTTTTATAAGACATTCTAACATTTTTCCTACTGCTGACATCAGACCAACAAGTCTCTAGTTCCTAGTTTTTGCTCTCCTTCTTGACCGATATAATGATGTTACGTGTGCAACCTTCCAATCTGCAGTCACTTTTGCACAACTAACAGAATTTTGAATCTCTAATGCATTCACTTTCTCTGAAACCTTTATATCAATGTCCATTGATTCTGGATCCTTTTAGGAATGGGAATAAACTTTTCCTATCTGCTCCAAATACCTCACAATTTTGAATGGCTCTATCAGATCTCCTTTTAACCTTCTTTTCTCTAATCTATTCTTAAGTGAAGTTTCACACCCCTGAACCCTGCTCATTAAGCTTTTCTACAGCAGCCTCCCCACCTACAGAAAGATAGAAACAGGATTAGGCCATTCAGTCTGCCAAGCGTGCTCAGTTATTTAATACAACTGAGAATAATCAAATATTTCAATGCATTGCTCCATACTATCTCCATAAACCCTGTACGGCACTGGTAATCAGAAATTTGTCAATCTCTAATTTAAAAATATGCAAACTGAGCTTCTGCAGCCCTAATGGGGTACAGAATTCTAAAACATACACCACCCCTGAGTAAAACAAAAACTCTCAGTTGCCACTAAATGGCATGCCCCTTATTTTTAATTAGTGTTCCTGCTTCACGACTCTCCAATCATGAAAATATATTTTCTGCACCTACCCTACCTATCCCTTTATGCATTTTGTGAGTTTCAATGAGATCAATTCTTATTCTTTGAAAGTCTAGAGAATGCAGGCCCTGTTTACCCTATCTCTCTTCATAGGACAGTTCCGGCATCCTGGGATCAAGTCCGATGAACCGTTGTTGCACTGTCTCAATGGCAATAATAATCCTTCCTCAGTCAGTCTCCCTGCTATAGGAGAGATGTTGTTCAATTTGAGAGAGTTCAGAATAGATTTACAAGGATGTTGCTAGGATTGGAGGGTTTGAGTTATATGAAGAGGCTGAATAGGCTGGGGCATTTTTCCCTGGACAGTTGGAGGCTGAGGGGTGACCTTACAGAAGTTTATAAAATCATGAGGAGCGTGGATAGCGTAAATAGCCAAGCTCTTTTTCTCAGGGTAGGGGAGTTCAAAACTAGAGGGTACGGGTTTGAGGTGAGAGGGGAAAGATTTAAAAGGGACCTAAGGGGCAACTTTTTCATGCAGACATTGGTGCATGTATGGAACAAGATGCCAAAGTGGTGGAGGCGGGTACAATTGCAATATTTAAAAGACATCTGGATGGATATATGAGTAGGAAGGGTTTAGAGGGATATGGGCCAATGCTGGCAAATGGGACTAGATCACTTTAGGATGGTGGGTCAGTATGGACGAGTTGGACTGAAGTGTCTGTTTCCATACTATGGAAACTGTTTCTATGACTTAATAAGGAGACCAAAATGGCACACAGTACCCTAGGTGCAGTCTAACCAAGCTCCTTTACAATTGAAGCAAGACTTCACTACTCCTGTACTGAAGTCTTCTTGCGATAAAGGCTAGCATTCCATTAGCCTTCCTAATTACTAGCTGCACTGCATGCTAGGTTTCAGTGACTTATCAACAAGGATGATTAGGCATCTCTGTACATCTACAGTTTCCAGCTTTCTAAATGGTAAGACATACTCAGTATATCTGTTCCTTTGACCAAAGTGGAAAACCTGATATTTTTTCACATAATATTTCTACTACCATGTTCTGTCCACTCCACTCACAAAACCTGTCCAAATCCTCCAGGAAGCTGCTTTACACCTTTGCCACAACACACACTCCAGCTTAGCTTTGAGAATGTGGAAATATTACATTTGGTCCCCACATCCAAATTATTGAGACATATTGTGAACAGATATTTTACACTGGGCTTGTCATAATAACCTCGTTTGTGTTCTCTGTTCTCTTAATTATATAGCTAAGGAATTTGAATGCTCTGTTAATTAATTACTCAATAACTTGTGCATGTATTTCCTGAGGTTGCCTTGCTTTTCCATTCCCTTTAGAATTGTCTCGCCTTGTTCTTCCTAGCAAAATGAAGCAAATCACATTTCTCTGCATTAAACTTAATCTGCCATGTTTCCACCCATTGTACCATCTTGTCTATGCCACCTTGAAGTCTACCAATGTCCACCTCACAGTTCAAAATACTTTCAGGTTTTGTGTCATCTGCAAATTTAGTGATTGTGCTCTGTACAATCTAGGTCCATTATATTTAATCAAAAAAGCCAGAGTCTTAACACCAATCCTGGATAAACCCAAATCACTACTACTCGATTCTCTGTTACTCAAGCAACTTTGCATCAATATTGTTTATTTTATTCCATGGGCCCTAACTTTGTTGCCAAACCTGTTATGTTACACATCAAATGCCTTTTGAAAGTCCATGTACTCAACCACATTACCCTCAGCAACCACCCTCTACCTCATCGAAAAGCACAAGCAATTAGCTGAACGTGACTTTCCATCAACAGATCTTTACTGCTTTCCCTTAATTTATCAACATTTGTCCCAAGTGGCTTTATCCTGAATTATGTTTCTAAAAGCTTCCATACGACAGAGGTTAAACTAACTGCCATGTAGATGCTACATTTATGCCTGCAACTTTTTTTGAACATGGTTGTGTAATATTTGGAATTCTTATGTTCTCTGGCACCATCCTGCATTCAGGGAGAATTAGAAGTTTATGGCTAGTGCCTCTACGGTTTCCTACCTTACTTCCCTTGAATGGGACTCATTTATTCCTGAATACTTATCATATTTAAGTAAAGCAGCCTATTTGAACACTACCTCTTCATCAATTTTTAGCCTATCCAAAACTTCAACTATTTCCTCCTTCACCATGACTTTGAAAGCATCTTCTTTTTCTTTCATAAAAACAGGTCCAAAGTGCTCATTTAGCACTGGGTTCCTCTACCGAATAAGTCTTTCGTACTCTGATCCGCTACTGACAGGCAGCAATTGAAAATTATTTCCTTAGTGTTGTCATGTCATTGTTGTCTAAATACTAAATCAAAATACTAAGAACTGTTGAATATGCAAAATTATGATTATATTAACATAGTGGTTACACCCTAAACTAGTAACTCAAAGCAGTGGACAACGATCCAAATACAGTGTTTTAATTCCCACCATGGCAGGTTGGGAATTTAAAATTCAATTAATTAAATATATCTACAATAAAAAGATCGTACTGGTAATGGTGATTGTGAAGCTACCAGTCTGTCATTAAATTTGGTTCACTCATTTCTATCAGGGGAGGAAAACTACACAGACCAGGTCTGACATACATGTGACTCCAGACTCTCAGCAATGTGGATTGACTCTTAATTGCCCCGTGAAGTGCAGCAAGCCATTTAGTTGTGTTAAAGCAGGCAGTTCATCAATATCTTTTTTCAGGGCAATTTGGGGTGGGCAATGAATTCTGGTCTTACCAATCTTACCCACATCGCTTAAATGAAATTTAACAGAACCACCAATTTAAAACTTACATCTTAAGCTTCACCAAATAAAAGCAAAAATGTGCATTTATTTTGCACCTTTAATAGCCTTAGGACGTTCCAAGGCATTTTTCAAATAAATATTTATTTTACATCACTTTTGCAATACAAGAATTGTGATAGTTGACTGGCACATAAAATCACATAAGCATCAGTGATCTTTCAGTAATGCACTGAAGCACAAAAAAGGCAAAATTTTTAACTGTCCCGAATTAGGATAAGTTTTGTACAAAAAACATTAAAACCAGAATTCTTACCTGGCGAGAGACAGAATTGTTAGATTCTGTGACTGAAGACATAACATTGGCAGCACTTCTTTTGTGAACACTGTTCATACCAGGCATTTTGGTTATTTTGCTGGATCTACTGCTGGAACTAGAGTTTTTACGCTTTTTCCCCTCTGACTTGTCAAAAGGAAGGGGCAGCGAAGACATTGTATTGTGTGCTGCTAGTGCATGGTCCCCTGCGTGGTGCACCAGGGAAGAAACAGACAGAGTGGGGTCAATACTGCTCACAACCATGCTCATGTGTTTAATGGAGTCTGTTGAGCTGCCAGGCAAGGAAGTCCGTCCTGAGGAGTCTATTTTGGCACTAAGTGCATTGGTTCCATTGTTCGTATTGTGCACAGACATTGCGCTGTACGAAGATGTTGCAGGAAATGAATTCAATGTGGTGCCAGGGTTCAACACGCAGTTCCTTTTGTGCGACCCTGAAAATGATGACGTTGAAGATGAAGTCTGTAATGATGATGGAAATGGGGAGGTGGCAGGAGGCAGTGGCGGAGGTGGTTTCTTCCTCTTATTACACGAGCCCTTGTCGCTGCGTGAAGATAAGTCCTTAACTTTGGAGGATCTGCTGGTTTTTGTTTTCAGTGGTTTACTGAGTGATGGGGAAGGTATGACCATGGGTACTGGTGATAACAACGATGGGGCCTTGAACCCGGAGTCCATCAAATTAAATGCGGTTGCTGCCTGTGGAAAGGCAGCAGTGTATGACATGATGGAACTGGTGTCCACTGTGGTCGCAAATCCTGTTGACGACAAAACCGGGGCTGTCATTACACAAGACGGAGTAATTGGCGAACTTGAAGCAAGATAAGCTGCTGAAGGGCTGCTCAAAGGCTGTAGCACTGATGCAGAAAATGTTGTGGTAACAGGTGCTGCAGGAGATGGCATTGGGCTATCCGCCGCAGGAGGAATTTTCCTAAAGTTGTTTGAAAAGGGAAAGAAAAAACAATTTTATTCTTAATATTCTACTTGAGATATGTGCGTTTGTAAAAATGAACCAACGATTCTGCCATAAAAGATAGAGCACCGATTTTAAGTTTGTTTGCTGAGATTGGTCATTTATTTAAACAAATCTGGGGAGGGGAAGATTTTCTCAGTTTCTAATCTGTTGCAAAATAAGGAACACTTCTACAAAGCCACGTTTAGAAGCTATAACTTCTTTGAGGCCATAACTCAGAGGACATCTCCACCACAAGGCAACAGAGCCCGGCAGATGTGTAATGTTTAGGTTCCCACCTGTCTTAAGTCCAACTGAAGACACCTTAATGGACTCAGGAGGAGCACTCTTCAAAGATGAATCTGCATTTCAATTAAATATTGTGCAGGATACAAAGAATTGAGGCTCAACATCCAGCCTACTTGCTACAAGTCGCTCAACTGGTCTTGAAGTGCTTGCCCAACACTAACAGGCACAGATTTAGATCCAATAAAGGTTGACAACCCTCTTTGCCTGTTAAGCACACGATGACTTTTACCTTTTCTCTGTTGTCTCAAATGACCTAGGGAAAAACTGAAAGTCTCATGTCAGCACTTGAGAGCCCAGCCCTGACAGCCGCATTCTACCAGCAGCTCAATAGCAATGTGTTTGTTTACGGATTTGAAGATGAATTCACAAATCCACTTAGGGAGTTCTTCTATTGGAAGAAGCACAGGTGTAGTGTTGAAATCACATAAATTAAAGATCATAAGGAAAAACAAACATTTGAACTTGACTAATCTGTACAGTTGTAGTCACTACTGAAAACATCCAATATTAATGTGGTGTTATGCTTATGTGCAATCATTCTTCATTAAAGGACCAGAAAGAGGATTAATATATTAAGTCAAGATATACTTCAATACTGTAAGTGTATCCTCTAATCTGCTGAATTGTCAATCTGGTTAATACCCCCTCACCATCTCAGCCCTGCTTTGAACCTACTCTGACACTTCCTTCTCCCAGACAAAGTGTCTTACCTCCAACTCACAAGGTAAGACGCAGATGTGAAAAGTCTTTGGGTCAACTTAGTTCATTTACTCAGAAAGATCCCACCGTTATTCCATTACAGACTGAAGATCCCCCAATCAATGGCTTATTTGAGAACTGATTAGACCCATCACAGTTCAATGGACAACTGACCCAAGAAGCTGAAAACACATTTTCACCAGAACTGGAATCAGCCTTGTTACATCTAGATAATTCAGCCATCTGCATTAGAAAGTTAAATAAAATGTACACTGCAGACCAGATTCAGGTGAAAGCACACTTGACACTTCTGAGATTCATTTTACATAAAATTCAGGACTTCAGTACAGTATTTGTCAGCACGCTCATTAAGTGTTTATCAGGGGCTGAAATATAACTTTCATGTTCAAAACTGTTCTCACATTAACCTCATAAACTAGGGTGAATATTGGACTCACTTCCACATCTGTGAATTTAGGTGTTTTTCTACCATTGAATTGAGTGCCAGTCGAAAACGGTCCCATCGTCTGTCAAAGACATAGAAACCTCTGCCCATCAAGCGACTCCCAAAAGTGCAACACTACAAAACAATGTAAAGCAATTATTTTAAACCACACATTTTGAGATTGAAAGACATAAAACTCAAGTGTTGAAAACAAATCATGAGCTACTTAAGTAAAATATGACAACGTACACCAAGTGGCCTCGGGTGGTGCCCCGAATATTGACAGTCCAGTTTTTCGGCTTCCTCTGCACCATCCATTTCTCCTTCATCACTGGATAATCGGCTTGCTAAATCTCCAATTATGGGCAATGGCAATTCCAATACTGTTGCACTGTTGGATATAGTGCCCAAACTATTTAAGCTGCCAACAGATGAACCCCTGCTGAAAGCAATGGATAAATATTCTATTAATTCGAGGCTACATTTCAGATCTTAAAACAGAGACATTTTGGTGCAGGATCTGACAACTGAAAATAAAAGAAACAGAGAGATTACCATGAAATTGCAATACAAAAACAGATGGCTCAACCACGAGGGCCTTTATTTTCTACATGAGCAGCAGTCTTACTTCCACTTTGGTTCCATACACTTTCTTTCACCTTTCATTCAATGATTTATCTAAGCTATTCTTAGATACCGACATGGTCTCTCTTTCAATCATGCAGTCAGTTTAGCGATCACAGTTTGTAATTCTCCTTATTCGGGACCTCTCAATCAGTGAAAACAATATACTTTTAACTAGATTATCTCATTCTAACAAAGCTTTCTACAATTCCACTGAACCATCCTGGAATTTCCCTTATTCTCACATGTGTAGCCTCAAGTTTTTATCCTTTCTTTGAATCTGAACCTCCTCACACCAGACACCATTCTACGGAATCAGCGCACTAGCCTGAATAGTATCTCAACAGTCTTCCTGCACTGTGAAGCTTAACACGGTACAGCATACTTCAACAGCACATTTGCTAAATTTAATGTAGATTCATCTCCATTTTTATGTTTTATATTTTATGACATTATTAAACCATTTTTAAACAGTTTTTAAATATCTAACATCTACCACCTTGCAAAAACAATCAAACAGCTCAGTGGAAGCTGTGCATCAAACCAAAGGCCTCACTTATTGCTGTGGCTTCAATACACCACCACAGAAAGAAACCCAGCTTTGAGGTTTTTATACATAATTCTATTGAACACAAACTCTATTGAACACAAACTCCATTAAAACACAAATACATAAATAAATGTGTCCCAATTACTAAAGGTTATGAATAAAAATCACATTACTTCATTTGTGATTTTTATTAACACAGGTACAAGAGTTTGAAATATCAGACATTAAAGAACAAGATGGCACTGAAGTGAACAAAATGGTGCGCAGCAAATCTCATCTTTAGAACACTGCAGTTTAAACTAACTGACAGACAGACTGTTTACCGAGGAGTCATCATTACTCAGTCACACCCATAAATCAGTTTGCATTGACTGTTTCTAGATCCCTGTTCATTTGAGACATACTGCAACATCCCAGCATGGGGCCATCTCTAGCATTATTCACAGAATCCCTAACAGTGTGGAAGCAGGCCATTCAGACCATCAAGTCCACGGTGACCCTCCAAAGAGCATCCCACCCACACCCACCACCCCCATCCTATCCCCGTAACCCTACATTTCCCATGGTTAATCCACCTAACCTACACATCCCTGAACACTATGGGCAATTTAGCATGGCCATTGTGGGAGGAAACCAGAGCACTTGGAGGAAACCCACGCAGACATGGGGAGAATGTGCAAACTCCACACAGTCTCCCGAGGATGGAATCAAAGCTGGGTCCCTGGTGCTGTGAGGCAACAGTGTTAACCACTGAGCCATTTCATTTCCGAGCTGACCTATACCAACTTACTAAGCTCTTTTTGACAGTAGAAACCAAATCAGAATATTTGTCAATTTAATCAGTAAAATCTATATTAGATTACTATTAATGGACGAATATTCCCAGGGATCAACTTGTTTAAGGTGGAATTGCCTGAACATGACTTGGCTTTCAAAAAAAAAAAGTAATTTGAAGAAGGATGCAAACAGTTTTTGTACATTGTTTTATAAACGCAGAAGGTGCATTAGATAAAAAAAAAGGTTACAACCCAGAAATGGTTCCTCAATATAGTCCATGGAGAGAAGGAAGCTAGTAAATTCTATTTGAAGGAGGGTTATTACATATTTTATGAAAATAAGTATTTCAACTTCTTTGTTCCCCTATATTTTATGTGTTGCTCAACAGAAAGCAACAAAACAGTTTTGATGTTTGCAATTATTTCATTGTGCTACTGATGTGACCCCCAAAATGAGCAGAAATTCATCAGATTGGAACAGATATTGTTTTATTAGTAACTACTACAATCTAAGTGCAGCACTCCTCTGTTATTCAATAGATCTTTGTTCCTGTTCTTTACTCCTGGTACAAAGTAATGTTTCCTGTGGAAGAGTGAACATCATTTTTGCAGTGCATAACATAAGGAAAGTTCTTGGTTAGGAGGGAACCTTTTTCAGGGTCTTGGGTTAACTCAACACAGACCTCAATTGAATCAATTCAAAATAACCGAGACAGCAATCCTGGATAACAAGGCGTGGGGCTGGATGAACACAGCAGGCCAAGCAGCATCATAGGAGCAGGAAAACTTGAAACAATCCTACCTTCTTTTAAAAATATGTTATTGGATGTGGGTCACTGGCAAGGCTAGCATTTGTTGTTCATCCCTAACTGCCCTTAAAACTGTAAGGCTTGCTAGTTCCTAAAACATCAGCCTAGCCCTCTGGATTATCAGTCCAACAACAATACCACTGTTACCATCTTGCCACACTTTCTCCACAACTGTATCTAACTGAACGTCCTCGGATAGGACATCTCTCTATCCGAACTTAACTCGCCAATCCTTAGTTAACTGGAAGTTCACTACATGAATCATTTGAGAACATTGGTATGCATTCTACAAACTGATGGATGAGCTAACCATTCCACCACAGGACTTCCACAAAAAAAAACTATGACTCAGTGTGAAGTGTCAACCTCAATTTCTACCAGTAACAGGAAAGGTCTGCCTGCAATTTGCATAAAATCTGAAGTCAGCATTCATACAAGCTAAAGAAAGTAACACTTTTTCATCACATATTTTAAAATCTCCTGAAGACACACTTCAAGACAGACAGAACAGTCAGCAGTAATTCTCTGCCATAAAAAGAAGTGGTAAAGTAAAAGCAACAGCCTGAGGGTAATGTGAGATAACAAGGTGTAGAGCTGGATGAACGCAGCAGGTCAAGCAGCATCAGAGGAGCAGGAAAGCTGACGTTTCAGGCCTAGACCCTTTTTCTGTGTTCATCCAGCTCTACACCTTGTTATCTCACATTACCCTGCATGTGCAGTTCCTACTAAGCCTGAGGGTAATGTACAGCTCACAGCAACGAAAATATCATGTGAATGACAACGCTCTCAAAGCGACATGGAATCCATAGAAGCTTCATCCAAGGCATTATTGAATTTAAGTATTAGAACCTATGATATGCTGAATCCCCTAACAAATGTGCAACTTGTTCAGATACAAGTGGTTTGGCACCAAATCATTACATAATTATTTAGAAATTTTTGATTACTGATAAAAAATGATTGATATATAATAATAATTTATGAAAAGTTACCTCCAAATAAAATATTCATTGTGTTACTTATTTCAAAAGTGTTTAACTGGCTAAACCACACAGGAATGTTTATTTGGGAGTGAGGATATGCCAAATTTTGGATTTTGCCAAATTTTGAATCGGGTGTATTTGGGCAGTGGGTTGTTCAGTCCAGTCGGGGTTGTGAGGGGTCAAGGGTCTCTGGAGCATGGAAACAGACTGATGGCAAGCAGTGGAACAGATAACATGTGCAACACCAAGTTAAACTGTCCAAATAAATCAAATATAATTGATGCATGGCATATTCTACACATGTCCAGTTTTCAACCAATGGCAGCTTTTAGACAATTTTTATTGACAGAGTGTACAAGTAAACATCTCTAAATTTTCATGTTTTCGAAATGTCTCAAAACACTATTTGTACAGGATACATTTTTAATTACAATCAATACACTATTAAAAGTTGTATGGAAAAAAGTTGTTATACATATGCTGCACGCAATGCAAGAAAATGAAATACCACTGTTTTGTTACAGATTTTCCCCTTTCCTGATTAGATCACTGTTTTTAATCATACATGTTATTCTGGAATTCTCATGTGACATCTGAATTTGTGAATGCCACTGAAAGCAGAAGTGTGTGCATGCACATGCACATACATGCACATGATACAGGATGAAGCTTGCACTTTCAGGATAAACTTGTTGAATGGTTAAGTTAGTTCAATGTTGACAATCGTAAACAATGAAAATCATGTTACAACTCACCTGGCAAGGGCAGTATTCAGCAGTCTTGATTTTGCTGGCGATGTAACTTTATGCTCCAAACCAGGGTTAGTTAAAGATACTGCAACTTGCTCTTGTGGAGGCATAGACGGACTCTGATGAGATTCTTTTGACACTTGTAGGTGTTCCTTGTCTTTTACGGTTTCTTTCTCCTTTGAGCGAGCTTTGTGTTCAGCAAGAAGAATGTCAAATTGTTTCCTTCGTCCTGGTACTGCTCTCCGATGATTAAGTGAATGAGTCTGTGCAAAAGCAAGCAAATAGAAGCCACATCAGATACAATTGAAACGATACTTGCAAATAGGAAGCTATTTAGCTTAGCTTTGAATACTGTGCCCCAGCATTTGTTGAAATCTTCAAACATTTTGATGTGAAGTAGCTTTTGCTTTGTTAACGATTTCAAACTCAAACTTTATTTACGTGAATATAACACTGATATACACATACATGTTCAATAACAAGCTGCAAAATTGTATGGATTCCAAAATTCCATTGCAAATATCAAGAAGCCAATGAATCATTTTGAGCAAAACACATACCTTGCATGTGAGTGACCTTGTACAAGGTTTCTTGGTCTCAGGATCCATGACACCACAATGTCTGTTGGGGTCAAATTCCCTCTCTGTTGGATTGAAAATAAACTGAATTCAGTATATTGATCACAGCCAGACAAACTGTGTTTTCTCTACAAGACCTATACCTAAATTGATTATTGAACGCACAAAATCACAGAGATATAAAATATTCCTGATGATACCAAACCCTCAAAGTGCTTGTTTTTCTTCTTAATACAAAGCATTATTGAGCCTTCATGTTTGAAAAGAGATACATTAGAAAAATTCACAAACTTTCAAGCTCTCCACTTTCAACATGTAGATAGCTTATATTATTTATTCAACATTTTTAATGGCTTGGTTTTTCGTAGTCATGGGCCAGTAAGTAGCCAGGACAGCTGATTCAATAGCTGAAGCTCCTTCACTTTCCACAATGTGTTAACATGGATGTGTTGCGTAGCCGGACTCCTCATAGGCAGGATCTCACTGATACCCAGGGATTATATCTCCTCCCACAGCTCAGTTCAACAGTAATGATCAAATCTGTTGTGCACGAAGCAGGCACACCACAGCATAAAAAACTGAAAAAAGTCATCAAAGATCCAAAATGATCTACCACCTGCATTTGTAGCAATAAACTGATGTATATTAAAACAGAGAATTTCAAGATTATATCATCATAGAATCACACTACATCCAAGCTCTCCGGTCTGTACCGGTTCTTTTAAAGACCTGTCTAATCACGTCCAGACCTGTGCATAATTTTCCTTTCAAGTATATATTCAATTTCCTTTCGAATGATACTACTGAATCTTTTTCAATCCACTCATCAGCCAATACACTCAAATCATAACTGTTTGTATAAGAAAAAAAATCTCATTTCTCCTAAATTTGTGCTTTTTTGTCACTGACTTACCTACCAATAGAAACAGACCCTCCTTATTTACTCTGTCAAAACACATTATTTCAAATATCTCAAGTTAATGCAGAGTTCAAGGAAAGAATTAAGAGCAATTCCAAGGTTTTCAGATGACAGGAGTCCCTGTACCCTGATACTATTCCAAAAAACCACCAGGAACTTCACATACTTCCTGAAGTACGACTGCATTTGAAGATGCTATCTTGAACAACACTAGGCCAGAATGCATTGTAGAAGTACTGAAGGGAAAAGTTAAATGTTTCCCCCAAACTCTGAATCATTACTACCTTTCTTACGTCCTTTCACATCTCACACACACACATTCATTGCTCTACAGACAGACTCTCAAGGTCAGGTTGCAGCATAGTCTCATGTCGTGATAATTTAAAGAGGTCTCATGCTGTCAGTAACTTACGTTGCTCTTTCCATACATAGACACGTCATAGGTAAAAGTGATAGGCCCCAGTCCTTTCTAAGAATGGAAGCTCTCTTTTTAATCCATAAAACTTTCAACACAAGCATCAGTCCAGGGTGGTCACTGGAAGCTACACCGTATGAATAATTGCAGTAAGGAATTTCAGGTTACAATGACATACTGTAACCAATGGAGTACACTATATGATGCAGATTTAGAACATAGCCCAATTGCACTCTTTCGCAAACAGCAGTGACCAGAAAATTTGTTGCAATGGGGAGTTGAGAATATTGACCAGAATATTCAGGGTAACTCCCCTACTCTGGTTCAAATTACGGCTTGGAATCTTTTACAAACATCTGCAAGGATAGAGGAGCCACAGGTTAACAACTCAGTGCAAAATTGGCATTCCCAAAAATGGTGTACTTTGTAAATAATGCACTGAATTTATCAGCGTAAACTATCTGTTCAAGTCTCTGAATGTCACTTGAAGTCATGACCATTGGTTTCAAATACCAAAACGTTTGCACTGAGAGAAGCCTGATATTTTGCTAAGAGCAGAGCCTGCAAATCAGTGGATTGGCTTGTGTCTGTTCACAGTTGATCAGTCCAGAAGTTTTAATGTCAAGGTACATGTCTTAAAGGATCATGATTCAGAGCTTTCTTCATTCATTCAAGGGATTTATCAAGCACTTTATCAGAGGATAAGTATAGAATAATTAGCCACATCTGCGCAATTACGCAAAACAGATTCTCACCATGACAGTCAACTTACAGAATGCAGTGCAATACCAGGGTGTTCTCTGGTATTGGTTTTTTTTTTCCTGATGAAGGGTTTAGGCCCGAAACGTCAGGTTTTCCTGCTCCTGTGATGCTGCTTGGCCTGCTGTGTTCATCCAGCCCCATGCTTGTTGTCTCTGGTATTGTCTCAGGTTATAGGGTTCTAAGCCAGGTGACAGTGTCTTGTATGGATTTTGTCAGAAAAGTTTCTGTTTCAGGTTTCCAGCAGCCTCAATGTTTTGCTTTTGTATGGCATTTACATGTTGGCTCCGGAACTAAGACTACAAAGAGAGACATCACCTCAAAACCCTCGAGAAGCATCATGCACACTATCCGAGATGGATTATCTGCATCAGTTGGGAGGACAGGCAAACGAACACCCCTGCCCTTGAAGCAGCTAACAGCACCAGCATCGAGGCCATGACCATCCAAAACCAATTCCGCCGACTGGCCACACGCTTAGGATGCCCGAGTTCTGACTACTAAAGCAAATGACCTTAGCCCAGCTTAAAGAAGGCACTTGAACAAGAGAAAGAAGAAGAACCAGACAGTACAAATTTAAAGTGATTTACAAAAGCAGCAAACGTGAGGTGAACAATAGTATTTTCATGCAGTGAATATTCAGGGTAAGGAATGCACTGACTGCAACTGTGGTGAGGAGAGATTTGATTGAGCCACCCAAAATTCATTGATTATTCAGTTAAAAATACTGTGCAAGGGTATAGAGAAAAAGCAGAAGGTTGACATTAGGTAATCATGCTCATGTGAAGAGCAGACGCAGACATGATCAGTCAAATGGCAGCCCCCTGTGTGATCACACTTCTGTAATTAATTGCCTATGATATATGGACCATCAATATTATTTAGTGATGGATCAGAGAAAACAGGCATTTAAAATAACAATCAATACTAATTCCTGTATATGTCACATTGATTATTCTGCAACTTACTATCTCACATTTTCTGCATATCTCATTGTGTTCAGTTCACAGAGAAAGCATGCATATACCCGATATATCAATAATGAGTATCCTTGTGCTTCTTACCATTGTTAATTGGCTGCAGATAATTTGATTTACAGCTGCTTCCAGGACAATTTACAGGCAATTGAAAAACTTAAACCATCTATTGAGAGCTCTTGTCGTGCAGTGATAGTATTCCTGCCTCTGGGCCAGGAGGCCTGGGTTCAAATCCCACCTGCTCCAGGAGGTGCTCCACACAAATGTCTTTGGATTCCACAAACAGAACTTTTTTTAATATACATACTGTAATGCACGTGGCTGAAACAATGTCAAAGCCAGTTTCCCAACTGTGTCAGTCTGAACATTGTTTGATTGAGGTCCTGAGTCAATATTTGTGAAAAATCAGCAAATACTTAATGCAAAATGCCCTGCTTTTTTCCCTCTTAACACAGATTGCCACACTGCATAATCTCTCCTGTTGTCTTGCTTTCAAGGTAGGTTCAGTGCACAAAATTTCTTCAACAAATGAGTGTGATTTCCAGCAGTTCCGCATTCAGGATATAAGATGGGCTGCCAGCAATTTGCCCAAAAGATCAAACCGACCAAGACACTTGTCATGAATAATTACATCAAGTCCAGCACATGATGGTGTAATGACTGACTTGCAACTTATCTGAATGGTTTTAACCAGCAAATCTTCCTTCCTAATTTACTGCAACAAAACTGGGACATGACTTGAGTTCAATATTATTTTAAATTGCGTGTGGCTAATCAGACTGTCAAATGTAGAGGCTTCGTTGTAAACTGTATCTACTTGTCCAGTGAAGTTAGCAGTGCACGTTTAATCATATGAACAAACTCAGCAAACAAGAGGTTGCAGATTCATGAGTTTGCGTTCTGGACCTGCCTGACATTCACGTAAGTCCATCTCAACTGCAATGGAATTCCTCATCTAGTACTAGATGCAAAGTTTGGAATCTTCTTGAGTTTTGAGGTCTGGAAAAAGAGCCAAAATACAACTGTCTTCCAAAAATAAGGAAGTGAGTAGAATATACCTGGATTTGGAAGTTATGATTGACTACTTGCCACACATTCCAATGGTTGAGCCATCACGGATGCTAGAAATTGTCTCTTGACAGAACTGTGTGGGACAGATTGAGGAGTGGGATTTTTTTGGTCTTTAAAACAAATTCACAGTCTAGAGCTAAGCCATAGAAGTCAGTGAGATCTAGCAGTCTCCAGCCAATCTGTGCTGAATGAGTTAGTTGTAACAAGGAGCTTGGCATCCACTTCAGTATAACCTTAATGTATGAGTGTGCATGTGTGTGTGCATATGCGCATATGTGTATTCACACGTGTCTGTGTGTGCATATATGAGCGTGTCCGTGTCAGAGTGGGGTTAAGTGAGGCGAGAGGGGGAAATTAGCTAACGTTTCCATGCATTACGCTTCAATTGCCTAAGCAAAAAGCAAAATTTAATGACAGATTTGGATTCAGATACACCTGCTTCAACAGTAATGGGTTACGTTAGTTTATCTAGCAGCACCAGATGCAACGTTACAGCTTTCCTTGAATTGAAGGTGTGGAATTGCTATTATAAAACAAGTAATGCTGGAAATACTCAGTTGATCAGGGAACATCAGTAGAAAGAGAAATGGAGTTAGCGCCTGAGGTCAACATACTTCTATCAGAACTGGAATTTTGATGAAAGGTCAGCAGCCAGAAATATTAATTTTGTTCCTCTTTCCACAGATGTTGTCTGACCTACAAATAAGTCCAGTACTTTCATCTTTCATGGTGTTTCATTTTTCTGGCAACCAAAGTATTTGGCTTTAGAATGCCTGTTTGTCTATTTTAAAGTAGGGCGTTTTTTTTAAAATAAAATTTGCAACAAAACATAATTTCACTTTACTGTCAACGGTTCAAATCTCCCAAATACATTGATAATTTTTAAGTAATAAAAGATTGATACATGATGCCATCTTGGAATACATATTGCTGAAAGAATGTTTGCACTTTTACAAATTTTAAATCCTGTGCCTCAATATTACCTCTTACCTCGAACATTTGATTGAAGAATTAAAATTCATCTCTTCCTAGTCTCCGGAGTTCTCCCCATAAGCTTTGCTCCCCTTTCCAATAAAGAAGCTATCTGTCTCTGTCCTAAAGATACTCAATGACTTGGCCTCCAAGGCCTTCTCTGACAATGAGTTCCACAGATTCACCGCTCTCTGGCTGAAGAAATTCCTCCTCATATCAGTTAAAAAGAATTGCTCTCAGATTTATTCTCTCCTGCTAGTGGAAATATCATGTCTACATCCACCCTAGCCATGCCTCTCAGTATTCTGTAAGTTTCATAATTAATAACAACTCAATTAAAGGTTAATATAGGATCATGCAGGTCATGTTTCCAGGATTACAGATTTAACATGCGCTCAATCTCAATGTTAACAATTCTTCACTGTTACTTTTGCTTAGGTAAGGCAAGACTGCAGCAGTAACTAGCTACTTTGCTCACTGCACTTTTACAACATGCACATAGATCTGATACCAGTAGATCCCTTTTAGGCATCGTTTAAACAGTTAAATTCAGGGCAAACTAAAAGGATAATCTGTCACAATGTTAGTAGCCGGAATGTCAGCAATACACATTGAACCTATACACTAAATGTCTATGGAACAGTACTTACACTTTTAAGCAGTCCCATTTTTCATCTCGGCATATACGTTACATCATAAAACTAAAGACCAAAAGGCATGACATTAATTCTAAGACGTTTCGAACATCCACATGGCTGATTCAGGCCTGAGAGCTATTTTACTAATAAGGCAACCTAAAGCTGCTTGCTACACTATCCATTTACTTTAACTTCCCCCATTCCCACCTGTTGAATGGTTCAGGCCTTGCTACACACGTTCCTGTCTCTTCCACTATTCTAACAGCAGCTTTTGACAAATATGATATAAATGTTTGTCACAAAGCCTTCAAGTGCTCAACTTTATGATAAGAAACACTGAGCAGTGATACTTAATACACATTTGTCTGAGCAGCCATGTTAAGAACAAAGTCACAAAACGACAAAAGGTGTTGAGGCTAACAAACCATGTATAGTTCTACAACAGGCATTTAATGTGAGTATCAGGCAATGCACTTCTTTTCCAACCCAAATCCAAGAATAAGGACATCAGGCACCCACAGGCCAGACTACAGTAGGAAAGGAGGGTTGGTTAACTAGTGAAGAAATAAAGAGCACAGAAATGTTGTGGCATTAAGTGCCTCATCATCAATTGTGGGTTCTGGCTGAACATAAATGAGCAACCATTTGATCACTGCAAATAGTCAAAAGCTAATACACTGGCAGCAAATGTATTTACAGAATGGAGGTTGCAAAATGAAGGCAAACTGGATCGTGTGCAGCCGTACTGAATCAATTATAAGACCAGCTAGGGCTAACTGTGCCCTTTGAATCTGTTTTACAAAAATATTCTTAACCCCACTCTCTCCATAATCCTTGGTACTCACAAAAACCTACCAATCTCTATCTTAAAGACACTTGATGACTTGGACTCCACAATCTTCTGCAGTAGTAAGTTCCACAGATTCGCCACTCTCTGGCTGAAGAAATTCTTCCTCATCTCAGTTCTAAAGGGATGTTCCTTCTCTCCGAGGCTGTGTCCTCAGATCCTAGTCCTTCCTACTGCTGGAAATATCATCTCCGCATCCACCCTATCCACGCCTCTCAGCATGCCCTAAGTTTCAGTCAGATTCCCCTTCATCCTTCTGAACTCCATCAGGTACAGACCCAGAGTCCTTAACCGCTCCTCATATAACAAGCCATTCATCCCTGGGATCATTCTTGTAAACATCCTCTCGCCCCCTCCAAAGCCAGCACATCCTTTCTTAGATATGGGGCCCAAATTGCTCATCACATTCCTAGTGCAGTCTGACCAGAGTTTTGTAAGCGTCAAGTGTACATCTCAGCTCTCGTATTCTAGTCTTCTTGAAATAAATACTATCATTGCATTTGTCTTCCTAAGTGCCAGGTGAATCTGCAAGTTACCTTTAAGAGAATCCTGAACTAGGTCTCCCAAGTCTCTTGAAGCTTCAGAAATCTTAAGCCTATGACCATTCAGAAAATAGTCTATGCTTCTGTTCTTCCTCCCAAAGAGCACAAACGCAATCTTTCCCACATTATTTTATTAAATCAATTGAAACACTTGCTGTTCAGTGACTTCTGTTCATTTACCCAGTGGTAATATCCTGAATCAGGAAACTTAGGTAACCGATTGATGCAGGGTCCTAAAGTAATCAGGGATAGAATCTATTTGGTTTGAGCCGAGAAACAATAGAGATATTATTGCATTACTGGATATATTCCATAGGCAATCAACCAGAGGAAAGGTACAGAGGAACAAATTTGCAAGGAAATTACAGAGAGGAGCAAGAATTAGAGTCGCAATAATACAAGGCTCCAATGTTCCTATATATTCTGGGACAGTAATAGAGAATAGAGAGAGGGAAACATTTCTAAAATGTATTCAGGGGTATGTTCTCAATCAGTGTGTTTCTGGCATTAAGGATCTGGTTCTGGGAAAAAGCTCAAGTCGATTAAGTGTCAGAAGGGGCAAAAACAGAAATTGCTGGAAAATCTCAGCAGGTCTGGCAGCATCTGTGGAGAGAAATCAGAGTTAACATTTTTTCTGATGAAGGGTTTAGGCCCGAAACGTCAAGTTTTCCTGCTCCTATGATGCTGCTTGACCTGCTGTGTTCATCCAGCCCCATGCTTGTTATCTCGGATTCTCCAGCATCTGCAGTACCTTTTATCTCTTAACATTAACGCTTCAGGTCCAGTGACACTTCTTCAGAACTGGTTCTGAAGTTCTGAAGAAGAGTCACTGGACCTGAAACGTTAACTCTGTTTTCTCTCCGCAGATGCTGCCAGACCTGCTGAGATTTTCCAGCAATTTCTGTTTTCGTTTCAGATTTCCAGCATCCGCAGTTCTTTTGATTTTGTTGTCAAGTGTTGGAAGAGGGACAGTTAAGGACAGTGATAGTATCATAAAGTTGAAGGTGGCTGTGGAAAAGGGCAAAAAACAATCAGAGTAAAAATAATTAATTATTGGAGGGCTAACTTTTAACAGAATGAGAAGAGATTTGACTCGGCATAGTTTAAGCTTCTTCAACTGGTGCCCCTGGCTGGGACAGCATTTATTTCCCGTCCGTAGTTGCCCTTGAACTGAGTGGCTTGTTCAGGCAGTTAAAACTCAACCGTGTTGCTGTGAGTGTGGCGTCTGTAGGTGACATATCAAACCAGATAAGAATGGCAGTTTTACTTCCCTAAATGAGGTTAGTGAACCAGCTAGTATTTCACAAAAATTTACAATGACTCAATGAGCACAAGTGGACTCTTAATTCCAGGTTTTTTTCTTGTTACTGAATTCAAATTTCATGATCTGCTGTGGTGGGATTCGAGCCCAAGTCCTGGGTCTGTGGATTACTGATCCAGTGACAATACCACTACATTATCACCTCCACAAATTAAAATCATAGATTGGCAGCAAACAGTGAATAATGGTTTGCATTTAAAGAGGAAGCAGTTTGGGTACAATCTAGGTTGGTCAAACCAAAACCAGAACTCACTGGATAACAAAACAAGATTGAGAAGGATAAAGGGGAAGAAAAAGGGGTGCATATGACAGATAACAGGTAGATAATAATGTTGAGAAGCAGGCTGAATATCAAAAAAGAAAAAAAGCAAAGATAGAGTAAAAGAGATTGGCAACCAACATAAATTGGAACCCTAAAATCTTCTAAAGGTATATAAATAACATAAGGCTGGTAAGAGGAGTGGTGGGCCCGATATGGAAGTAAAATGGGGATTTACATATGTATGTATTTGCCTTCTGCTTTCGTAAGTACTTTGCATCGGTCTTTTCCAAGGAATAAAATGCTGCCAAAGTCATAGCGAAACAGGAGGTAGTTGCAACACTGCACATGCTACAAATTGATTTCAATGAAAAGGTATTAGATAGATTGGCTGCACTGAGGTCACCTGCACCCGATAAGATGCCTCTGAGGATACCTGAAGGAAGTATAGGTGGAAATTTCAAAGCCTTCCAGTCCTCTTTAGGTCTAGGGATGGTAGCAGATGAACCTAAAACTGCAAATGTTGCACCCTTGTTCAAAAAAGGCTGTCAGAAGAAGCCCAGTGACAATGGGCCAGTCAGTTTAACTTCAGTTGTGGGAATGTTTTTAAAAATCATTATTTTGGACAAAGTTAACAAATGTGGATTAATTCAGGAAATTTGTTAAGGAAAAATCACATTAATTAATTTGATTGAGTTTTTGATGAGACAAAGGCGATTGATAAAGGGAGAATAAGATGGTTGATGCGGTATACGTGGAATTCAAAAGACGGGAATGGAGTGGTTCATAACAAGTCTGTAAGCAAGTTAAAGGCCAAGGAATAAAGGGGGCGGGAACAGCAAGGACACAAAGTTGGCTGAGTGACAGGAAACAGCAGTGAGGAACAATTGTTTTTCAGACGGGAGGAAGGGACACAGTGGGGCTCCCAAGGGGTTGGAGAACCACTATTTTTCCTATTCTGTACTAATAAAGCCACTTGACAGCAAGGCACAATTTCAAAAGTTGCAGATTACACAAAATTTAGGAAGTTTTGTGAACTGTGAGGAAGGTAGAGATTAAACTTAAAGAGAACAAATTCAGACTACAGAAATGAGCCAACATTGCAGATGAAATTTGATACGGAGGAGAATGAAATAATTCATTTTGGCAGAATGGAGAGATGCAAACACCTCTGGGTATATGTGCATAAATCATCAAAGATAGCAAGTCAGAATGAGACAGCAATTAATAATGGGTGCCTCGGCTTTAAAAATAGGGGCAGTGAGTAGTAAAGCAAGGAAGTCATGAAGAACTTTTATAAAACACTGGTTTGGCCTCAACTTGAGTATCATGTCCAGTTCTGAATGCCACATTTTAGGAAGGAACGCATCAGAGAAGATGCAGTAAAGACTGATAGGAGTGATTCCAGGGATGAAGGATCAAAGTGATTAGATTAGGGAAACTGGGGCTATTCTCCTTTAGAGATTTGTTAGAGGGAGCCGAAACAACAGAGGTCGAGACACAATAGAAAGAGAAAAATGCTGTCATGATAGAAGGTCCATGATTCAAGGTAATTGGCAAAAGAAGAAATGGTGACCCAGGAATATTACTTTTAAGCAGAGGGCTGTTAGAATCTGGAGTGCACTGTCTGCAAGTCTGATGGAGGCACACTATTCAGACCAACATCTAAAGAAAATAATTGCACGGCTACAGGGGAAAAGCAGGGGACAAGGCAAAGATGTTGAGGATGCTGGCAGATTGGCAATGTAAAGGAATGTACTCACCTCAAACCACAGAAATGCAAGCAGCTAGAGAACCCCAAACTTTTCAAAATAAGCAAGCAGTACCAACTATAACGGCAACTTCATGAAGTGGAATTTATGTTTAATATTAATGTCAGTGATTAAAGAGCTTCATGGTCAATATTGCTCAATATGACATGACATGGTGGTGGGGGGGGGGCAATAAACCACCTGCTATCAAAATGTTTAGCCAAATTACTTTTGACTTTTCTTGCGGTTTTTGAATGTCTTTCTGAAAAGAAAAATCACTTTGACAGCACTTCATTTAATTCCGTATCAAAAATCCATCAATGAGTACTGGTCTGTACCGTGCTAAGGAATTTCACATTAACCGAAGTATTTCTCTGTAAATTGACAGGTTTAGGTCGGTTTGATGTGTATTCAAATATCTGGTCCAGGGGTTGGCAACATTGTGCGACTCCTGATGTTGAACAATCAAACCTAATTTTTCTCATTATCAATTGTTAGAAAGTAGCTGTCTAAACATGAAAAGGATTTGAAAAGGATTCCAGACATCTCACATTCACCCCGGCAACAGAGTTTCTTTTTCAAACAGATAGCAGCAATAACTTGTATTTTTTTAAAATTGCAAAATCGCTAATTTAATAATTTTCAAAAAGTTTCTTGGATCAACTATTGTAAGTTACAGTTCCACTATTTTGCAAAGCAAAATGGTACTATGAATAATCGTTTAATGGTAATTTGTTGCCTTCTTGCTAATTAAACAAGTCACTCGAAGGTGCAGACATTCACATCATAAAGAAACTAACTGCGGCCTTTTGAGTCTGCTTTATGTCAAAAATTTTATCTTCCCCCACCGCTCTCAGGGGAAGAGAATTACACAGATTACATTTTGTAGAAAGAAACCCTCCCCATTTCCTTTATAAGGGGACACCCTTTTTTAAATTGTGTTGCAACATTCACCAGTAATACTGTGCTGAACATTGAAGCTGAGACTTTACTGATTTGCATCTGAATTTAAATTGAAAATGCATAATTAGGGAAAATGATCTGGCTACAAGGAAGATAAAAACAGAAAATGAAAATCTACTTCAAAATAAATGGACTGATGTGTTCACTTTCATCCCAAATTTGACTGGTCTCTCTTTGTGACTCAATTACAATGAGAAATTCAAAGGTCAAATCTTGACAGCATTTACCAAAAGGCACACCACTTGAGCCGAGAAGTATTACTATCTCGTTTTGCATTATTATTGGCATTTGAGCAAGAGCACTTAAGGCTTGTTACTTCAATTTTAAAATTTACTCTTCTTGTTCCCAAGGTTGTTCAGCCTTAGTGTAGGGCTTCTCATTACTTGTAGTGCTTGGAGACTTTGTACAGATTTCGAGCAGTAGGCCAGTCGGGCCCTTGAACCTGCTGTACCATTCACTAAGATCATGACTGGCCTCAATTCCACATTCTTGTCTATGCCAGATAACCTTTGATTTGTGTCTACCCCAAATAACTGTTGACACACTTGTTAGTGAAAAATCCATCTATCTCTGCTTTAAAAACATTTCAATGAATATCCCCCCACCATGCTCAAGGGAACAGAACTACACAGATACACAACACTTTACAGAAAAAAAATTCTCCCCATCTCAGTTCTAATTGGGATACCCTTTTTAAACTGCTGTTAAATGTTTAGATGTTGTCTGGTTTCAATCTCCCCTATAAAGGGCCACATTGATTCACGACCCACCTGTCAAGCTCGTTCATGATCTTCTATTTCAATAATTCCCTCTTATTCTTTCAAACTACAGTTTATTAACAAATAATGTTGAGTGTACAGAAAGCTTAAAATGTTTATAAATTCTACAAAGCAAATGGGAAAAAACCATTCTATTCACCATTATATTTACTATATTTGGTCCAGCAATCTGCATTCTATGTTATCGAACTTCTCACATGAAGGAAAATAATGGTCAGATATGAATGAGATATCCTTTCCAGTATGACTTTCAGTCTTAATATGAATTATTAGAGAATTGGTTACAACAGGAGATTTACAAAGAAAAGACCACGCCAAGTCACAAAGTAGGTGATTTAAGCTGACACTGAACATAACATTTCTTTGAACGTCTTCCATTTTCCCAAAGTAATATGACAGATATCAAGAACTGACTGGAGGATCAAACATAGATCATGTCACTTTATGAACTGTGCGCTTTGCTGCTCTAACACTCTGGGCTACGTGAATCCTATTTGAATGAATTTAGTTGATAAAAAAAAAAATTCTTAAAATTAGACAGTCATTAAGATTTACTGCAAATGGATATTGCATCTTTACAAGTTTCATGTAGCAGCTTAAGCTTTATATTGCAATTTTGGTGTTAAGCACAGGAAAAGAAAGGGTGCTCTGTGATCATTAGTTCATCACCCTGTAAATGTATCAACTAGTACTTTTGTAATGTGTATTTATACTACACCAATATTAATACTGGCATTTATATATTCTCCAAACAATTGAAGGTTTGAATAATCGGTTTGCATCAAAATATCGTAATATATAACTGTCATGATTGTCTCTCTGAGATTTCAAATCCATCTGTAATTATCTGTTGAACATTTAACCTGGCTGGGGAACTCAAACGTAGACAATTTTTAAACTCTGTGTTGTGGCTAGATTTAAAGGAGGACCATCAAACCACTGCTATAAAAGATCACAGTGTTTTGTTGAGAAATTTGTCCTTGATCAGTTGTAATTTTGGGACTTTCCACAACAGTTCTGACACATTCTCTATTGAATCTTAGAAGCGCATGCTGTCATTCTTGGAAATATTTGAATTTCATACTTCCTCAAATACACAGTGTTTTATATTTACAGATACCCAGTGTAACAAATGCTTTAGAAATTGATTTCATATCAATAACTAAAATGGAGCTTAATGACAAAGTGTCCTTCAGCATTTAAATTTTTTAAAGACCAGATTTATTTAGAGTGACAATAAGGACTGATAACAATTAGCAGGAAGGGGAAACAGTTTTCTGGATTCAAAGGGATACGGGAAATTAATGGTGTGGACATGAACACAACAGCCTTTGAACCAGGCTTGGGTCGAATAAATGAACATCAAAAGATACCTGTTCTTCATATTCATTAGTGTCCAATGTAACAGTCAGTCTGTCTTGAATTTACAGATCTAAATAAGCTATTTATACAAATGTTTTAAGCAAAAAAATGAAATTGCTAAAATAATGATTCCAAACTTTTTGCATACCTCGACTGTTCTGAGGTTGGGTTGCAAAGTTCGCATGACTGCAAAGGAGTGAACACTACTGATAACCATGAGAAACAGCACTACATATGCATCATGCATAATGTACCTGCAGCTTGAAAAGTGAAGAACTGCAACGTTCAAGAAAAGGCACAATTCAAATTAGCTTTGTGTTGTGCTGGGTGTGACTAGAAATGGCTGCAGGTTGTTGAGAGATGTTGGTGGCAGTTCAGACTCAGCACCAGCTGCAGCTTTTGAAGAGATGGGGAAGGGAGGTGAGGTTCACTGAAGGGCCATTTATAGATCTGTAAACTGGACTGAACGCATAAGAGCTTCGTTACATTTAATGAACATGAATGCAACTTTACGAGAAGATCTTTTAAGTTTGGGCACAGAAACCAGTCACATTTTGTTAAAACTGTGTGTTCAATTTATCTTTGGAAAATTCACATATGCTTATGTTAATAGCAAATTTTAAAACTACTTACTGCATGGATTATGTTTTCAGGCATAACTGTTCTATTATGTTTCTCTTTTTCTTGCCCTTTCACTGGTTTCCTTAGCACATCAGTGGCAATAAATATAGGGATACCAATCATCGCCAAGGCTGCGCTGGCAATCATCAACATCCAGGTGACAGGAATCACCCGAATCTCAGTTCTCTCCTCTGAGGAGGCACAGTTTTGCTCTGCATTTTCCCAAAGTAACAAGACATACAGGAGGAACTAACTGGAGGATCAAACACAGACCGTGTCACTTTAAGAACTGCGCTTGGCTGCTGTAACTCTCAGTGCTACATGAACCTTCTCGGAATGAGTTTAGTTGATAAGACATTTCTTGAAATTAGAGAGGCATTAAGATTTACTGCAAATGAATACTGTATCGGTATAAGTTTTAAGAAGCAGCTCAAGCTTTATATTGTAATTTTCTTAACCTGATTAATGTTTAAAAGACAAGACATAAACATGAATGAACTGTTGGCACATTAGAACTAATGATGATATGATAAATTGGATAACTCTGAAAAAGATTTGTACAGACACAATAGACTAAATAGGCTCTTTCTGCACTGATTCTTTGGTAAGAGGACCAAATTAATTCACAATTTTCACAAGATTTTTAATAATTTTCAAACAATATCTTCAGATCAGTATCTTGGCTCATTGCAATACATCCTGTGAGGGGCTGTTGGAAAGATAATTTTTTGGATGGCCATATGTAAGAACTGTTTTTGCCCTGCTTTGTGCTTAGATTTTTTTTGGAGAATAAGAGATTCAAACAAGGAGTGGGTAGGGATAAAATGGGAATTAGAAATACTGATTGTCAGAATGTAAGTCTTAAGAGTCTCAGATTTTATTTACTGTTGCATTCAGCTGTATTTGCTATTGATGAAAGATTGTAAGAATTGCTAGTTGTAAAGATTAATGACCTTAGAAGGGACCAAAAATATCGTGATATGTTGACTGACAACGCAAAGATAGATAGAAAAGTAACTGTGCATATTTATGAGAAGTTTGCAAAAGAACATAGACAAGTAAATGGCAGAAATTGAGCTGATAGAATATAATGAGGGGAATCTGAACTTGTCCACTTTGGCACAGTCTTTGACAAGAAGAATGGAAAAGCAGCTTATTATCTAAGTGGAGAAAGATTGCAGAGATCTAAGGGCGCAAAGAGATGTATTCTGATGCATAAACCATAAAATGTCATTATGCAAGTACATCAAGTGACTAAGAAGACAAATAAGAACATCAGAATTTGTAATAGGAGTAGGTCATTTGGCCCCTCAAATCTGTCCTGCGTTCAACATGGTCAAGGCTGATCTTCTCCAGGTCTCAACTCCTCTTTCATGCCAGCTTACTGTAGTCCTCAACTCGCTAGTATTTCAAAAATCTATCCACTTCCTTTTTAAGTACTTAGTGGTCTAGCTTCTGCAACTTTCTGAGGTAGAAATTTCCAAGAGTTCACTATCCTCTACAGGAAGAAATTACTTCACATCTCAGTGACCTCTTATTTTGTAACCGTGTTCCCTAGTTTGTCATACCCTCACTAATAGAAATGTCTATTCAACATCCATGCTGTCAAGTTGCTGCAGAATCTTGTATGTTTGAATAATATCAAAACTCTAATGTATAAAGACATAACCTGTTTAGGACTTTTTGATAAGTGAACCCCTTCATCCCAACAGTCAGCCTGGTGAGTCTCTTTTGAACTGCCTCCAAGGAGATCAAGTCAGTGATTCGTTAAGCATTTTATCCTAGCTTCTTTGGTTTTGTATTCTCTTCTTCTACTTATAATGCAAATGATTCTTTTTCCAATGCAGCTTTATCAACTTCATCAGCCACCTTCAAAGTTTTGTGGAAGTAAAACGCCAGTTCCCTCTGTTCCTATACCCTCCTTTAAAATTTAATAGATTTATATTGTCTTCTACTCACTGACTGTATCAAAATGAATCATTTCAGTCTGATACTAGATTTCATTTAACACTTGCCTGTCCGTTTCACCAATCTGTCTACATCCACCTAAGACAGCTTCTGTCTTCCTGCTTATTACATTTCAAAGTTTTGGGTTATATGAATGTTTATAAATAATGTGCGCTACGCCCTTGGCTAATATCACATCCAAACCACCATTGTTCCCTTAATTGCTAGAATTTCCTTTGCTGAGGATAATTACTCTTGCTGACGTGCAGATCCATGGGCAGCACAGTGGCGCAGCGGTTAGCACTTTTGCCTCACAACATCAGGGACACAGGTGCAATCCCACCCTCTGGCGACTGTTGTCTGCAGTTTGCACATTCTCCCCGTGTCTGCGTGGGTCTCCTCCAGGTGCTCAGGTTTCCTCCCACTTTCCAAAGATGTGCAGCATAGGTGGGTTGGCCATGCTAAATTGCCCGGTAGTGTCCAGGGTTGTGCATGCTGAGTGGGTTAGCCATGGTACACGCGAGGTTATGGGGATGGAGCGAGAGTGTGAGATGCTCTTCAGACAGTCAGTGCAGGCTTGATGAGCCAAATGGCCTCTATGTGCGCTGTAGGGATTCAATAATTCTATGGGTAACAAGAACACTTCAATACCTGATCTAAGTAGCCAGTTTTCATATCAGAACCTAGGGAATCAGTGTTGACATGATATTTGACTATAATAAGTAGAGTAGCTGACCTAACTGTATCTTCACTGAACGTGCAGACACTAGCACATTCCAGTTTCTATTATTTTGTTCTCTCCTTAGCTCGTGGACAGAAGAATCCACTGTGTAAACCCTGTATTCACAGATACCAAAATATTCAATCCTATATAACAATTCTGGTTCTGATAAAACGAAAGAGTCTCAAATTGTACTAACTACCCAAAAACATATTTTTAGTCTTAACCATTGCCCTCCTTAGGAAACCCAGATGATTAAACATTAGATTACACCCACTGAAATGACATGTTGTAAGTTATAACTTTTGAAAAGCACTCAAACAATTTTGTTTTGCTGCTTATTGTATTTTCAACATGGAGTATCATATCAATGCATGACAATCCAGCTATCCAACATCTCATAGGTAATCACGTCTTGCCTTTGTCAACTTCTTTCTGGATGAACAGTCTGAACAATGAAGTGAATGAAAACACTTACCAGAAAGTCTTTTGTGAGACTTATTGCTGCTTTTAGTGCCATTTTGATGTTTCTTGTCTATTGCAGGAGGTACTATTGATTTTCCATTTAGAATCTTCTCAGGTGAAGGTGGCACAGGCTTTGAAGTGGTTGATGTCAAAGCAGATTTAACCAAAGTTGCAGAAGATGTCGAGGATGAAGAAGCAGAGGACGTGGAGGTGATGGTAGTGGTGGCGGTGCTCATTTTAACATTGGCACCATCCGCTTTCACCAAATTAGGGATCTTCTCAAGGCTGACGACTGGGACTGGAACACTGCAAAAAACAAAAAAGTCCCATTTGTTAGAATTGGTCAATGCTACTTCCTGGTGTTCAGCCTTTCACCAGCAAAAACATGATCTAGAGATGACCAAACTGTGCTCCAGATAGTGTGCAATATTTCTGATACTACTGCTGCATCTATTATTTTTTAACCAAATGATACGATCACACACTGTGATAGTTTGTGGATGAAATGGATGCATCAAGAGCTTTAGGAAAACAAACAGTGGGGAATAAAATATTCTCTCATCACAGTAAGCAATGAAAAAATTCAGACAGCCTCAGAAGCACCTGAACGTTATGGTTCTGAGTCTTTCTTAACTGAACTTAGAGGCCAGTTTAAAAACTAGATTGCAATGAGAACAACTATTTGTGCACAAAGGTGTAAAATGCAACTGTTGCTACTTTCCTGAATACAGATCTTCTCTGGCATCAGAGGAAAAGATCTATAGAAATACCAAGTGAAAAGGTTATAGGCACAGTACATACTTTCTGGTGCTACTAAGCTTGACTTCAAAAACTTAAGAATATATTAACTGCTGATTCAATTAAGGTTTTTTAAAATATACATATCAGTTGGATTAAACATTTCAAGATGTTTTAAAATTAGCTATACATCAAAGCAGCCAGAATTAAGAGAACATTCAAACTGCACCGTTATAGGTAAATAAGTATGAATGAATTTGGTTCATCCTCTCCAAAAGCTCAATAAGTCAGTCTCCTTTGCACTGTGATAGTGAGTAATAATGATGAGGCAGCCTTCTGTTGAATCAGCCAATCCTTGCCAGAGGGCAGTGAAGATATTATAATCAGCCTCAATCTGCCTGGGCTGGTGTAAGGAGAGGGAAGAGATGTTGGCAAAAGCTACTGCGTAGGGTTCCCATTCCTGATTTCAGTAATCTCTGATTTAGCTATGTATTACTGAATCCAATGTAACTGTAATTGTTTCCATAGTGACCCTCAACTTCCCAATCTTATTCCTGAAGCATGGTCAGTACAGTGAGACACAAGAGCATGGTCTCCACCATCAAAATAAAAAGGACATGCATGTGATACAAGATCATCTCTTGGAAAAAGCTAAATTTCTAAAAATATTATCCTTTCATGTCCAGGATTAATAACTAGCACCATAGCAAAGTAGTAAAATGAGTTGATAGAATTTGAGGCTTACAGTCAGATGGCGTTGCAAACAGAATTTATGATGTGAAATTGCCACAATGACTAAAATTTAGAGCAGATAGCACTGAATTCCTTAACAATAGCAATGGAGAGACAAGAAACTTTCTCTCACATTAGCATAAAACAAACAGAAATGTAGAGAAGTTACATTTTCTGGCAGACAGAGCACTGAAAAAATGTGCCTTAACTGGAAAAAGTCAGCACATGCATGAAAAGTCAATACATCAGGCAGAGGGTCTAAGTCAATATCAAAAGGTTTAGAATAAAATTTGATAGCTGGCTCAAAGTTAAACTGTCTTTAAAATCATATAATAACGAGACCGATGCGACTGAATTTACAGTGACCAGTTTAAAATCCAGATTACAACTAAAACAACAATTTGTGCACAGAGGTGTAACATGCAGTTGTTGCTATTTTTCTGAATACAGACCTTCTCTGGTATCAGAAAAAAGATCTATAGAGATAGCAATGTAATAACTACAATACATCTGTACAAAATTGCCTACCTGATACCTGAGACAGGGGTTCCCAATGACAATCAGTATCATTTATCTTTGGCTCAGAACTCTAAGAATCCATTATGAGAGGGGCAGCTCCAAAGGCATCAATCCATTTATGTTATTGGCAAAGCTTCAGCAAGAGGCACTGTCATCACATCATTGCTAATTTGAAACTCTCAGCTTTGTGGCAAAGTTTCTGGGAACATGTTGCTTGCCACTAGATGGGGAAAGCTGGCTCTCGAGGTGGAACTCAGAGGTGGAACAAGAGCCAAAAATATCTCTAGGTTCAGCAACATTATATACACATTCCATCAAAACCGGACCTCAGCAAAGATTCAAGAAATAGCATTAGATCAAAATAAACAGACAAGAAGAATAAAATAACACTTAAAAAGATCAACTGCAGTTTTAAATATCTAGTGATGTCGCAGGTTCAGAATTTAAAAAAACAAAAGAGTGCATCTATATACCATATTTTATAAATAAGAACTTTGGATTCCTACATTTATAAACACTGCGAGAACTGCGTCATGCAGAAAGTAGCAGTTTAAGAAAGCTCATAACACCTCCTCAAGGTCAACTGGTGATAGACAATAAATGTCAGACTCGCTGGCAATGTCTATAGCCCTAGAATTAATTTGATAACAGTGACCGATGGATGTTCTTTTAATTGGCCAGTGCATTCACATGTATTGCCGCAACTTTTTTCAACCTTTTCTCCAAGTCAAATTCATCGCTTGTTTACTTTCAATATTCCAATATTTTAGTCAGCATGATTTTGTGATGGATAGGTCGTGCCTCACAAACCTTACTGAGTTCTTTGAGAAGGTGACTAAACAGGTGGATGAGGGTAAAGCGGTTGATTTGGTGTATATGGATTTCAGTAAAGCATTTGATAAGGTTCCCCACGGTAGGCTATTGCAGAAAATGCAGAAGCATGGGATTGAGGGTGATTTAGCAGTTTGGATCAGAAATTGGCTAGCTGGAAGAAGACAGAGGGTGGTGGTCGATGGGAAATGTTCATCCTGGAGTTCAGTTAACACTTGGAGTATTGCGTGCAGTTCTGGTCACCGCATTATAGGAAGGATGTCGAAGCTTTGGAAAAGGTGCAGAAGAGCTTTACCAGGACGTTAACTGGTATGGAGGGAAGGTCTTATGAGGAAAGGCTGAGGGACTTGAGGCTGTTTTCATTAGAGAGAAGGTGGTTAAGAGGTGACTTAATAGAGACATATAAGATGATCAGAGGATTAGATAGGGTGGAAAGTGAGAGCCTTTTGCCTCGGATGGTGATGGCTAGCACGAGGGGACGTAGCTTTAAATTGAGGGGTGATAGATTATAGGACAGATGTCAGAGGTAGGTTTTTTACTCAGAGTAGTAAGGGCGTGGAATGCCCTGCCTGCAACAATAGTAGACTTGCCAACTTTAAGGGCATTTAAATGGTCGTTGGATAAACATATGGATGATAATGGAATAGTGTAGGTTAGATGGGCTTCAGATTGGTTTCACAGGTGGGCGCAACATCGAGGGCCGAAGGGCCTGTACTGCGCTGTAATGCTCTATATTTTATGTTCAGACTATTTGGTGTTACTGCTTAGACCAAACTCCACAAATGATACACAAAAATATTCTGCGCCCCACTCTGACATAAATTCCATTTTGATGGCTCTCCAACAACTCTGGCTGAATCACTGAACTCTTCACCTTTGCATATTATTTACTTGTTCTACATTTTTCTGCGATAATTTCTTGAAGTAATAACACAAGTTAATAAAGGTCATTAAAAAGAGCAAACAAAGCATTGGGATAACAAGGTGTAGAGCTGGATGAACACAGCAGGCCGAGCAGCATCAGAGGAGCAGGAAAGCTGACGTTTTGGGCCTTGACCCTTCTT
>JAHRHZ010000021.1:45762859-45772937 GCA_024137785.1 Ginglymostoma cirratum
GAAGAATGAGGACATCTGAGATGTACGGGAACGGAATGCATCATCCTGGGAGCAGATGCGGCGGAGGCGAAGGAATTGGGAATAGGGGATGGCATTTTTGCAGGAAGGTGGGTGGGAGGAGGTGTATTCCAGGTAGCTGTGGGAGTCAGTGGGCTTAAAATGGATATCGGTTTCTAGGTGGTTACCCGAGATGGAGACAGAGAGGTCCAGGAAGGAGAGAGAGGTGTTCGAGATGGTCCAGGTGAACTTCAGGTTGGGGTGGAAGGTGTTGGTGAAGTGGATGAACTGTTCAAGCTCCTCGTGGGAGCACGAGGCGGCGCCGATGCAGTCATCAATGTAACGGAGGAAGAGGTGGGGTTTGGGGCCAGTGTAGGTACGGAAGAGGGATTGTTCCACGTAACCAACTGAGAGGCAGGCATAGTTTGGGCCCATGCGGGTACCCACGGCCACCCCCTTTGTCTGTAGGAAGTGGGAGGAATTGAAAGAGAAGTTGTTGAGGGTGAGGACGAGTTCGGCTAAGCAGATGAGGGTGTCAGTGGAGGGGGATTGGTCAGTTCTGTGGGACAGGAAGAAGCGGAGGGCCTTTCGGCCATCTGCATGGGGAATACAGGTGTATAGGGACTGGACGTCCATAGTAAAAATGATGTGTTGGGGACCAGGGAATTGGACGTTCTGGAGGAGGTAGAGGGCGTGGGTGGTGTCACAGACGTAGGTAGGGAGCTCCTGGACCAAGGGGGTGAAAATGGAGTCTCGGTAGGTGGAGATGAGTTCGGTGGGGCAGGAGCAGGCGGATACAATGGGTCGACCAGGGCATTCAGGTTTGTGGATTTTGGGAAGCAGATTTGATTGTCAGAGGTGGGACATTGTACACACCCCCCGTAGTTATTCACTAACAGTCCCCATTAACAACTATTCACCCTCCCAGCCTGATCGTTGGCAACTCCCTTGTCTGTCCAACTGTCTCTCTCTCTTTGGGCTCTATCCTATCGTTTACTCCCTCCGCCACCCACGTCCCTATTTTCTGCATATAAACTGACGTTTTCCCAGCCACCATCAGTTCTGAGGAAGGGTCACCGGACCCGAAACGTTAACTGTTTTCTCCTCCACAGATGCTGCCAGACCTGCTGAGCTTTTCCAGCAACTTTGTTTAAATTCCTTCTCATCTCAGTTCTAAACGGTCATCCCTTCACTATGAGGCTATGCCCTTGGGTCGGAGACTTCTACGAGAGGAAACATCTTCTCTATGTCCACTCTATCCAGGCCTCTCCATATTCTGTAGGTTTCAGTTAGACCCCCCAACTTCATTCTTCGAAACTCCCTCAAGTACAGACCCAGAGTCGTCAACCGCATCTTATATAGTAAGCCTTTCATCTCTGGCATCATTCTTGTAAATCACGTCTGGACCCTCTCCAAGGCCAGCACATCCTTCATTAGGTAGCAGATCCAAAACTGCTCACAATATTCCAAACGCACTGAACAGAGCCTTATACAGCCTCAGCAGTACATCTCTGCTCTTGTATTCTAATGCTTTTGAAAGGAGTGTTAGCATCGCATTTTTCTTCCTAACTGCCAAATGAACCTGTACATTAACCTTAAGCGGATCCTGACTTGGACCCAAGTGCCTTTGTGCTTCAGATTTCCAAGGCCTTTCCCCACTTAGAACATAGTCTCCTCCTTTATTCTTCCTACCAAAGTGCACAACCTCACACTTTGTATTGTACTGTATTCCGTCACTTTTTTGCCCACTCTCCTAGCCTGTCCAAGTCCTTCTGTAGCCTCCCTGCTTCCACAACATTACCTGCACTTCTACCTATCTTTGTGTCATTTGCAAACATAGTAACAATACCCTCAGTTCCTTCATCCAGATTGTTAATACATAATTAAAATAGTTGAGATCCCAACACTGACTCCACTAGTCACCATCCTGAAAAACACCACTTTATCCCTTTTCTCTGCCTTATGGAAAGACATAAAAGCAATCTTGCCAGGGACTTGACAACATAAGAAAGAAAGCTCATGTCCAGCAAAATAACAGAAAAAGTAAAAGCTGCAATTGGTGGTTAATGCTCATAGCCATGTGCTGAAATAGGAAAGGGTAAGATGATTGGGAAGGTAAGGCATGTGACTAAAATAATGAGGTCAAAAAGATGGGTTTCTGTTTTATTGGGCACTGATACCAGTTTTGGGGAAAATAGTAGTTGTTCCAGAAGGATAGGTTACATGTAAACAGGAAGGAAGCTAATGAAATACTGAAGTTAAGAGTCCTGTCAACGAGGGCAGAAGACAACAGGTAAAATAAAAGCATTGAAAGGAAGCAAGAGAACAAAGATATAGATGATACAAAGATGCAAGTAACAAAGAATTTAACAAAAGGATTATGAGGAGGGGCAGAAGGTAATTAAATCCACCAGTTATGAGAAGACAAAATGTAACTTGTCAAAAAGCTCATGGGTGGTATTAAGTATGAAAAGGCAAAGAAGTGCATGCACTACATTGCTCGTGGCAGCAGGAAGATATATTGGGGAAGTGGACATAATGCTATTTTAGGGAAATTACAGACGCAACAACAGTAACAGAGGTCTGGCTGTCAACTGATCAGAGGAAAATAAAATTGTTAAATTGCGTTACTTTTTAGGATGCATTGAGCCTCTTCCCACCTCTCTTCATCTAACTGTATCCATATACATCCCTCTATGAATTTCTCCCTCATGTAATTATCTGGCTTCCCTGTAAATGCATAATTTCTTTCACCTCAACTACAATAAATTATATAGTTTATATAGTTTATTATATAATTTATATAAATTATATAGAGAGTAACTACTCTCTGGGTAAAGGATCTGATAAAGGAAAGACAGGTGAACTGCTGCCTTCTTATGAAGCAACCCCTGCTGAGTCTGAGCAGTCACTGTACAGATCGTAAACTACAGCTGGGGCTGCATGTAAAGGATAAATGCAAGCTTCGACCAGTTGGTCGAAATGCATACAAATGCCTAACTAACTCTGAATGGAAAACATGGTCATTCTCTCATGTTTTAGGCTCCCAAATCTCAGAGGCATTGCAGTGGCAAAGCACCAACAAAAGTTAAAGTCGAAGGGTATACTGCAAGGGAATGTCGATGGTGTAAAGAAAGGGAGAAACGATGGACAGAACTGTCGACAGATTGTTATCGATGCTTGTGAATAGTCAATTGAAGAATGGTATGGTTGGGGATGTTGGACCAGCTCACCTATCCTTCCTTTAGGCTGCAGGAGGAGCATGTTCTCGTGAGACCACAAGGAAACAAACAGGATGATATAAATTTAAAAACTAAAGAGAAATTCAGATACTTTTCACATAAAGAATCAGAGTTCTTTATTATTAGATCTATCAGTGATTTTTTCATGTTTATGTTTTCTTCATCTGGTATCCTCCATTAGTGGAAAACATCTTGTCTATGCACAGCCCATCAGACCCTTCCATTTTTTAAAGTCCTCAATTACATAACCCCCTTGACCTTCCTATTTCAAGGCAAGAGAATCCTGAAGGGGCTTAACAAAATCGCTCTCGTTGAAAATTTTACCGGTCTATTCATTGATTGGGGCAAGGGGGAAATAAATGCAAAAGAATTCTTGAGAAGTGTGCAAGTATCTCTCTTCATGCAGTTGTTCACATGCCTATAAAAAGTATTATTAGATGTAGCTATAATTAATCAAATATTGTATTTGAACGTAAATGAGCATTTCAGTGTCATCGTATGATAAGACTGAAATCAAAAGGGAGGAGGTGAATGCAAAAGCAAGGGCACGGGGTTGGAATAGGGTAGGTTTTGGAAAGATAAGTCAGCTAGATGGATTGTAAAGAGAAACTGATACACAGTACTGCAGGTTAACAATGGGAAATTTGTTTTAAAAGAATGATTGCAAATTTGCAATCAATGTGCCATTAAAAAAATATCAAATTTCAGAATGTTGAAAGCAATAAATTTTGAATCAAACTCAGAAGACAGTTTACGGGAAGTGGGAGTAATAAAATATAAGCATATAAAAAAGAAACAGAAAGAGGTTCAGAAGGGGGTGAAAAAAAACAAAGAGGTAATATGGAGACAGAAACTTAAAAGATAGCCTTCCAAACAATAAACACAATGCATAAATACATATCTAAATAAAATTGTTACGTGCAATTTTGGATGTTCAGAGAGAAGGAAAAGTAGTTAATTTTAGAGAAGTTAGCTCAGCTACCGGAGAGTAGAGTGCTAGACCCTGACTGAACGCATCCAAAGATCATGGGAAAAATGAGGAAAGATGGTAGGAATTAATTTTCTGAGTTCCATTATTTTATTCAGTGAAATGGAGCAGTAGACAGTAGCCAACCTTTACTTAGTTTCACAAAGGGAGGCAAAGCTAACCGAGGTAATTAGAATCCAGTTCATTTAATGTCTGCGGTTGGGAAAATTCAACAATCATTTACTGAAGATAAAATTACCAAATATGCAAATAAACAGAAAATAGCTAACTGATTCCAGAAAGCCAAAATTATGCTCAATAGTCTTGATAAGAGTGCTTTGAGGCAGTGAAGGATATCGTGGATGGTTAGTGGAATGCAGTAGATGTGGTGTAAATAATTTTTTGGAAAGCTTTTGAGAAGGTAGCACATAAAAACTACTTAAGACATTCAGAGGATAGTATATTAACAGAAGGATAAGTAAATTGAATTTAAAAACTGGAAGGAGGACTAATGCAGAGGGATAAAGTCAACAGCAGATTGGGTCTAGCCAACAGAGTTCAGTTTTTGGGACTGCTTCCGTTCACTGCATATATTAAATAATTTGGTTTTGGTGCTAGAAAGAGCCATATTTGAATTTTCCAACATTACAAAATAGGAAACATTGGGAAGTAATTCTGAGGACAAAAAGAAGCTGCAAGGAGGGGCTCTTAAGATGGTAGAATGAGTGAAAAAGCAACGGCTTGAAATTATTTGTCAGTTATATCCAAGTTGGTATATTTTGAAACTCAATGATGTAAAATGGTGATGTGGAGATAGAGTTATTTGCAGGCTCAGATGGTTAAAGCAGTACCTCAAATGGATTGTGGCATAAAAAGTTAACAGATAATTGCATTCTATGGTAACTTTTAATCCGCATAAATTTTTTTGCAAAACCGGAAAATAAATAGCGTGCATAGTTTGATGGTCAAAATATAATGGTGACATTGGTATCATAGATGGTACAATGCAGATTAACATGGATGCTACAAATACAGACACACAGTTGCAAAAACTGGGGCTGGTCTCATTGGAACAGAGGAGAGTGTGGGAGGATTTAATGAGGTGTTTAAAATGATGAGGGTCGATTAGGGGAGACCAAAGTAATGTTTCCTGTGAATGAGTAGTTTGTAGCAAAGGAATATAGATATAAGATCAAATATAAGTTAATTAGTTCAGAGCAGTAGAAATGTTCTTTAATATAGAGGGAGCAGTGGAATGCACTTAATGATTCAGGGAGAAACCATTTCAACACTTAACTGGTTAGACAGTTGGTTGAAGGAAAAGTGAAAGCAAGGATGAACAAATCAGTTTAGAATATCTGTGCGTGCAGAGGTTAAACGCAAGCCTCAACCAATTGGGTTGAATGCGCACAAGTTCCTAACTAATTCTACATGGTGAGAAAACATGGTAATTTTTTCATGTTTGGATTTCGAAATCTCAGATGTATTGCAGTGGCAAAGCATCAACAGAAGTGAAAGTAGAAGGGTAGAGTGTAAGGGACTGGGGATGGTATAAAGAAAGGAAGTAATGATGGACAGAATTGCCAACAGGTTGTTATCGATGCTTGTGAATAGTCAATTGAAGAATGGTATGGTTGGGGATGTTGGACCAGCTCACCTATCCTTCCTTTAGACCGCAGGAGGTGCATGTTCTAGTGAGACCACAAGGAAACAAAGAGGATGATATACCTTTAAAAAATAAAAAGAAATTCAGATACTTTTCACATAAAGTGAAAGATAGAGAAAGAAAATATTTTTCAGTTTTCCCACACCATTCTTTTGAGAAAAAAAAAATTGTTGCTGACATTTGGAATAATCACGAATTGAAAGGCTCTATTAACCTAGAAAGCATATGCTTTATCTAACTTGAACAAAAAGGTAGAATCTGACCTTGGAAACCACTGTCCACCAAAGGCCCAAACATACATCAAAACACCAAATACTTCCATTGAAGACTACTGCACCAGGCTAAACAGAAGCTGCTGCCTTCATATAATGCAGCCCCTATGGAGTCTGAGCAGTCAGTGTACAGATAATAAATCGCTGCTGAAGCTGCATCAAAAGAAAATGCTCTCATTTACTTATGTTAACAAACTAATTATGCAATAATCAATGATAATGGATTAGTAGACTCTTCAAAGCCCACTAAGATATTTTTTACAGGCCCTGTAATCAATGATTTTTCCACAACAGCCACTAAACAGTTAAATAACGATAATTAAATCATTTATGTGGAGGACAAGCACCTCACTTGAGTGCTTTGCTTCATCTACAAGTAGGCACTCACTTGGAAGATCTGAATTTGATTACTTAACTGTACTTGGAAACGGATTTGAGTTAAGCTAGTTCCAAACTAGAGAAAAAGGGGCAGAGACATTGTGGCAAAGTTAAGCCTGCTATATAAACATTGCAAGATAGCACAGATAGGGTATCATGAAACCACACAAATAGTTTCAGTCAAACTCAACATATCGCTGACCTATTGGAAGGAATTATGTGGCAATTACAGAATTAAGGAAGAAAATGAAAGTTACTAATGCATTTCTGATACAAACTGGTTTGCAGTCTACAGTTCTTGTGTTCATTTTCACTGCGTTTACATCACAGGCCAGATTGTGCAACTTAGGAACAACTATCTATGCATAAGATTTATACACATGCAGCTATTCAAAGTAACACAGGCTATATCAGAGGTAAATTATACAGCCAACAAGATGATTTAACCTTGTTAGCTTGTTCTTACAGACCTCATATCAACTGCAGTTGGTTAAACAAAAAGCCTGTGTGATCTATTGCTTGCCATCTTTTGAGGTTAGGAACCCTTTCTGTAATTTGATTCAACTTTTTGTAATTCTAAAACTGATACAGGCTAATTAAGTCCATTTTAAAAAATTCCTTCTGAATCATTTCTCTCTCTTAAGAAACAATCATATTTGTATGCTCTCCAAACTGAAAAATGAACTTAAAGGCCTCAGTTTACCTGTCCTTAGGTTTAACAGTAGTAAACAAATATATTCTGCCCAGTTGCTCTCTTGCTGTTCAGGTTTTGTCCATTTAATGGTGCAAGCACCACTTACGCTTCACCATGAGAAAGGAATGCAACAGCTTCTTTGCACTTCTATTATTAAAATGAGAATGCACCAACTTTGGGGCAGCACGGTGGCTCAGTGGCTAGCACTGCTGCCCCACCGCGCCAGGTTACTGTCTGGTGGAGTCTGCATGTTCTCCCCGTGTCTGCGTGGGTTTCTTCCCGGTGCTCTGGTTTTCTCCCACAGTCCAAAGGTGTGCAGATTAGGTGGACTGGCCATGCTACATTGACCCATAGTGTCCATGGTTGTGCAGGCTACATGAGTTAGCCATGGTAAATGAGGGTTTACATGGACAGGACTGAGGGCGGGGAGAGGCAGGTACGAGATGCTATTTGATAGTCGGGGCAGACCCGATGAGCCAAATGGCCTCAATCTGCACTATATGGAATCTATGATTCTATTAACTTTGCTGCAATTCCAGTTAAAATTATACATGTTTGAGCTTGTTGCAATTCCAACATTAAAGTAAAATAAAAACCAAAGGCTACCAGCCAGAAACAGTTTAGATTTAATACTTTTTTACTGCATTGAATGAGCTGCCAGAGGTTGTGATGGAAGTGGGTACAATTACAACATTTAAAAAGGCATCAAGATAGGTATACGAATAGGAAGGGTTTAGAAGGATAGGGGCCAAATGCTGGCAAATGGGACTAGATCAGTTTAGGATATCTGGTCAGTGCTGTATAACTCTTTGACTCCGTAAATATAAAAATGGGATGTAGACTGTTTAAAGTGAGTGAGCAAGAAGGTATCCGATGGGATACGTTGTGTAGAAATGTGAAATTATTCACATTGGTAGGACAAATGTGAGAAAATAGTTAAGAAATTGTACACAGAGGAATTTTGATGTCCTTGTACAGTGTATGGATTACAGAATGCTAAGAAGCAGGTACAGCAAGCAGTTGAGGGCAAATAGTACATTAGCCTTGATTGCATATGGGTTGGTGTAAAACAGTAAGGAACTTTTCTTGCAATTATACAGTGCACCGGTGCCATTTGTAGCACAGTGTCAGTATGTGTATGTCTGGGCCAGGAGGACCAGGTTCAAGGCCACCCGTTGCACCAAGTGAGTCATAACATGTCTACACAGGTTGATTAGAAATAGCTGTAGTGCTCTGATGTGACCATATCTGGAATACTGGATGGAATCTTTCATTAGGCAGTTTAAGCTCATTTGTGGGTGTTGAAGTAAGTTTATGTCACTTCTCCTCAGAGACAGGTCAGTTTTGCTTGGATTATTACATGTTCATGTTGAGGAGTACAGATAATGTTGTGATGGGATGGGCAGGACGTCAATGTCCCCACTGTTGTTTTAAAATGTCAAATGTCCTGGCACCCTGTTTGGAGTGCATCTGCTCAGGCATTAACTCCCTACAAGCCAGAAGGATCAGTTGGGCTCGCAGAGTGACGCCTGCAGTTAAACATTCTAGCCCTTCTATCCTTCCCAGTCACACTGAATGATTTTTATTACTAATCAAAAATCATGAATCAGAAATATAACCAGAAGAACATTCTTTTTTGCTAAGTGTGCAACATCCCGGTTCACACCACTTGAAACTATTTGTTAATGGCTAACATCTCATGACTGTATTTTCTTGAATCTAGATGAGGAAGAAGTGGCACAATTGAAGTAGTTAATGATGATTAAAGGATTTGATAGCGTAAAAAGAAGCCATTTTCTCCAGTGACAGTGTCCAGAGTAACAGGCAGGCATAATCTTCAACACTGAATTAGGCTGCTCAGGAGCAATGTTGAGAAGCACCAATTCATTTTGAGGGTAATAAATGCATAGAACTTATTTCACTAAAAAGCTGAAGTGTAATCAACTGAAGATGTCCAAACTGAAACTGATTAGGCACTAAGGGGTATAGAACCAAAATGCTTCAACTGCTGGTAAGGTACAGATTCATCATGATCTAACTGAACGGAACGTAGGTCTTCAATGAGCTGAATGGCCTACTTCTGTTCCCATGTTCCAAATTCATAAACCATCTCTGTGGGACCACCATATTACCACCATCATGTAAACATAACCATCATCTTAAACAGAAAGTATTCTCAAAATAAACCATGACAATTCATAAGATACTGCAACGCAAATTGCATTACAAATCTGGTATAGTCACCTCACCCCCACTGCTACATTCAGTGTCACAGCACTTACAAGAGGATCTTAACAGCATAGGTGGTAAACACTGACACTGTTAAACCAATAACAAGACTGGGTGACTGGACATTTACTGTTAGCTGACAGATAATCATAGTTAGCCTCCTGTCAAAGTATCTTGCACCATCTTGAAATTTGCACCATAGATGATGATGAGGTATTCGCAAGAATAGTGTGATGATGCAGATTGGAAAAGACCACTTAAAACAAATATGTCAAGGCACAACACTTTGCTTCATCAGTTAAAATAGGCCATTTTCAACTGGAGTATTTGATTTAAGTGCAAGTGGAAACAAAGAGTTACAATTCCACCTAAAACCCAGAAAGATTCTGTCTGTGTGGTGTTTGTTCATATTAGACGGGCTGGTGATGAAGACACTGTACTTGGCCCCACAGATTATGAAGTGTAAAATTAGCTGATTCCCACAGCTGGTTGCAATGCAGGGATTCCTGTGTGAGTGCATGTGTATCGCCTCGGTAATATTCGTCATAAATAGGGCATGGGGCTGGATGAACACAGCAGGCCAAGCAGCATCATAGGAGCAGGAAAACTTGACGTTTCGGGCCTAGACCCTTC
>JAHRHZ010000021.1:45773337-45907983 GCA_024137785.1 Ginglymostoma cirratum
TCAGAAACAGATTTCTGATGAAGGGTCTAGGCCCGAAACGTCAAGTTTTCCTGCTCCTATGATGCTGCTTGGCCTGCTGTGTTCATCCAGCCCCACGCCTTGTTATCTCGGATTCTCCAGGATCTGCAGTACCTTTTATCTCTTCGTCATAAATAGTTTGCCCCGACACTCCCTACCTAGTATTAGTCGTGAAGCATGTTTAGTTATGTAAGAAAATGGTGGGCAGCTGGTGGTACGGAACCACGTTGAGTTAGCTCCAAACAGTGAAAAAGTGAGTGGGAGAAAGGTACAACAACTAAAATAAAATGATTACAACAAAACAAAATCTGTCATCATGAATACACTGGGAAACTGGTTTTGTTACCTCAAATGAACATTTCAAATACAAATCCATTTACATTCAGGAAACAAATTGAACAAGAGAAAACTGGAAATTTGGTTGTCACAAGTGAAGACTTCCTCAGCAGATATTCCTATCCATTTACTTCCTTCCAAATTTGCAGTGGGAACCGGAATGGACAAGGCAGATTGACAACATTGAAAAAGAAAAGTATTTATGAAAAAACAAACTAACCTTCCTCATGCAAAAGAAAGCATCTTGAAGGACTCCTATAAGTGTAGTAACTTCAAAAGTGGCCAAATGTGGCATGTTCAGTTTAAGAACAGCTATTCACAAAGCATTTTTAAAAAAATCAAGTAATACTTGTGACTCACAACAGATGATTCAACTGCACCTGTTCACACCGCATGCAAAATCTCATTACTGATACTGATTAGACAAGACATAATGAAATCTTTGCAACAGTTGCCCAAAAGTAAATAATTGATACCTTAGTGAATAAAATTGAGATATGTTATTGAAGTGGTTTTCATACCAATGACCAGAAAAACCATCCTGTTTCATATAATTGAACAGACTGAAGATACCCACCATGGTTTTTCTCTTGTTACTTTGGAAGGAAAGACTGTCTGGGGTTGCCTGTTATTGGAGGCATGGAGATTGTCTTTTGGTGACTTGAATGGCTTGGAGTTGCTACCAACTAGCATATGGCTACTGCAGGCTTTGGATTTCATTGAGACGGGTGATGTTGTGGAATTGGAGGTTGAAGAAGCTGGTGAGGGGGTTGCCTTACATGAAGAACCATGTCTCCTTTCTGAAAGCAAAGGGGAGAGCAGTGTTTAGTTGGTAAATTGCATGATGCAATGGCAGAAATATTTTCATTGAACCATTTGTTAAAATAAAATTTGACTTGAACAACAAGCAAAAAACTGATCAATTAAGACAAATGCTGTAATCGCAATTTTATCATATACAATTTTAATTAAGATACAGGTAATATGAGTAGATCTATTTTTCTACAGCATCAGCTAGCTGATGAACCATACTGTCTCAGAGTTCAACAGAGCAAAATGAATGAGCAGATTAACAGATTAAAAAAAAAATCAACAACTTGCATCTATATAATGCTTTTAACATCCTAAAGCATTTACAAGAATGATATTTAATGCTAGTAATGATACCAAGCCATTTAAGGAGATATCAGGACAGGTGACTAAAAACTAAATAAAAAAGGCAGGTTTTAAGGAGCACCTTAAAGACCAGAAAGACAAGTTGACAGGCTTATAGAAAGAATTCCAGAGATGAAGAGGCCAGGCAATCAAAAACACAGCAATCAATAATGGAGCAATTAAAGTTGCTAATATCCTAGAAATAGAAGAGTACAAAAGAGTGGAAAGGCTTATAGGGATAGAAGAGGCAAAGGAGCTCTTTGCTGATAATTACACAACGTTAAGAAGCATTTGCTATTCTTCAGATGCAGTCCCCATCCATACGTAGCCAGATCAGGACAACATTCAAGCTTGGGCAATAACTGATAAGCAACACTCATGCCACACAAGTGTCGGGCAATAACAACCACCAACAAGAGGGAATCAAGACATTTGGTAGCATGACCAAAGCTGAATCTCCCCACAGGCCAGAAACTGAACTGACTTACCACATAAATACTGTGGGCTACAAAAGCAGGCCAGAGGCTCGGAATTCTGTGACCTCTCATCCCCCTAATGCATGCTCACTATTACGTCACAAGACGTAAGTCAGGACAGAATATTCCCTACTTGACTGGATGGTTGCAGCATAGTGGCAGCAGTGTATGCCATCCAGAAGATGCAGTGTATACCATCTAGAAGAAGCACTACAACAACTTACTAAGGCTTCTTCCAGATCACTTCAAACCCACAAACTCTACCACCAGATGAGCAAGATTCATGGGAACTCTACCATGTGCAAATTCTTCTCCAAGCCACAAACCATTCTGAGCTGAAACTTTATCATGGTTCCTTCAAATGTTTACTGGTATAATATCCTGAAACTCCCGAACAGCTCTGCTGACTGCAGCAGTTCAAGAGAGTGGCTCACTACCACACTCTTAAGGACAGACAATAAATGCTGACCTTCCCAGTCACAGCCACATTAGTGAAAGAAAATAAAAGTCACAAAGACAGGCAGGGGTGAGGCCATGGAGGATTCCGAAAACAAGTTCTTAGAATCCTGACAGTGTGGAAACAGGCCTTTTGGCCCAACAAGTCCACACCGACCCTCATGGCATCCCACCAAGACCCATCCCCCTATAACCTACCCAATCTACACATCCCTGATGGGCAATTTAGTATGGCCAATCCACCTAGCCTGCACATCTTTGGACTGTAGGAGGAAACCAGAGCACCTGGAGGAAACCCACACAGACATGGGGAGAATGTGCAAACTCCACACAGACAGTCACCCGAGGCTGGAATCGAACCCAGGCCCCTGGTGCTGTGAGGCAGCCGTGCTAACCACTGAGCTACTGTGCTGCCCCTTATGAGGATTTTAAAATCTACTCATCGGTGGACTGGGAGGCAGTATAGGTCAGCAAGCAAAGGAGTGATAGATGAACAGGAATTAGTGCAAATTTAAGATACAGGCAGGAAAATGTTGAATGAGCACAAGTTTATGCTAGATGCAGATGACAGGCCAGCATATGTTTCTCAGGTGTTGTTGGAACCATACTCATCCAGGTGAAAGAGTATCCCATTATACTTCTGACTTGTATGTTTTAGATTTGGACAAGTTTTGAGGAGTCACATGGTAAGTTACTTGTCTCAGAATTCCCAGCCTCTGACCCACTTGTGTAGTCACCATATTTATCTTGATAGAGGTGGATTTAGTGACAGTAATGCCAGTGAATGACAACGCAGGACCCCGCCTATCAAAAACAATCACTGTGGGGTCTAGTGTGAATGCTACTTGCCACTAAACATGCAATTGCTGCATATGGTCATGGAATACGTCAGCAGCTAAAGTGGTGCAAATGGTACTGAACATTGTGCAATTATCAAAGAACATCCCAACCTCTGATATTATAACTGACAGAAGGTCACTGATGAAGCAGATGGATTTGCCTTTAGCACTATCCTGAGAAACTCCTGCAGTGATTTACCGGCGTTGAGACGATTGGGCTGTCAGAGGTCAAATCATCTCCCTTTGTGCTGGGTAAGAATCCAACAAGTGGGCAGCTTTTCCCATCAGCAGTTCTTATTGAGTTCAGTTTTGTCATGGCGACTTAATGCCATACTTGGTCAAATGCCACCTTGGTATTTCACATCTCACTTATGGAATTCAGTTTTTCTGTCTATGTTGAAATGAGTTCAGGAGCCATATGACCCTGGCGAAACAAATTTTCCATCATGAGGAGGTTTTTACTTTGTAAGTGCCACTTGATAGCACTGTAAACTATAGCTTTCATCAATTTACTAATGATAGTGAGTTGACTTTTAGAGCGGTAATGAACTGTACTGGATTTGTCCTGCTTTTGGAGGACAGGTCGTATCTGTGCATTTCGCCACAGTGCCAGGTTGACACAATGTTGTAACCGTGCAACTGTTTTGCTAGGCACACAATTAGTTCTGGAGCACTTCAGTCTTCAGTACAATTGATGGCATGTTGTCAGGGCTCAGAGCCTTTACTGTACACAGTGCATTCACCCACTTCCTTGTACCAAATGAGTGAATCAAATTGAAGACTGACATCTGTGATACTCAGGAGTCGTCTCAGGAGGAGGCCGCGACAAACCATTCTGATACTTGTGACTGAAGATTATTGCAAGTATACCAGCCTTTTCTTTTGTAATGATGTGATGGGTTTCCCCATCATCAATGCTCAGGATTTTCACGGAACCTCCTCCCTCAGTTGTTTATTTGTCCATTCATGATTTGATAGTCGCTTGTAAAGCTTTACATCAAATCAGTTGTTGTGGGATCACTTGGCTCTACCTATGCTGCTTTAGCTTTTTCACATGCATGCAGTTATGTTGCAGATTCATCAGATGGCACCTCATTTTTAGGTGCCCTTGATGTTGCTGGCTTGCGCTTCTGAACCCTTCATTGTACTAGGATTAATCCTCTGGCTCAGTGGTAATGGTGAATGAGGAATATCCTGGGCCATCAGGTTACGGATTGTGGTTTCAATACCATTCTGGTGCTACTCCTGTTGGTCTGCAGCATCTTATGCTCAGTTTAGAGGTTTTAGGTCTGTTCTGAATTTATCATATTTAGTACAGCAGTATAGCCACACAGTACAATGGAGGATATCATCAAGTGTTACAATCCCTGTAGAGACCAATAACTTTTATAAAGATATCAGACGAGAAGAATCGTACATGACTTTATGTTTTAAGATTTTTATTGCAACAGACAAATAAAAGCAACATTAACAAAACACTATTTAGGGGCCAACTTACACAATAGGAAATGTTTCCCCAATTTTAGTAGTAAAATAACTGAAAATCTCCAACCACGGTTCTACTTTCTGGCCCTGTATCCAGATAGAAATGGTAATCAACTATCCATGAGACCCTCAACTCCATTCTACCCTACATACAAACACACCAATTAGGAGCAGAAGTAGGGTATTTGATATTTCCAAGACTATTCCACCATTCAATAAGATCGTGGCTGATCTAATGGTGTCCTGAATTCCATATTCCCATTCATTCACTATAACCTTTGGTTTCCCTGTCTAACTAGAATCTGTCTCTTTCTTAAAAATATTTAATGACCTCACCTCCATCACCTTCTAAAGTAGAGAGCTCCAAAGTTACAGAATCCCCAAGGAAAGAATTTCTTCTCATCTCTATCCTAAAAAGTCGATCCCTACAGTTAAAACTGTATTCCCTAGGTCTGGACTCATCTGCAAGAGGAAACAGTCTTTCCACGACCACCTTGAGACCATTCAGAATCTTGTACACTTCAATCTAGGCACTTCTCACTCCAGTTGACACTGCTTAGCCTGCCCAATCTTTCCTCATAAAACAAGCCACTGATTCCAGGTACCAATCCAGTAAACTTCCTCTGAACTGCCTCCAACACATTTATATCCTTTCTAAAATAAGGAGGCTACAACTGCACACAGTGTTCAAGAGGTGCTCTTCCCAATGCACAGCATAACTGAAGCATTAACATCTTAACTTTTACATTCAATTCCTCTTGCAATGAAGGTTAGCACCCCATTAGCCTTCCTGATTGTGCTGTTATTGTGATCCAAAGGCATCCTGAACAGTAAGGCAAGGCAGGACAAAGTATACAAGAAACATTGGGTGCTTGCGATAAGTGGACAGCTTAAATATGGCTGATTTTAACTTGCATATAAATTGGAAAAATCAGTTGAGATAACCTTGATGAGAAGCTCCTAAAATGCTTTTGGGATAGTTTCTTCAAACAGCATATTCGGGAACAGATCAGAAAGCAGGCTATGCGAACGTGGCATTGTGCAATGTGACAGAATTAATGAATGATCCCAATAAAGGGATCTCTGGTAACAGCGATCATAATATAATGAATTTTACATCCAGTCTGAAAAGGAGAAGAGTGTGTCTAAGACTAGTATTTCAAACATAAAAGGCAACTATGTGGGCATGAAAGCTGAGTTAGCCAAAGTAGGATATTAGGCTAGAAGATGGATGTTTTTCAGACTGCATACTAACTGGTTTATGGTATTTTGACTGAGGTTCTGTTTTTTCCCTTCGATTTAGCACTTATCTTCTCATACTGCCTCAACAGAACCTCTTTCCTAGTTTACCTATGTTGCTGTACCAATGTTGACCATATCCTGGAGGATCCTACTTCCCGCTGCAAGTTCTTTCTTGCTTTTAGCAAATGTCCCAAACCCTGACATAGCCAACAGGACTTGTGCTCTTGGCTGCACAGAATTCCCTCATTAAACTATCTCTTATATTCCTTCTATTGCCCCCTCTTAAATGACTTCCTGCTACAATGGCCAGTTAGCTCATTCACCCTGCAGCTCTCTCACTCATCCAAATAAGATGAGATCACGTCAAATTTACAATGGCTTAGTTTTTTGCACTCCTGTTCTCTAGGTCCCCATCATGGCTCCTTCATTTGCAGTGACACCCTCCTGTCTCTGACCACTAACCAAATCAGAAGACCCTGTCCTAAGGATGGAGAGAGCATCTTGAAACAAAGTGACTAGGTAACCGTGCCCCTCCCTGACATGCGACAGTGCCTGCAGCTCGGCCTCCTGGTCAATAACTCTGAGCCAAAGATCCTGCAACTCGAAGTACTTTCTGCAGATGCGCAGGTGCTGGATCACTCCAGCATCCAGAAGCACCTATATTCTACAATTGCAGCACATCACCTTCTCTCTCTAATGTGTGTTAATTAACTAGCAATTGTTAACTAATTTATAATTAATACAGCCAACATCTCCCAGAATATTTTCACATATCAGCAGAATTCGTAACACTAATGAAACAGTTCAATACTTGCAGTACAGATAAAACTTACAGTTTCTAATAATGCTCCTTCTGTTACATAAAACTGGAAATCAAATGCTGGTGGTTGTAAAAAAGTAGTTAGAAATAATACCTCCTCTCCACACTTCATTGAATTTCCCACTCAGCATACTTATTGCAGTTCATCCTACACAACACACCTCTTCTTCCCTAGGGACCAAATGTCCACTTTGAAACAAATTCGAAGATATACTCACTTAGCCGACATCTCGCTTAGATAAAGTCTCCCCCACATTACCAACTCTTGAAATTAAATGAACAATACAAAGCATAACAGGTTATAAATCCTGACATTCCTAACACCTCCCTGTGATGCTTAGACAGTAAGAGTTTACCCAAAGTCAACACAGCAGTTTCTGTCCCTACTTACATCTGTGAACACCTTTCGGGCTCTTCCCAGGAAAACAAGCTGGGTTCCCCTTTAACCGTTAGCAAACAAGCTACCCAAGCTCACCAGCATATAAACTGATGTTTTCCCAGCCACCATCAGTTCTGAGGAAGGGACACCGGACCCGAAACGTTGGTTAACTCTGTTTCTTCCTTCACAGATGCTGCCAGACCTGCTGAGCTTTTCCAGCAACTTTGTTTTTGTTATTGATTTACAGCATCTTCAGTTCTTTCGGTTTTTAAATTAAGCTACCCAAGATTCCTAGCAACAGTGGGAAGAGGGTTCAAGGCTTGGGCACATTTGGAGACAGGAAACCAGACTTGGTTTCAACCTAAGGGATGACACAGGATTTGGCTACAGTCAGAGGGAGGGTAGTGAGTTCAGGAACAGCAGAGAGAGGGTGCAGAGTTGGCTGCAGTCATACAGAACATATAGGATTTGCCACAATCAGTGGATACAGGGTTTGGGAACAGTGGAGGGGGGGCAGGCAGCAGGGGGCGTACAGAATTTGAGGTCAGTTGGAGAGAAGATACAGATATAGGTACAAATCAGAAGGAGGATACTGATTCTGGAACAGGGTACGTGGTCTGGGTACAGTCATATCATGGGGTCCGGAGTCAATGTTGACACATTGCAAACCAAATCCCTCTTTACAGTATACCACACACACAGCCACCATCTCTGCTGGGTCTGTCTTGCTAATGGATCAGCACATTGCCAGGGAGGATGGTGGTGGTGCCTGGAACACAGTCACACTTAACTGAACTATATCTTACAGACAATTTCAAGCTGTTGCTTGACTAGCCTGTGGAACAGGTCTCCCACTTTTGGCACAAGTCTTAGATGTTAGTACGGAGGACACTGCAGAGTTGACAGGGGTGGAGCTGCTATTGTAGTTTTTGACGGCTCCATTAATGTCAAGTGATTTATCTGGTTTTATGGCTTTTTATTGTTCATTCATGGGATGTGGACATCACTAACTATGTCAGTATTTATTGCCCATATTTAATTACCTAGAGGGCAGTTTTAAGTCAGCCACTGTGCTATCAGTTTGGAGTCATGAGCAGACCAGACCATTTTTGGATAGATTTCCTTTCCTAAAGTATATCAGTGAATTAGCTTTTTTTTTTAAAACAACAATTGACAATTGTTACATGGTGACCCGAAAGCTAGCTTTTTGTTCCAGGTTTTAATTAATTCAAATTTCACCAACTGCCAAGGTGGGATTTGAACACAAGTCCCCTGAACATCAGCCTTGGGTTATAAATTACTCGTCCCTTAACATTCCCACTACCTCTTCACCCAGCTTCATAGAATTCGTCGTGTTTTGATACAACCGAGTAGGTTGTTTGACCGTTTTGGAGGGCAGCTTAGAGTCAACCACATTGTTGTGGAATCACACGTAGGCCAGACCAGATAAGAAGAGCAGACTTCCATTCGAAAACCGCTTTAGTATTCAATATGGGGAAAGATGTTTCGCTTTCATCACTGGATTAGCTTTTTAAATTCCACATTTATTAATTCAGTTTAAATTTCGCCAACTGCCATGAAGGATTATATCCCCAGAGCATTAGCCTAGGCTAGTAAATCAGAGACATCATTTTGCCACCTCCTCCCCAATGTGAAATCAGGTACTACAGTTATGCAAATTGGTGAAGGAAAATTAAAGCTGCAAACCTTCATCCTTCCTCTTCTAACTTCAATTGCTTCAATAGCCTGCCACCCTTCCATGAAGTCAGAAGTAGCAATACTTGATGACTACACGGTCACCAGTAACATTGGCAATGCCCTCAGATACCAAAGCATGACAATCCCTGGGCAACATTCAGGCTTAGACCAGTAAATGCAAATAACAAGTGCCAGGCAACGATCATCTTAACAAAACGGAATCTAACCACCTACCCTTGATGTTCAACAAGATTACTTTTGCTGAAAAGCCCATCAACATCACTGATCAGAAACTGAACTGAACCAGCCATACAATTATAGAATCCTTACAGTGTAAAAGCAGGCCATTCAGCCCACTGAGTCCATGCTAACCCTCCAACAGCATCCCACCCAGATCCACCTCCTTACCTCATCCCTGTAACACTGCATTACTCATGGCTATTCCACCTAACCTACACATCCCTGGACATTTTTGGCCACTTAACATGGCCAATCGACCTAACCTGCGCATCTTCGGACTGTGGGAGGATACCGGAGTACCCGGACGAAACCCACACAGACACAGGAGAACATGCAAACTCCACACAGAAAGGCACCCGAGCATGGAATTGAACCCAAGTCCTTGGCACTGAGAGTCGGCAGTGCTAAACACTCAGCCACAGTGCTGCCCTAAACTCTGTATTTAAAACACTATAGCTACAATAGCAGGTCAAACAAAGACGAGGAATTCTTCAAGAATTAATCCATGTTCCAACTCACCAATGCCTGTCCATGATTCACACTGCATAGTTCAGCAATAGAATACTATCTACCTGGTTGAATGAAGCTCCAACAACACTCAAGAAGGTTCACTATGTAGGACAAAGCATCCCATTTGATTAGCATCCTACATACCTACTTGAACACTCATTGCCTTCACCACCACTGCACGGTTGCACTAGTGTGCACTATATACAAGATGACCTGCAGGAACTCAAAAAGGTCCTTTGACAGCATCTTCCAAACTCATGTCCTCTGTCATCAAAAAGGACAAGGTTAGCAGACGAATGGGAAAACTAGCAGCGCAAGTTCCCCTCCTGACTTGGAATCATTGTTCCATGACTGTCACTATATCAAAATCTGACTGTCCTCTTTACAAGCACGGTGGGCATGGCTCACCACCTCCTCTTCAAAGGTGATCAGGGATCGGTGACAGGCTTGCCAACAACGTACACACTCCAAAAATGAAAGTAAATCCTATCTTCCACTGTTCCAAAACTCCATAATCTCCATCTCAGCATTCCTAAACTCCCAACCCAACTTGCCCCCACATGATTCTGAAACATTATACACTTCCACCTACTGTTCTTAAATCCTGCAACCGCCTTCCCACTGTTCTCTGAACTTGTAACTTTGTTTGCACTTTTCTCAATACCTACAACCCTATAATCTCCTAATTACTGTGCTTGCATCTCAATATCTAATTTGCACGCACTCCCCATGCGAACCGGGACTTAAAGTATCCAAACTCCTCCTCCCACTAAGACCCAGAATCCAGAACCTAGTTTGATCTTCCCAGGTCCTACTATATTTCTAATGCACCCCATCATATTAGATGTCTCTCACTTTTCCACTCTGTATAAAGCACCTCTTCAGTTTCTGGCCTTAAATTTTTCTGTATCAACCTTGAATACATTTAGCTATAAAGCTTTCACAACCTTCTGAGTAAAATTCCAAAGACAATGCAACAATGTGTGCAGCAAAGAAATTTATTCTCATTTTAGTCCTAAATAATTGACCCTTATTCAGATCCCCAGTCAAGGCAAACAACATTACAACATTTACCTTTCCAAACCCTTGCTGTATCCTGTATGCTTAAATGAGATTTTCTAAATTTCAGCAAGTCTAGGTCCAATTTAGTCAGTCTATCATTGACAACCTCATCTCAGGAGCCAAGCTCCCAATTTTCCAATGGTGTTCATTATCTGCCTTTCATCTACCAGTTACTTGCCCCAACATAATCTTATATAACCTGAAATTTATTGAAAGGCATTAAGAGATGTAAAGGAGTGCTGGGATCGATTAACAGTAATTAACACCATACATATAACAAAGCACTCGCATTTGTATTTCTGAAAATTAACCGTCTTCAAATTTACTGTGAAAATGTAGCAACTTCCCATTCTGTCAATGGACCAGGCAGCACAATGTCATTTTCACAAAGCTAACAGTGGAATGGCATGACTTGGACAAGAACTTTTAGAGATTAGCGTTGGTATTTAACCCTGTATCTGCTCCTCATCTGAAGTTGCTTTACTATCATTAACCTCATCAGTAATTTGGCAGAAAAAATACATCTATTACTACGTTACACAGCAGGAAGTAGCATTTCCTCCAAGTCATCATCAGCAGTGTTACCTAGTGCTTTATCTGACATTTCAGTTCTGAATCATAGCCTAGATAACACTCTTTGCTACAGTCTTAAGAAAAGTCAGTTTTTTAAATACTGGATGCTTCCTATTTTAGCCTATAATTTAGAAATTTTTTTCTAATCTACACAATTCCTCATAAACACAAGTCCTAAATGGTGCAAGGTCCTGTTTAATTAAGTCTGTGACCTTAAAGGAAGGACTGCATATCATCTCATCAGCAGAAAAACATATCGTGCCTTATGTGGCACGATACTGTCCTTATAAAACAACACTTTGCCTCCTTTCTTGTCATCGATAAAAGGGAAACTGTCTCACACGAATTGAAATGCATAGAATACGTAATTTTGTCTTTATTTTGGAAAGTTCAATGGAAACTTCATGACACTTCCTCCTGATCTTACAATATTAAATGTATGGAAACACATGTTTAACTGTTAACAGTGAACTACATGCAATAATTCAGTGCTTCACTCCTGCTTGGGTATCAATTCTCTATTTGTTGCCGCGAGATATTTCTTTATAGATAATGACTGCTGTATAATTCCAGCTTGCTGCGTAAAAGAGATAATTAATACTGAAATGATGTGTCCTCCCCATTCACATAACACCCGTGTTCTGACTTCGACTGTCTCCCAGCCGACCAATGCTTCAATCTACCCCAAACATGGCAAATTGCCCTGATACATATGGTCCACAAAATATAGGACAAATCCAATCCAGTCAATTGCCACCTGCAAGTTTACTTTTAACCATCATCAAAGTGATGGACATGCTACCAAGGGGTTCTTGCTCAGCAATAATGTACAAGAGCACCTCTTGACCTCATTACAGTCACAGGCCAAACACAATCACAAGAGTTGAACTTCGGGGGGAGTTGTGAGTGACTGTCCTTGACATCAAGGCAGCATTTGACCAAGTATAGCAATGATGGGGCTCGAGAAAAAACTGTCGATAATGGCAATCAGGGGAAAATTCATTACTGCTTGAAGTTATAGCTAATATAAAGGATGATGGTTCTGGTTACTGAAAGTCAATCATCAGTCCATGGAATAACTGCAAGAGCTCCTCAGGGTTGTGTCCTAGGCCAGGTCCCACCTTCAACTGCTTCATCAATGAAATTACCTCCATTATAAGGTTACAAATGGGGATGCTCACTGATGATTGCATAATGTTCAGTACCATTTGCATCTCCTCAGATACTGAAGCAGCCCACGTTCATGTGCAGCAAGACTTAACAATATCCGGGTTCTGGCTGGTGAGTGGGAAGTAACATTCATGTTAAACAAGTGCCAAAATGACAATCTCCAACAACAGAGGATGTAACCAGCTCCCTTTGATATTCAACGTTGTTACCATCACAGATACTCCATTACTGACATTCTGGAGGTTTCCACTGACCACAGGGTGAAAGGGACCAGATATATAAATACAGTGATAAAAAGAACAGGTCAGAGATTGGAAGCTGTGTAGTGAGTAATCTATTTCCTGTCTCCTCAACGTATGTCCACCTTCAACAAGGCGCAAGTCAGGAGTGTGATGGAATACTCCCCACTTGGACGGATGCAGCTCCAAAAACATTAACGAAACTTTACACCATCCAGGACAAATCAACCTGCTTGGTTAGTGCTATATCCAAAAGTATCCACTCCCTAACTCAGCCAAGCTCCTTGGATAGCAACTTCTAAACCTACAACCTCAATCCCATAGAAGCAGATCTAGCAATCCCAAGCAGATTATCTCAGATACATGGGCATGCTGCCCTCTGCAGGCTCTCTGTAATGTGACACACCATCCGAACATGGAACAATATCATGATTTCTTCAATGTTACTAAGTCAAAATCCTCGACGTCTCTACCAAACTGCAGTATTTACCTACATTCCATGGGCTGAAGCGTTCAATAAGGCAGCTCACCACAATGTTATCAAGGCGCACTAATCACATCATACCTAGAATACTGTGAGCAGTATGGTCCCCTTATCTAAGGAAAGATAAACGGACATTGAAGGCAGTCCAGAGAAGGTTCACTATGTTGATTCCAGGTATGATGTGGGTATCTTATGAGGAGGGGTCGAGTAGGCTGGGCCTGTGCTCATTGTAGTTTAGAGGAATGAGAGGAGACTTATTGAAGCACAAGATTGTTTTGGGGGCATGAGATACTGTTAGAGGAAACGCTGTTTCCTCTTGTATGAGAGTCAAGGAGCAGAGGTTATATTGTGGATCATCCACTTAAGAGATAGTGGAGAACAAATTTCTCCTCTCAGAGAGTACTGAATCTGTATAATTCTTCCATGCAGAGGGCTGTCGGGCCTGTGTCACTAAGCATATTCAAGGTTGAAAGACAGATTTTTAATAATTAAGGATTATGAAGATAAGGCAGGAAACTAGTGTTGAGGATTATCAGATTTTTTTAAATTGACAATTAGGGTCAGACAATAAAATGCCAGTCTAGTCAGCAGCATTTACATCCTGTAAACAAATTTTTAAAACTTAAATTCTGGTCCAGGTTTTCAAACTGAGTACATGGCTCTGCCCCTTCCCATCCCCAAATTCATCTGGCCTTATAATAATCAGAGGAGCTCAAGTGATTATCGTCTCTGTTCAATCCTTCGCTTGCTCCATATCCTAGTACTGACGTTATGTCTCACATCCCTCACCTCTAGATCACAATGTTTGGAATCCTCTCAACAAACATTTCTACCTATTTCTCAACTGTTAAGATTTTTCTTAAAACCTGTGGAGTTATCAATCACCTGTCCTCAGGCCCTTTGTTTTGGCTTACTGTCAATCTTTCTCAGATTACATTCCTTGGAAAATGCCGCGGGGTGTTTTACTATTTTAAGGTACAAGCTATTGCTGTTCTGTTGCCGACACAACCCAGAAATGGAATTTCCCCATTTACTGTATAAGGCATACAATGAAAGAAAAAAATTTCAATGCTTAGTCTTTAAGCTCCTGTATCTGCTCGATTGAAATCACTGACACTCCAAGTTAAAAAAAAACCCATCAGAGAATATTAATTTTGAACTCAAGTTACCTTCATTTAATCTTTTAGCATCGCTCACAGCAAGCACACGACTTTATAACAATAGAAATGCTACGCCATGCAAATAAAAATCTACTATTCCATTGCTATGCTGAAATACATGTTTAATGCTGGTCTGTCCTTTAAACACAACACATTGGTGTAATTAGAAGCATAATCACAGATTAGTTGTTAACTGCTGGTCTGCAGAATTCATGGTTGCAGGAAGTTCAGGTACAGATTGAGGACATATTCCTTTGAAGGGGAAAGAAGGGCTAGAACTTCTTGGATAACTAAGAAGTGATTAAAATGAAACCGAAATGTCCACTTATGATAAATGTCAGATTCATAACTGAAAATCAAGCAGAATGTATAAACTGCCTAGGAGAACTGAAAACGTCAGTGTCAGTCTTGATTTTGAAACTGAAATTAAATATGAACCCTCGAACCACTGACTGAGGAAAGAATGCTATTACTGAGCGAAGTCCTGAATGCGACTGGAGGTCTCCTGAATCCTCCACAATAGAAACAAATTTGAAATTTATAGATTGCTGAGCTGCTGAATTTTAGAGCATTACAAAAGGTTTGAGCAAAGCAACTAGTGAACAGCAGAGCTAAGTAATGAGAAAAAGTAATGATCTTAAAAAGAGGCATGATTTGAAGCAGTAAGCACTCTGCTATAACACCCAATTTACATCACCTCATTGTGGAGTTGATTGTGCAGGTCTGCACCTGCATCTTTAGACTGAGTGAACGTTCTACGAGATTACCACCAGTTCCAGCACCTTCTGACACAATAGGAAATAATTTGAAATCTACTTGACAAGTAAATTACCTTATTCTACAGCTGGTGGCACAGAAGAAAACCCGATCATAATACAGGCCCAAAGCATGAAGTGAGAGGTTCCTCAAGCTGTTATTTATAGCAGATTTTAAAAGCATGCCAAACAAATGGATTTACTGCTCAGCTAGAATAAGTGATCAGAGGAAATCTTCCCATCATTATTACAAAATCACAAGCATACTTGAATAGTTCCCCGTGGCTGCTTTGATTATAATGTCATTAAGCCAAAGCACCACTTGAAACAATCCCACCCTGACTAATATTTTTACATGTTGCACTCTCTTGTGCAATATTAGTAACACACAACACTCAGATAACACTCATGCTTTGATTAATATATAAATGACATAGTGACCAAACAGCCTTCCATGCTTTGATTACTTTGCTACAGGCACACTGAAGAAATTTTCCTTCATAATGCAAGTTAAATAGACTCATGAAAACCAAGTTAATAACAGACAAATTATTTGATATTCTTTCTGGTTTCAGAGTGATGCAAAGCGGTTTAATACATTTTTAGCACAAAGTTTCCTAAATCACATTTAGGCCCTAATGAGATCTTACAGGGAGATGGTCACGCTGGTGAAGGTGGTGGAGAAGGGGCTATCATTATTTTTCCTACTCGTCTGTTGAAAATTTAGAAAATAGTGCAATACATTTCTTTAAACGTAATTTTAGATGCTATCAGACAGCTTATGGGGTATCTTCTTGGATGCCGAGAAGTGATGCTGTTTCCCTCCAATCAATACCCACAACAGTGGAAAAGCCAAAGATTGAATAATCTCCTCACATCTATCTACTTTGCTTATGTATAATATTGAAAGTCACACTGGGTTCCAAAACATGGAAAGTGGGGACCGTAAGAAACTACAGAAGGTTGTGGACACAGCGCAGACCATCATGGAAGCCAACTTTCCAACCATGGACTCCATTTACACAGCCAGTTGCCATGGAAAGGCTGCCAGCATCATTAAAGACCCATCGCACCCGGCAATGCTCTCCTACAACCTCTTCCATCAGGCAGAAGATACAGAAGCCTGAATGCATGCATCAGCAGGTTCAAGAACAGCTTCTTCCCTGCTGTTATTAGACTGATGAATGGACTCTCTGACTTCCAATAATGCTGATCTTGCTAATGTTGATCTTGGCCTGAGATATAACCTATATGCCTCTGTCTATTTCTTTTTCACCCTTTGATCTGTATGTCCTTGCTTACTATGATCTGTTTGTACTATTCATAAACAAAGCTTTTCACTGTACTTAGGTACATGTGACAATAAATCAATCAAATCAAGTGTGAACGGCGTTAAGGATATAGACTGTCAGGCCATAAAACGTGAAGGATACAAGAATTAGATAAAGAAACAGCTGACAAATCACCCCTGCTGGGTTCTTATGCATTCCATTACAACTACAGTACACCCACATACCATACTCATGCTACGGTGTACTTTGTTACCCCTGCAACCACAAATGTAGCCAAACTCAACACGTGCCAATAGCATATAAACGGCAAAGATAATCATTAACTGTAATTATTTCATTTCCTCTACTACACAATGGATATTACACAAACCAACAAGCCCTGAGTTCATATCAGGCACTGCAGAACTAAAAGTTCTTTGCACAGCGATTATAATATTGCCTATTGTTCTGAAATTCTTAAGGGCGCTTGTCAAAGATGGGTAATAATTTCAGTTTAACTGACAATACAACATTGGACACTGATTTCTTCAACAGTTTTTAATATTTCTTAAACTTAAAATTTCAATTAGTTTTTTTCTTTTCCCGTGAATTCAATGTCAAGTTATAGAGATAACAAGGTGTAGAGCTGGATGGACACAGCAGGCCCAGCAGCATCAGAGGTGCAGGAAGGCTGATGTTTCGGGCCTAGGCCCTTGGTCACCTGTAATTATTTAGTTATCACGATCACAAAACACCCTGGAGGAACTTATACGAATGTAGAAAGAAAAGGTCTCAGAATTTTTAATTTTTGCATCAATGGTACAAATTGAATACTTGTGTTTTGAAGGGTATTAGAACGAAAATGAAGCCCAGCAGCACAGGTAGCACAGAGCTTGCTTCCTGAAAAATCTGATCGCCAGGGGGTCTCTCAAGGCTTCATGGGTCTCACATTATTTAGTCACACAATCCAAAAGTTGTCAGGTTCAATTCCCATGTATGGTCAGTTCCAGTGGCAGCATTTCAGTACAAGTACATCATCACTCCCAAACCCAGAAGGTCGTGAGCACAGTGCTAAGATCTTTCAGATGCGATATTCAACCTAGATCACAATGCACATATAAGATCCTACGGCACTATTCATTGAAAAGTAAGGATTTTTCTCCTGGTTACCCTGGCTAATACATATCCCTCAAAAGCGCAAAGCAAATTACCTGACCCTTAATGTTTGTGGGAGATTGCTGTGAAGAAATAAGTTGCTGCTTTTTCCTGCATGACAACAGTGGCTACAGTTCCAAGTACTTATTTGGATATAAAAGCACTTAGGGATATCCTGAGCATGTGAAATACATTAAGAAAACTAAAGTTTTTTATTTCTTTTCCAACTGGCCTGTGTATCCCATTGGGGGATTCCGGTGAAGGGGAATGCATAAAAAAGCCAGTTTTTCTCCCCCTAACTTCTGCCCAGTATTTTGTTGCAAATACAAGCACAGCTTGGTTCTGATGCCACCTATAGTTAAGTGACCAAACAACACTTCGTTTGCAAGTTCCAACTGAAGAAAAAAGGACAGGAGAGAAATGTTAGAGCCATCAGTAGTCGCAACAACTCCCACCATGACTCAGAGCTTCTACAGAAGTGCAGTATGTGAATACAAAGGGGAGGGGACATGACTGGCATTGATGAGAATTCAGCATTTATAGAATCACGAAATGATACAGTGCAGAATGGGGCTACTTGGCTCAAAGTGCCTGCGCTGCTTCTCTGAAAGCTTCCAATTCTTTGCTGAAGCACCCATCAAGGAATCTGAGGTAAACAGGGATCTCAGGGCTTAGGAAGTAACTGGTGCGTGTATTCACTCATTACAAGCGAGTTTCGGAAATTAATAGCTTAGTGATATCCGTAGTAGTAGCGGATTAGTTTGCATATCTCCCGAGCCCCTACAAGTTCACAAGCAGTCGTGTACATTCCCCTCCCGCAACTGAGGCAGCCAGGAATCAGGTGAATTCCCCAGATGGAGGGAGTGAGAGAGAGTGAAAGTCACTGAATGAGTCAGCCCAAGGCTGCTCTCACACACCACCCTGTAGCTGATTCAAGAGCAGCAGTGGCAAAGGCCTGGGAGCACATCACCTACCTTGCCCTTTTGGCCGGGGAATGGTGTGTGGCATGGGGAGACCTAAAAAGAGGGCGAGAAGAAAAAAAAAATCATTAAAAATGTGAGGGTGAGAGAAACCAAAGGTTTAAACATACTTTTTTGGTCCACATGTTTATGTGGACCGAAAAAGTGACAAAAAAAAACGAAGAATGACATGTTAAATTACTTAAATTTCATCATACAGTAAAAACAAATTTCTATCAAAATGACAAACAAATTTCATTTACAGACATCACACAAAATCTCTGATTTAAAACAACATAAATTCCTTGTCATGGTGCGATGTAACCTGTTACTTTGCTGAATCCAGGTTGGCAGGAACTGTACATTACACAGGTAAAGGACTGGAAAGTGGAATACCTAAACAACAGTAATGACTTCAACATGCATGCCTTCGTTAACAGCCGAAGGCTGACCAGAGCAGAAAATTGATTTACAGTTTAATGCAAGTCACTACTATCACTTAACATTCTTGCTGGATTTGAGACTGGACAAAGTAGACAGAACTTTTTTTTTCAAAGAGGGAGGCGTTTATTTAATTATTGACAACCTATGACAAAAACATGGCTTAATAAATCTAGTGTTTTAACTACCTATGTATGCAATAAATCAACCAGTGGGAGGCCCACAGATTAGCCCCACAGCATATAGCTCCTACCTGCAAGAGCTGGCCAGAATTCAAAAGAAACACAAATTTACACAGTGTTTTTGACAATCTCACGAAATCTGAATGCAATTTATAAGTAATTAAGTCTTTTCTACATGTAATCACTGTTATAATGTGTAACACAGAGCCAAACTATACATAGGAAGCTCCTACAAACAGCAATTTGATAATCTTAGAGAATCTACATTACTTTTTGGTTGAGGAACAAATGTTATGCTGGACATAGGTGAGCGTATTTTCCTTTCTTCAAATAGTGCCATAGGATATTTTATAACATACAGCAGAGGGGCAGACAGAGCCTAATATCTTATCTGAAACATAGCACCCTGAACAGGACAGAATTCCCATAGTACAGCACTGGAGTAATATTCAGGACTAAGTGCTCAAATTTCTGCATTGAGCTTTAAACACATGATCTTCTAACTAAGAGATGAAAGCAGACAATTGAGACATGGCTGTGACTTGATTCGTCCAAGTCAAGTGATGGTATAAAGCTTTCATCTGAGACAGTTGTAGCAACTCATGAGGAATGAATCAAAGCTTTATTTTGTTGCACACATTAAAACATCAGCCCTGTGCCATCCTTCTGCCACTGCTCATCCCATTTTTGTTTTTTAAAAATCTATTCCACACAGACACAAGTGGAGCTCATGAGCTGGCAGCAACAACTTACCAAACGCATGGGTCTACCCTTTCACAGGAACAATGCAAGTTGTATTAAAAAATATAAAATATGATCTGTAAAACCAGATTAAGAACTGTCAAAAAGCCACAATGATTTGCATTTCTGCAGTGCACTTTTCTACCTCAAGACACCCAAAAGCACATATAGGCAGAGCATTTTGAAGCCAAGTTACTTGTAAAATAGGACAGCCAATTCGAAACAGAAAGTTTCTACAACCAGCAATTAAATAAATTACCAGATTGTCTGTTTTTGAGATAGATTTTATTTTATTAATCACAGGCTGTGGGTGTTACTGGCTGAGCCAGCATTTATTAAAATTGAGGACTGATGATGGCGAGCGGCCTTCTTGAATCATTGCAATCCTTTTAATGTAGGGAGATTCACAATGTCGTTACAGAGGGAGTTCCAGGATTTTGACCCAGTGACACTGAAGGAACAGCAAGATATTTCACAGTCTGGACGATGAGTAGTTCAAAAGGTAACTCAGAGGGGAACCTGCCGGTGATGATATTTCCATGTATCTGCTGCCCTTGTTCTTCAAGTTAGCATGGGTTTGGAAGGTACTGTTTCATGAGCCTTGGTGAATTTCTGCAGTGAATCTTGTAGATAGTACACGCTGCTGCTCCTAGGCATTGGTAGTGGAGAGAGTGAATGCTCTTGGATGTGCAGCCAATCAAGGAGGCTGTTGAATCCTGAATGGTGTCAAGCTTCTTGAGTGCCGTTGAAACCGCATCCAGGCAAGTGGGGAGAATTCCATCACATTCCTGACTTGTGCATTGTAGATGGTGGACAGGCTTTGGACAGTCAAGAGTTGAGTTACTTGCTGCAGGATTTTGAGCCTCCTCTGATCTGCTGTTATAACCACAGTTATAACCACTTAAATAGCTAGTTCAGTTTCTAGCGATTTGTGGATAAACAGCTAGTATTAGACTACTGTTTGTCAAATAGTGCCACTGGATTTTTTCTGTCCATTTGAGAAGGAAAACGGGGCCTAGATTCAACCTCTTATGGAGATACTGTCCTCAGTGGAGCACTCCTTCAGTGCTGTGCTGAAGTGTTCCTTTAAAAAAGGTGATTCACAGCAAAATATTAGAATGTTATATTGAATGTAATAATTCAGTGAGGAATATGAGACCCAAGTGAAGAATCTAAGCAAAAAACTGTACCCAAAATTGAATGCACTCAACTCAATCCAGAAGAACTTCTAAAAAATTTTGATGCTGCTGTGGTGCAGCAAATTGGAACAGCAACATGCAAAATACTGGGGCATGTATCTGAGCTGAGAACTTCAGACACACTACACAGATAAGGTACTACGGGTGAGCTTGTGTGTGAAAAATCACAGCACAACAATATCCAAAGGACTCTGAGAAGTGGAAGAATTTCTGAATATAACATTTTCGAAAGTATAACCTGATATAATGTAAATATGGCTTAAATTATAAGGTTAAATTCTACAGCGAAAGTTTCCATTTAAGCACAAATCTGCTTTGTTAACTTAGGTCATCAAACATTACTGACACCAAACTTCATTCTGACTATCATGGACTTGATCTTGTGGGCTACATTATTTTTAGTGCAGAGTGCTGATGAATATTTAAATAAATGTATTATTTTCAGACACTGTTAAAGAGGTAGTCTCAAACTGATTCATATAACTTTTACATTTTTCTGTTGTACAGCAGTTTAATTTTAGAAGAGAGATTGCCATAGGAAAGGGGCTATCAGTAGAAACTGGAAGAGCTGCAATATGTCTACTGAACTCATTGACAGTACTCTTAGCACCAGTCCTTCAACCAAGAAAAATTAGAGTAACAAGATCATGATAAACAAGGTGACTTTCAACTTTTAAGTTACATACAGTCCTGTTGTTCTTCATACTTGCTTGATCAAAATTCTAAAGTTCCAATTTAATACAATCATGGGAACACCACCATTACAAAAACACTACAGCAGTGCAAAACGGTTTACCGGCATTTTCTCAAAGCAACCAAAGATGGGTAATGGATGTGGCTTTTGTGCCAGTGTCACCCACAACATTGGAACAAGAGGCAAACAGATGAAGAATGCCGCAGAAAGACAGGAACAGTAAAGCTATGTACAAGCTGGTATGATTTGTCTGTTCCAGACTGCCAAAACTGGAACATAAATGCCTATTATTATCCAGTTCTGATTCTGAGCTGCCTCACCTGTCTCCAGACAACAAGGAACACATCACTGATGACGTGCTGACAATACACTGTTTACAAGCCTATACACTTGTTCTAGAATGCACATTGTAACCAGACTCTTAAAAAGACATTGATAGCACCAGATATATGGCTAAGTAGTCTTAATTGGGCATAATGCACAGGATTACCCGGACAACACAATGAACTCGTCTGGCACAATGGTAATCAAAAGTTCAAGTCGCTCCTGCCCCAGAGACGTGTCATAACATATCTGAATAGGTTGATTAAAGATACTTTTGCTCTGGTTTGATTAGGATCTTACATTGCAGTGGTAGTGTTACCACTACTTTTGGACTAAAAAGTCTGGGTTCAAATCCCACCCACCCAAGAGGTGTGCCGTAACATGTCCAAACAGGCTGATTAAAAACAATTAGAATAGCTAGCATGTAGGGTCTTCTGATAGCATCCTTACATCCAGGTCAAGAGGTCAAAGTTTAACATCCGTTTGCCCCAGTGTTCTATCAGGCTGATTTAAAGAAATAAAAGGAGTCATTGCCCAATAAGAAAAGGATTGGACCTCTGATGTGGCAGTAATATCCCTACCTCTGGGCCAGAAGGTTCAGGTTCAAGTCCCACTAGCACCTGAGGTATGTTGTATTTGAAAACTTTAACTAAAATCATACAATTGTTAGAATAGACTACACAGAAACAGATCATTTTGCTGAACCAGTCTATGATAGTGGTCATGCTCCAGTTGAGCCTCCTCACATCTTTTCTCATCAAAACCTATCATAAGCCTCTCTTCCCTTCTCCCTATTATCTCTATCTAGCCTTCCATTAATTGCACCAATGCTATTTGCTTCGAGCACTTGTGGCAGTGAGTTCCACATTTATAACACTATCCAGGAATTCAGAAGAAGCTTCTTCACCCAATTAAATTTCCTATCTCCTCCCTACCCCCCTACCTACACTCACCTTTACTGGCTCCATCCCCGCCTCTTCGACTTGTCTGCCTCCTCTCCACCTATCCTCTCCTCCATCCATCCTCTATCCGCCTCCCCCTCTCTCCCTATTTATTTCAGAACCCTCTTCCCCTCCCCCATTTCTGATGAAGGGTTTAGGCCCGAAACGTCAAGTTTTCCTGCTCCTGTGATGCTGCTTGACCTGCTGTGTTCATCCAGCCCCATGCTTGTTATCCCTAAATTTCTTGGTGACTAGCTTATGTTGACAACTTCACTCTTCACCACTACTGAAAAATTCTTTGCTTACTTTTCACAATCTTAAAGACCTCCATTAGGTTTCATCCCTTGAATCATCTTTTTTCCCCAAGAGAACAGAACCAAGATGTTCACCATCTTCTAAGAGGGATCACCCAAGCATTTCTATGTATGAATTCTTTTCCACCCTCTTCAGTTGCTCTATACCTTTTTTTGGTGATGCAGCAGCCAGAATTACATGCATTCCAGATGGAATCTGACCAATTTTTGATCTGAGCTTCACGTAACTTCTTCACTTTTTAATTCTGTTCCTTCAGAAGTAAACCCTGGTGCTTAGGTACTGGTTTCTGGCCTTGTTAATTGTTACCGCGACTTTTAGTGTTTTGCGCATCTGTATCCTCAAATACTTTTGCTCATTAAAGTGTAATAAAAATAGTTGGTGAGCTGAAAGAACAAGTACCTGTGCGAGAGTGTGAAGAAGGAAACGTCTTAAAGATTGAGAAGTCTGGGTGCTTCTTATTCAAAGATATAAGGTGTTCAAAGAAGATAGGATATCATGGAAAAGGTGCAGAGCATTCTGCAGGGGAAACTGAGTCCGCCAGAAGTTATCGTACATGTTGGTAACGAAGATACAGAGAGTATTATTCTCATACCAAAATGTGCCACTTTAAAAACATATTAAGGTTAATTTACCGTAAATATTGCCAATCTGCAAGCCTTCAAATCTCTTCCTGTATCTTGTTGCAATTCTGCTCTATTAATTGCATGACATAATTTGTACCTCTTCACAATTTTAAACTGTGCTTTGTATTCCTAAATTAATAATTTAAGTGATGGTCAATTGATTCAGCATCACTCTTTGTGGAACGTCACTTCTCACCTTGCATCAGGCAACTTTCCACAATCAGGACTGACTTTAAAAAAAGGCTTGCAGATAAAGAAGTCAGAACTTTGGCATGCAATGATGATTATCAGTCCAAGTGACTCTATTTAACCCCAATTCTTCAATTTACTAGTAAGCTTGTTACCCATTCTCTGCACGCATGCTTAGTGATCTGTTGAATATGTTTTAGGTTTTTCTGCTAACACTTCAAATGTGGGCAACAGTAATATTTTGCCTTTTGGAACTTCACATGTTCTGAGTCATAAGTCCACCATGGCACCCTATCTACTAATTATGCTATTTCTTCAAAGATTTCAATAAGGGTGGCTAAGTATGGCCTTCCTTTTTGAACTGAGGATTATGCTTGTTTCTAGATGTTTTTCTAGTACACATTTGATTGATTAAAACATTGAGTACAGAGTCAGAGAGACCAGGAAATGGCCAGGCTTGATGCCCAATCTGAATTTAGTTGGCTGTTCTTTGCCAAAGCAGAAGAGACATAATTTAACTGTAACACTTTGCGCGATAGAAGAGACATGTTAAGATTCTGACATTTTGTTTCCAAAACTTCTTTTTGAAAAACAGGCCTTTCTTTCAAGGAAGCTTTCATTTTACATGGAATGTAAATAACTGTACACTTGCCTTAAATTTGGAATCGACAGTCATCAAAGTGAGGAGTAATTTAACCCAGAAACATTTACGTTAGGGCCGATGATAAAAATCAACAGTTTTCAATTCGCTGCCAGTCCTCCGAACATCTTGTTGGTGAATTCAATGTTTTATGTTGAATTGTACTGGACAGAACAGGAAAACCAGACTGAATTGGTTTGTGATAACAAGGTGCACAGCTGGATGAAGACAGCAGGCCAAACAGCATCAGAGGAGCAGGAAGGCTGACGTTTCGGGCCTAGGCCCTTCTTCAGAAGTCAGAATGCTGTGTTAATCCAGCTCTACACCTTGTTATCTCAGATTCTCCAGCATCTGCAGTTCCCACTATCTCTGAATTGATTTGCGCTAAGTTATCCAAGTTGAGGAGGTACAGTACAACTGATCTCCATGTTTCTTGGCTAGAAATAGGAAATAAAAAACAATGAATATTGGGACTGCTGATTTACTGTGCCAAAAATGTCTCCATTTAATGGGAAAGTAGACAGAAACCCAGTATAATTTTCAAAGTAGCAGCAAAAATCCCACATAATAAAAATGGAACATACTCATGTAATAACAAATACAGTGATTAACACACAAACTATTGACCATAAGTATAAAATAAACATAACTGCTCACTACAACCTATTAGAACACATGGAAAGACTGGAATCCAAAATAAGAATAAAATGTGACCCAGTCAGAGACCCAAAACAGGGTCGTTGAAATACAGGAAAAGGAGTCAGCCATTTACCCCTTGAGTATCTTCCACCTTTCAATGAGATCCTGGCCACTACGTAGGCTAGCTCCATATAGTGACCTTCGCTATATCCCGTAAAGTCTTCAGTTAGCAAAAATAAATCAGATTGAAAACTACCTTAGGGGCAATTAGGAATGGGCAGCAAATACTGGCCTTGCCAGCAATTCATGTCCCATACATTTTTCAAAAATCACTGACTTATCATTAACTGCCATTTGTTGAAGAGAGTTCCACAATTCTAGCACAATTTATCTGAAGGAGTATTTCTAAATTCCACTTCTAGAAAGGTCTGGCTTGACTTTCATAGCATTTTCTCCAAGCACCAGAATCCCCAGTGAGCTGAAACAGTTTCTCTCCATCCACCATATTAGCTCTGATTAATATCTTGAGCACTCGGAACAAATAATCCCTTAACCATCTAAATTCCGAAAAGGAAAAGAAAGATGCTCATTTATATCTTTCAAGTCCACCAGACATCATTGGCTATACAGCACTTTGAGACACGTTTCTGAAGCATGATCAGTGTCAAAATGCAGGAAGTGCAATGACCAATGACAGAATACTTCTACAAACAAAAATGTGATAACAACCAGATAATCTGTTCTTATGTTACTGTTTGAGGGATAAGTGTTAGGCAGGACACCAATGAAAAACTCCTTTACTCTTCTTTGAAACAATGTCATAACAGCCTTCGTTCATCTGAGAAAGGCAACCATGGCCCCAATTTAATATCCCATCCAAAGCACAGCATTCCAAACAGCATAGTGTTTCTGCAGTAGTGAACTTGACTGTCAGCTTTGAATTTTGTCCTGGATTCAGTTTTGAATGTACAACCATCTGGGTGAGTGGGGTGTGTGCTATCAACTGAGATAAGCAAAGAGGAAAGAAGAATCTGGTTTGTGTAAACTATCCTCATAATTAAACCCTTAAGAGTTCAGTTTTTTTTGATAATTTATGTTGCTTTCCCTCCAAGGGCAAAATGCCCTTGCTTATGTGTGATAACCAGAACTGTTTATATTTCCGGGATATAAAGACTGGCATTCCATTAATCTTCTCAATATTATTCTGTACCTGTTTATGGCATTTGAGTCATAGAGCAGGATTTAATCGAGATTGGAGTATCAAGCAAAGGGTTGTCAACTGAAGGTTGTTGGAAGAGAGAGGTGACGAGAAATTTCTGAATTCAGAAGCTGATGGAACATGGAATGCTTTGCCGCAGGAGCAATTAATGTAGGAATCATAGAGTCAAAAAGAAAAACAGAGCGTTCCGTCCAACTCATCCATGCTGACCAGATATCCTATATAAATCTAGTCCCATTTGTCAGCATTTGATCCATATCTCTCTAAGCCTTTCCTATTCATATACCCAACCAAATGCCTTTTAAATGTAATCATACAAGCCTCCACCACCACCTCTGGCAGCTCATTCCATACACACACCACCCTCTGCGTGAAAAAGTAACACCTTACGTCCCTTTTAAATCTTTCCCTTCTCACCTTAAACCCAAGCCCTCTAAGTTTTGGACTCTCCTACCCTGTGTAAAAGACTTTGGCTATTCACCCTATCCATGCCCCTCATGATTTTATAAATCTCTGTAAGGTCACCCCACAGCCTCCAACAGCTCAAGGAAAATAGCCCTAGCCTATTCATCCTCTCCCTACAGCTCAAACCCTCCAACCCGAGCAACACCCTTGTAAATCTTTTCTGAACCCTTTCACAACATCCTTCCTATAGCAGGGAGAACAGAACAGAACTGCACATGGTATTCCAAAAGTGGTCTAACCAAGGTCCTTTACAGGCACAACATGACCTCCCAACTCCTATACTCAATGCACTGACCAATATAGGCAAGCATACCAAACATCATCTTCACTATCCTGTCTACCTGCAACTCCACTGTCAAGGAACTATGAACCTGAACTCCAAGGTCTCTATGATACATTCCTAGACGCTCAGTCAGTTTGAACTTCCATTGTTGCTAAATTTATTCTTTAAGTGTAAACATGAATGTTCTCACACTTGCCTCCACTGAAATTCAATTGTCACTGTTTTGTCCATTCGAATAATCTATCAATATCTTGTTGTAATATCATATTTCCATCTACCCTGTTTACAATGTTTATCTTTGTGTCATCAGCAAATTTGATCGTTATTTTCTAATTCAAGTTGATAATAAATACAGTAAAGTAGTTGATGCCCAACAGATCCTCATGGGATACGATTAGTCACATCCTGCTGATCAAAGCATGTGTCTATCATCATTGCTCTCAGTCTCCTGACACTCAGCCAATTTTCCAACCAGATTAATATTTTGCCTTTCATTTGATGAACGTTAAGTGTAAAGTGTTTTATTAAATGCCCTTTGGAAATCCAGGGTAAAAAAAAAATTCATTGATATGCCCTTGTATATTACTTCATTGACTCTTTAAAAAATTCAATCAAGTGCATCAGTCATAATTTATCCCATCCATGTTGGCCCTCTGATCAATTAAAAAGGTCATTATGTTTATTCATTTTTCAATATTTTTTAGTTACAAACTCAAGCAATTCTGACAATAGATTTTAAGTAGTTGATAATTCTTTTGTTATCAACTGCTACCTTTTTCTAAATGGTGGAGTGAAATAAGATCATCAGAAACAGGATCAGAAGTAGGCCATCAGCTTCTTGAGCCTGCTCCATATTCAATAGGATCGTGGCTGATCGGACACTCCTCACGTGCATTTTCCTGCTCCTTTCCCTTGAGACCCCTACTGACAAAGAATTTATCTACCTGGGCCCTACATGTACACAAGGATTCTGTCTCCACAGCTCTTTATGGCAAGGAGTTCCAAAGAAACTCATACCTCAGAAGAAATTCCTCCTCATTTCAGACTTAAACTGGCACCCCTGAATTCTGAGACTATGCCCTCTTGTCCTAGACTCTCCAAGTGGGGGAAGCATCCCCTCAGCACTTATCTTGTCAAGTCCCTTAAGAATCTTATGTGTTCCATGAGGTCATCTCTCATTCTTCCAAACTCCATTGAGTAGAATCACAACCTATTTAATCTTTGCTCATAAGACAATCCCTCCATACAAGCATCATCCCAGTGAACCGTCTGAATGGCCTCCAATGAAATAATATATTTTCCTAAATAAGGGTACCAACACAGCTCACAGTACTCCAGATGTGGTCTCACCAGCATCTGTACAGTAGCAATAAGAGTTCCCTAATCTTATACTCCAACCCCCTTGAAATAAGGACCAACATTCTACTAGCCTTCCTGCTGCACCTGTGTGTTAGCTTTGTATTTTATGAACAAGTACATCCAAGTCCCTTTGTGTTGCAGCTTTGTGAAATTTTTCTCCATTTAATTAATACTGTTCTTTTATTCTTCCTTCTAAAATGGAACTTCAGATTTTCCCACACTGTACATCAATTGCCAACATTTTGCCCACTTCCCCAACCTCTAAATCTCTCTGTATGTAAACTGTTTGTATCCCTCTTACAATCTGCCTTTCATGTATTGTTTTCCAAGTTAAAAGACATTTCACAGAATGGTGAAAGATTATAGTTAGGGTACCAGCATTGTTCTCACTTAATTCAAAATCTTTGGATGGAAACATCTGCTCCTGGAGACATGCCATTCTTCAACTGTATTATTTTTTTCTTATTGCTATTTTGCTTATGTTAGTTTTGGTGAGTGGCAAACCTTTTTCAACATTTGTTTTCTTGGGATGCTTAACATATAAACCTCTTCCTCTGCAGTAAATATTGTTGCACAGTAATTATTCAGCTGTCTTCCAATTCCTTATTTTCATTTACAATATCACAATTATCCGTTTTCAGTAGCCCACATTGCTTCTGGCCTACTCTCGGTTTCCACATTTTGTCTTGATTTTAATATCCAATGCAAGCATCTATTCATAAACCTTTACTGCTGGTTTTGTTCCTCTTCACTTCTTCCATTTCATTTTAGGATGCTTTTTCTTCCAGTTTTCGGCTGTCCCTTAACTCTTTAGTTATCTAAGCCTTTTTTTTTTTTTAGGTAACTAGAGGTCTTGCCCATAGGGATTACAAACCAGTGCCATAACACAAGATATTTCCTTTAGACCATCTCCCCTGTTCTCCTGTACTGTTATTTGCTGTCCAAAGACTTTGGCCGGAAAAGGTGATAAGCACAGAATGGGTGAGCACAGAAATAGATCTGTTTTGATGCCTTAGAATGTTCAAATATGACACTGGTACCTAACACGGTTTCGTTGTCTTCAGAAATAAAAGGCATCGAACATTGCATACTTGTGCTGTAATGGGCAATTTAGAATCAAATTTGCAACCACACTATCTGTGTGTACCGAACTGAATTTTTCACTCATGAGTCACTACATTAAAGGCTAAGCACTTAATGTTAAGTTTTCAATCTGACAGTAACCTACAGAAAACTAGAAAGGAACAATTACTAATGGGCAACTTCACCCCATTCTTTGCCATGCACAGAATAATAAGAACTTTAAATACCTAGGCCTACACACAAAGTAAAACATATTTAATACATTTCTGAATGGGGCCATGATTGGATACTGCTCTGATGTCCTCATCATACAATAGCTTGCTAAAATACATGCTTGCATGTTCACACATGGAAGGTGGAATTCACTCGCGGGATGTGGGTGCTGTTCACTGTGCCAACATTTTACTGTCTATCCCTAACTGCACTGAGAAGGTGGTGGTTAGCTGCCTTCTTGAATCATCCACTCCATGTGTTGTTGGTTGACCCACAATGATGATGAGGAGAGAATTCCAGGACTTTGATGATGCAAAAGGCAGACATATGCATTTCAAATGATACCTCAGGAAGTAGATATTTTTAATTAAACTTTTCAAATGTGTGATAATGCACATCTGCAGCAGGTGAGGCTTGCACCTAAGTCTTCTGGCCAAGGGTCCTTTACCTCTAGAAGTATCCATGTATTCATGAGAAGCAAGCAGAAAATGAACAAAAGGAAAAATTAAGGAAGCAGTAAAACTGGGGAGCTGAAATATTTTCAAGGGCTCGAGCTCCAGTTTCATCAATTATAATATTCTTAGCAGCGAGGAACTGGTTCATGCTTCAGAAAACCTCAGTGCTTTGCATAGAATAATTATTCTAAGTGCAGCAACTGTAGGCAATAACAGCAGATATCTCACACTCAGCAACATCAGCAAACAGCAACATAACAAGTAGTTTGTTTGTGTTTATATCGGTTTTGGTTCAGGAACGTCGGCAAGGCCACTAAGAAAATCCTCTGCCTTCTTTGAATGATAACATGAGATTTTTAACCTCCACATGAACTACTGGAACAAATGAAGCCTTGGCTGAACAGCTCAAACAAAGGGAACACCTCAGACAATGCAGCACTCCCTCATTCTGCAGTCAAGGGCAATTGGGGTTACGTACAGAAGGTATCCAAGCAAACAACTATATCTCAATCTTCAAATGAACTGGTTTTCCAATACCAATATGAATACTTTTGTTATGATATATCAAGTGGCAATAACATGAGATTGCCAGGCAACTATAATAACGACAAATATTCAACGGTATTGACAGCAGCGGTTGCTAAGTGCCAAACTGAAAATCAATCTACTTTGTACAATCTGCACTGAAACCAAACAAGCACAACTTGCTCTAATATGCACTAACCAAATTGCATCTCAAGTGGAATAATTTGCTTATATGAAGGGAACATGCACGTCTTACTGTGGTGTGAAACTCAGCAGAATATTTTTCTCTAGATGTAGTGATCATGCTGATTACTTGGCCAGAACTGAGCTTCAACTCCAATTCCTCTGAAATTGAGAAGGTTCAAGCATCACAAAAGCGTAAACCACCCATCAATTTCTGCTAGCACCCCTTCGCCCTGTCCCACACCCTGCCTCACCATTATTTTAGGCTTTGCAAGTTGTAATGAAGCAGAGACACCTGGAATGCAGCCTTCTTTCTCAGGGGACTGTGCGGCACTCAGGCATTGCGTCATAGAGGTTAATGGCACAGAAAAAGGCCCTTTAGCCCATTGATTTTATGCCAGTCAAAGACAAGCATCTAAATATTCTAAACCCATTTTCTAGCACTTGGCCCATTACAAGTGCACATCTGAATCCCAGTCTCTTCTGCTGTCCTCTCACTCTTGCTTCACCCTGACCAAAAGCAAATAGTCCAGAGATGTCTGAATGTTAGAAAATGCATGAAAGGACAGCCAGTATCTCCAACAGAAAAAGGGAGGATTCATGCTTTGGTTACAATGTTTTGCTCCTGAAATGAATACCAAAATATGCTTTCTCAAATATTCAATATTTCATATACTTAATTTGTCTTTGTTTTTAGAGTTAACTGGCTTCCTGACATCTCCAAAATTTTCCACTTTTCTTTCAGACTGTCAACCTTTTCTCTGTTATTTTTAACATTAAAAATGTTCCTCTAAGCAGCAGTGACTCTGCAGATCCTGAAGCAGTCCAAGCCCAAATGCAGCAAGAAGTAGACAATATGAGGTAACCAATATACAGGTTTGGGCTGACAAGTGGAAAGTGACACAAGTGCCAGGCAGTGATGATCTCTGTAAAGAGAGAATCTCATGATCACCCCTGGACAGTTAATGATTGACCATCACCGAATACTCCATTAACACCGTCCCAGGGGTTACCACTAACCAGAAAAACACCTTCAACTACAAGTCCATCAGCATGTGGTCAGCATGTAGCATCCTCAAGAATCTGTGGGAAAAGGACAGGGTGCATCCTATTGCGTGGGTCCTGAGCAGGCTGTCAAAAGTCATTTGGTAGAATGCCTCATGATCAGAACCTTCCAACAAACACTAAAACAATCGCTTGGCTGGTGGTGAGAAGGTCACTACCGGAGAGATCCGTCATGCATGCCCGGCCTGTCTGCGCCACTGCACACTGCCCTCAACGCAGCTGCGGAGGGGTAGTGACTGTCACACATCTCCTCACGGTGATAAACACCAACATGGTGTGGTTGGTTGAGCCGAACGTCCCTTTCTGTGTTGTAATTACCATGTAATTCCTGGCTTCCTTTTCTTTCCAGCAATGTCTCAAGGTAACTGAGTGACAACTGATTCAAAATAAACTGGCCACACGGAAACTCCTCTGAAAAATAACAGGAATGCAGAATGTATATTGACTACTCTACTGGTACAATTCATCAAACTTGTAGTCCGGTACAAGTAAAGCAAGTATGTTTGGTCCAACTCTCAAACTCTTATTATTAAATTACAATAACCGTACAAAATATCCAAATAGCAATGACCAGGTCTGTGCATTCGTCACTTCATTTGCTTTTCAAACACAAATACACAAAATCAACTAAATTTATTATATGTCAAGGAGACAGCAGTACAAATTTCTTGTAATTTTCCAGCAAAGTAGATTTTTTGTTAATCAGTGGCCATGTCAGAATAATATTAAAAGGTATATCAGAAATACAAAGGGCATACTGTTCCTTTATGTGATTAACATGGAAGTTGGTCATCTCACTTGTCCGGATGACGAAGGTAATGGTGGAGGTGATGCCAATCATGCAAGCTCAATCCCCAGCCAGGCTGCTAATGCTCATGGTGAGCTGCCTCCATACCTTGCCCTTTGCTTGATATAGAGCTTCAAGCTACATTACTGTTCAACTTTCTTTAACAGACAAGAATACCAATGGTCGCTCCACATATGGGCTATGGGTAATTATCCTATATAAGGAACAGATCAGAAAAACACAAGAGAACAACGACCATGGGAAATGCCAAGTTGTGTCACATTCCAGTAGGTTGTTCCACTCTGAGTTTGTTAGTTAACTTACAGTTCCTTCACAAAACGCAGAAAGTATGGATGAAAAGATGATCCATGTTAGAGAATCAATGGCAACTTGTGAAGAAATCTCTGTGCCAAATCCTCCAAGTAATAAATAACACTAGCTCTTCAAGCAAGTTCCTTTTTACAGAATCATACAGTATACAAGGTGGTTATTTGGCCCATCAAGTCTGTGATAACTCCAAGAAAAAATTTCTACATTACCCAACAAGCAAATTGGTTAGAACAAGGAGAATATCTGGAGAGCATTCAGCAAAAGAATTGAAATTTTACAAAACTTGGAACTGAAATCCTGTTTTCCAACATTTGTCAAACAACAGGTCAGGATGAGGCTGTTCATGCCACATTATTTGACTAACACCACCAGCATGAAAATGAAACCTAACCAGTTTGGCGGCTTTCCTGACTCAAAAATTAAAATGACTACAACATCTCCTTTGTTGATGATCTGCAGGGCAAAACAGTGCAGCGTGGTAGGAAGCTGTATCCACCAGATGGCTGGATTTCAAATCCTAGTTTGTGTTTACTGAACTGGTCTCAGCTGGAAACTAGTCGAGTATGACAGTTAACCTCGTCGAGAAAAACCCATTAAAATAAAGTTCATTGTCAGCTGGGGTTCTGTTGGTGGCACTCTCACTCATGAGTCACGAGGTTCCAGGTTTAAGCCCCACTTTAGGCAGGAGCACAAAAATCAAGGCTGATACTCCAGTGTGGCACTGAGACTGCTGCACTGTTGCATGCACCATCTCTTTCAGATGTGAAGTTAAAATGAGGCCCCATCCAGCTATTCAGATGGTATAAAAAGTCACATGGCACTATTTAAAAGAACTGCAGGGAGATTATCTGCAATAACCTAGCCAATGCTTATCTTGCAGCTAATGTCTCAGACACCGGCATCATCATACTTGTACTTGCCCTGTCCGAAAAGCAGGACAGGCCCAGCACAGACAGCAGAGTAACAGGTTTACAGTCAGGACAGATTTGCCCTGGAGTCTCACCACTGATTCCACACTCCATGAAGTATTATGAAGTTATGTCAAACGTGGACAAGGAACTCTCCTACTAATTACCAACTATTGTGCTTCTTCAGTTAATGAAAAAGTAAATATCACTTAGATGAAGTAGAGGGTGGCAAGGACATATTCTGGGTTAAGACTTCAATGTTCATCACTAAGAATTGCAAAACTACTGACCCAAGCTTGTTGAGTCCTAAAGGACTATGTCTGCAGTAGTTCATGGGGGATCATCTCATCTTCAGCAACCTACCCGTCGCAGGTGCATCTCTTCACGAAACTACAGTTCGGGATAACCTCTGCACAGTCCCTGTGAAGATGAAAATCTGTCTCCACACAGAGTATACTCTGCAATGACCAATTCAGTTTCCAGTCAAAGGTAACTCCAGGATGTTGATAGTGGGGAAACCAATGATGAGAATGTCATTGAGTGCCTAGGAGGTGATGGTTCAATCGCTGTTGTAGTATCTCTGGAGTCACAAATGGAGCTTAAAATTGTGCTGTCATCAGCAAATATGTCCACTTCTGACCTTATGATGGAAGGAAGGTCATTGATGAAGACGTTGAAGATGGCTGGGCCTAACACTATACCCTGAAGGACACATGCACAGAAGTATGGAGCTGGAGGAACAGAGCAGGCCAGGCAGCATCAGAGCAGCAGGAAAGTTGATGTTTCGTGTCCTGACCCGAAACGTCAACTTTCCTACTCCTTTGATACTGCCTGGCCTGCTGTGTTCCTCCAGCTCCACACTTATCTCTGACCCAGCATCTGCAGTTCTTGCTATCCCCGCATAGAAGTGCTGGAACTGAGTGGATTGACCTCCAACAAGCACAACCACCCTCCTTTGTGTTAGGTATCACTCCAACCAGCAAAGAGAGTTTTCCCCAATTTCCACCAACTCAAATTTTCTTAGGTTCCTTGAAGTTACTCTTGGTAAAACAACAGCTTTAATAACAAAGGGCAGTCACTCTCACCTTTCCTTTGCAGTTCAGCTCATTTGTCAATGACTGAACCAAGACTGTAACGAGGTAAGAAGCTGAGCAGCCTGACTGGAATCTGAACTGAACATCATTAAGCAGATTATTGCTAAGCAAATGCTAATTGATCGTACTGTCAATGACCCTTCCATCACTTTACTGACGAAACATGATATACGGGAACACAACTATCTGCAAATTCCCCTCCAAACGACTCCATCATCCTGACTTGGAATGACATTACTGTCCCTCAATAACAACACTGTGGGTGCACTTGACTACATGGGCTGCAGCAGCTCAAAGCAGTAGCTCACCACTCCACCTTCTCAAAGGCAATCAGAAATGGCCAACAAATGCCATGCATGCCAGCAATGTCCACATCCCAAGAAAGATTATAAAACAGCCTTGACACAAAAAAAAAATCACTAGAACATACTGTTGTGTCATTATCACATTGTTTGTGGAAATCCGTTACGTGCACATTGTTTGCTGTATTTCCTACATTACTATTATTACAATAATGTAAAATACACATACTAAATATTCCACTAGTTGTAAACTGTTTTGAAATGCTTCATGGCTATGTAAAGTGCTATATAAATGCAAGTCATCTTTTCTTTCGTGCTCTTAGTTCCATTAATGACCAACTCCCAATCGTATTGTGTGTTTCAGCCTGTGTGTGCATAAATGTACATGTATATATCTAGACAGGTCTGTATTTGGCACTGATTATTTTCAACCAAGGACACCAGTCTGTCACAAGATGGATCTCTTAAAACTTTCCTAGATCGGAGGCCCCTTGGCCTCTGCCAACGAGTCAAAAGGATGGGAGCAAGAATGATTGCTCCCAATACTATAGCACTGAGGGACACCTGTCATAATGCAATGAATGCAGTACTGAAAAATTTAACACCTAATTCAATGCAATCAAGTTTTCTGTAATTTCAAGTTGAAACATACCCTCACAACCCTGTCAAATCGTAGGATACCAAAGACTGCACTGCACAAAGCTGCAACGAATGAGATAATGTCAAGTACAATAGGTGACACAGTTCCAACATCAGATTATTAATTCATTACATGCAGTCACACGTGGTATATACATTGTCCCGAGAGAACAACTCAAACAATTTCTTGAAGTACACAACGGTTAGTACCTGCAGAACATACTCAAGGCAAACCTTCAGAAATAAAAAGGGAGAAAAATTGCTAAACAAGGAAGCATCTGTTATATCTTTACCAACAAACTGCTGCTGTCAAAATAAATCATTTTGTACTTATGGTCAGCAGAATGCAAAAATTGTATCTGGCACATGAGAGTTAGACAGTCAATGTTCCGAAAAGCATAGCATAACCAACCCGTGTCAGCCTTGCCTACATAGTTGCCTATTAACTCAGAAGGCCAATGGTTTAGGCCAGTTTAGAGATTTCAGCATGTAATTTGGATAAGAAATAGGAACAGGAGTAGGTCATTTAGGCCTGTGAGCCTGCTCTGCCATTCAACAGAATTATGATCCAACGTTCTTCACATCCACTTTCCTGCCATTTCCCTGTAACCCTCGTATCTCCTACTGAGCAAAACTCTATCTGTAAGACCATAAGAAATAGGAACAGGGATGAGGATCATTTGGATCCACATTTATACATCAAACAGCAGCACTTTAAAAATGTCACCTGCTGTTCATTTTGTTTTTCCATCTACTGTGCCCAAAATAACTGCCACTGCTGCCCAGATACAACAGGGCAAGATGAGATCTTTTGGTGCAGTGGTACTGTCCTATTTCTGGACCAGGAGGTTCAGGTCTTACCTGCTCCAGGGGTGTGCAATAACATATTTGAACAGATTGATGAGAAAAGATCTACAATAGTGGCGACTCTGGAGAACTCCTTTGTGAATTACTTTGGGGCATCCTGCAGATGTGAAAACAAATCAAAATTCTTTCTTCTTTACGAGGAGTGTTACACACCCCATTTCCCAGTGTTCTTGCCTAAAACTTTCCATGAATTACTTTGAGATAGCAAGAACTGCAGATGCTGGAGCCAGAGATAACAGAGCATGGAGCTGGAAGAACACAGCAGGCCAGGCAGCATCAGAGGTGCAGGAAAGTTGACGTTTCGGGTCAGGACCCTTCTTCAGAAAATCTCTGATGCTGCCTGGCCTGCTGTGTTATCCATGAATTATTTTCCCTTTTTACATTTTATTGAGACCCTGATTGCACTGAGCAGAGATTCAGTAGTTTAACAGAAGGTGAAAGACTGAAGTTTGGTTGCGCAGTCACAAATCTATATTTGTGTAGGTGAACAATGCCATGACTTTTCTCAATCATCTGGTTAGTTATACTTTAAAGGACAAGTAACTAAGGGAGACCTGGACATGTTGATTAGCTGCACTCCATATTAGATATACAAGTACTTTGTAATGTTCAGTCTCCTGACAGCGAAAAATTAGCTTTTCAAGCGAGATGAAAACAGGGAACTACAAACCCGGTTAGCCTTACATCAGTAGTTCTTCTACCTGCTAAATTTTAGAATCTATTGTAAAGGATGGGATTAACAGAAACCTGGTTGACAATAGTCTGAATGGGCATACTCAGCAAGGATTTGCAAACCAGAAATCATTTTTGACGAACTTCTTGGAGTGTTTGAAAATGTTTTTAACAAAGTTGATAAAGGAGAGCTGATGGATGTAGTACATTTAGCTTTTCAGAAGACATTTGATAAAGTTCCCAAAGGAGGCTGATTGGAAAGGTTAAAACGTGATACAGGAGGTAATATACTAGTGTGGATTAATGATTGGCTAGCAAATAGAAAACAAAGTGGGAATAAATAAGTCACTCTCACATTGGCAGGCTGTGACATGCACAGTACTTGGGCCCCAGCTGTTTACAATATATTTCAAAACATTTTTTTTGGAGGCTGGAGGGCATCTGGGTAAATGTGATATTTCCAAACATGTGAACGAGACAAAGCTAAGTGGGAACGTCTTGTAAGGAAGCAGTAAAGTGACTTCAGGAAGATTTGGACAGGTTAAGTGAATGGGCAAGAACTTGGCAGATGGAAGACAGAAGATAATGTCTAAAAATGCGAGGTCATCCACTTTAGTCAGAAAAACAGATGTGCAGAGATTTTCCTAATTGGTAAGTGGCTGGAAAGTGCAAACGTACAAAGGGACTAAGGTATCCTTGTCAATAAGTCACTGCAGACTAACATGCAGGTGTAGCAAGGTATCATTTCGGCTCATAGAGTGTTAGCCATTATCTTAACAGGACTTGAACATGTAAATATTGGTCTTGCTTCAATTATAAGGGAACTTGGTTAGAATGCACCCAAAGTATATTTTGATCTCCTTATCTCAGCAGAGATGTTATTGCTATGGAAGGAGTGCAATGAAGGTTCACCAGACATCTTCCCAGGACGCCATCTGTCCTATGAAGAGAGATTAGGCAAACTGGGTCAATATTCCCTTGCATTTTGAAAAGAACGTAGTTTCATTTGAAAGGTACAAAATACTTAGAAGGATAGATTGGCTAAAGGCAGGTAGGATATTGGGGAATTCAGTACCAAGGGTCACAATTTAAAAATAAGGGGAGATGCCACTTAGGTCGAAGATGAGGAGATATTCTTTTCCTCAGCATGTTGTGAACCTTTCGAATTCTCAGCTAGTGAGGGCTATGGAAGATGAGTCTTTAATTATATTTAACATAGAGATTGGTAGATTTATGACCACCAGTTGCATACAAGGTTTTGGGAACAGAGTTAGAGTCCTAGACACGTACAGCATAGAAACAGACCCTTCGGTCCAACTTGTCCACCCGACCAGATAACCTAAATTAATATAGCCCCATTTGCCAGCATTTGGCCCATATCCCTCTAAATCCTTCCTATTTGTACACCCATCCAGGTGTTTCTTAAATGTACCAGCCTCCACCACTTCCTCTGGTAGTTCATTCCATACATGCATCACCTTCCGAGTGAAAAAGTTGTCCCTTAGGTCCCTTTTAAATCTTTCCCCTCCCACCTTAAACCTATGCCCTCTAGTTTGGACTGCCCTACCCTGGGGAAAAGACAATAGGTGAGTAAAAGACATTAAACGTTTAATCAGCCATGATCATAGTAAACGGTGGGGTAGGTTCAAAGGGATGAATGGCCTAGTGCTGTTCATAAAACACCATGCAGCTAAAAGTCAAATTTTATGTATGAACGTCCCAAAACATCAAGTGTAAGAAAGCAAGACAGGAAAGATTATGAAAAAATGCTATCCCTAAACAATACTACAGCAAACCAATGGGGTAAAAGGAAGAAAATAATAAAGAGCAGTCCTGCTTTTCTGTCACACTGTTTCAAAATCTCATCCAGAAATACTGTACTTCAGTAAAGGTCTGTGAGTCTTTTCAGCTGGATGTAAAAGATCCCATGGCATTACTCAACAAGTCAGCAAGGTTCTAGTAGAACCATGGCTAATATTTATTTAGCAATTAACACAACCAAAGACAGAATTCCAGTCATTTATTTCATTGCTGTTTCAGGATCCTGCTGCATATAAATTGCATGCTGTGCTTTCAACCTCCACAATACTTCCCAAGTACTTAATTGGTTGGAAAGTGCTTTGGGACTTTTAGGCTGTAAAGGATCCTATATAAGTGTGTGCAATTTATTTCCTTTCTTTAAAATTATTTCTGATACCTTGGTGATATTGATACTAAATTATTTGATGGTTTTCAATTTGCATGTACTGAAATTTTTAAAAGCAAAATGAACTGCATTGCTCCAGAGAGCCGACAAATTTTTGAGCAGTCTCGGAATCCAAAAAGTATACTAAAACAAAATGATTTTTAGTTGAAATATTCAATGATTTGACTGGTTGCATGAGATATTTTCACACTTTACTGAGGACGGTCAGGCCCCACTGGACATAGCCTTATGAGGCAGTAACATGAGAAAGCCTGTCAACAAATCACCCTTTTACACGTGTCAGTGCTGTTCCCCACTACTGATCATGCATGTGCACTCCTGGAGTTTACCAGTAGAGAAAATACAACATAGCAGGCTCAAGCAAAAGCAGCAGTAACTGAATACTGCAGCGTAAATGGTGCCACCTTAGGAACTCAGGGCTCAACCTTCAGTCCCAGTCTTTAAAAGAACACAACTTCATCAGTCAACAGTCTCGAATATGTTACAAGGTGCTTAATATAATGACAACCTTGTTACATGCAAACACAGTATCTAGGAAACTCGGAAAACTACAATCGTTCTAGCTGAATCCATGACATTTCCAAGGTTTTTGAGGAATAAACCTGGCAGGATGGGAAAGAAAAAAGGTAGGTATAATGGCACTGGATTTTGCAGCACTTGACGGGACATTGTTCCTGCAGTGAAAAGGTGGAATACAGAAAAGGGTCATGTGTCATTCTATTACAATGTTATCATCTGAAAGTCAGGTCTGGATACATTTCAATGGGCCTCTATTGGGTGTTGATAAAATACTGAAAAAGGTTTGTCAAACAATTTTAAAAGGAGGAACCTCTAAGATAATTGTTAATGTTTTTCAATGAAAGTGCATGTTGGTGCCAAGTCAAAATCAGAAAGAGAAAAAAAAATAAGTCGCCAAATTGAAAATAAATCAGTCAACTTTGGAAGAAGACAGCAACTATCAAACTCTGAAAAGAAGGGGAACAATATGTTAACAAAGTATGTATCACCTTTATCAGAAGCTGAAGGAAATTAAACCCTTTAGAAGGTCTGGACAAAACAAAGAGGAGGGAGAAAAGAACATTCTGAAATAGTCAACAATAATGACTGCTGACTCCTGTTACAGGAAGACAATGTGTTATAGCTAGTAGGAGAAAATCTCAAAAGGGATGCGAGCTGATGGATGATGTACAAAGATTGTCCCATTGTGGTAATGAAAAGGCATCAAATAAACAAAAGAGCAAAGCTACTAAATGGGTGAATGAAATGGCTGTATAATACACACAAATGTTCAAAATGGACATCAATGAAGCACAAGACAAGTAGGGGTATAAAAGAACAGAAAACATCCGTTGGTATCCCAAGACATGACAATGGCTTAGTTATAGATTCTGTGCCTGAACCATCTGCATCCAAGACGTGAAGCTGACTCCCACTCCAGAGATCAATGAGCCCACCATGAATCCCAAGCAGTTCGTCTTGCTTCTAAGAAAATGTTAAAATCAAGAGAATGAAGCATGTTCTCTGGTCCTTGACACTTCTAAATTGGGAAACAACTTTTCCTCATCTATCTTATCAAGAACCCTAAGAATTTTACATGTTTCAATAAGGTTGTCTATATTCTCCCGAAGTCCAATGAGCACAAGCCAAATTTACGCAACCTTTCCTCATAGGAAAAGCACTCAATGCTCAGGACAACCCAGTGAACTTCTCTGGACTGCCTCCCATGCTAGTACTTCTTTCCTTCAATAAGTGGACAAACATTTTTCAAAATATTCCAGCTGTGGTCTGACCAATGCCTTGCATAGATTTAGGAAGACCTTCTTATTTTCATACTCCATTCCCTTTGAAATAAAGGCCAACATTCCATTTGCCTTTCCTATTATTTGAACTTGAATGTGCATTTTTTTTGGGATTCATGCACAAGGATTCCCAAATCCCTCTTGTGTTGCAGTATCATAGAGTTTTTCCCAATTTAAACAATATTCAACTCATCTATTCTTCCTGCCAAGAGTGTAATGTCACATTTTTATACCTTTCATTCCATCTGACTCATTTAACCTGTCTATACTCCTCTGTAAACTCCTCGCGTCATTCTCACTGACTTCCTGCCCACCTAAATTTGTGTCATCTGTAAACCTGGTGATAGGACTTTCACTTTCTTCATCCAAGACATTGACGTATTTGCAAATAACAGTGGCCACAGCACAAATTCCTATGGCACTTAGCCAGTTGCAGGTTGCAATGCTGAAAATGCAGCCTCTATCCCAGCTCTCTGTCTTCTATTAAGTTAGGTAATCTTCTATCTATGCTAATGTACCATTCCAACAGCATGGGCTCTAATCTTATTAAGTAGCTCTACGTGCATTATCTTATCAAATGCCTTTTGGAAATTCAAATATCTTACATTTAATGGTTCCATTCATCTAGCCTGGTTGTTATCTACTCACACAACTATTATAAAGTTTGTCATGGAATGATTTTTCCCTTCATGAAGCCACAATGACTCTGTTTGATTATATCATGGATTTTTAAATGCTCTGCTATTACATCCTGTATAACATACTTTAACATTTTTCCAAAAGCCATTTTTACTTTATCTAACCTATAGTTAGCTTTGTTTTGTCTCCCTTCGTTTTGACTAAGGATAATATACTGGCAGTTTTCCAATCCTTGGGGACTTTTCCAGAATCTGAAGATTCTTGGATAATTACTACCAGCGCGTCAACTATCTCTGTACAATTTTTTGTAAAAATGTACTTTACTCATAGAAGAAAATCTTCACGTAAATAGTTAATAAAGCCAATCAGATCTATACTGCCTTTACTTATGAAGAAGAAAACAATCATTGGGATTCACCTTTCGCTACATTTACAATTGAACTATAGGCATTTAGCTGAGGTGTCAACAGGTTCGAATTACTGAAGGGTCCCCCAAAATGTGTAAGGTCCTTCTGCCGAAGCAATGTTCTTTCCCCAGTGCATCTTGGATGTAGCTGCCCCAAGCTTTAGCGTGTCCCAGGGCTACGTGCTGGGGACCTTGGAATGTGCTATCTGCAGACATACTGCTTTTAGAATCTTAGGATGCATCTCATCAGGTCCAGGGGACTTACTGGCCTATAGTCCCATTAGATTCTCTAGTACCTTTTTTCTATGATAGGTACTCAAGTGCAAGACTTGAAGGGCAACTTGCAGCATTCCCTTGCGTCCAATGCCTTTTCCTCCAAGTTATTAGCAATTTTAGGTTTGGAGGATACTGCTGAAAACATTCAGGTGAGTTGCAGCCATTTGTCTTGTGAACTGCATACATTTTAGCCATGGCGTGCCAATGGTGGAGAGTAATTATTCAAAGTGCTGGATGGGGCACCAATCAAGCCTGCTGCTTCATCCCAGATGATGTTGAACTTATGTTGTTAGACAAGCAATCATCCACGTGAATGGACAGCATTCCATCAAATTACTAACTTGCCTCTTAGAGAAACTTTGACTATTCAGAACGTGAGATACTTGCTACAAAATACTTATCTTTAGGCCTGCTTTAGCAATAGCCACTGGACTGCAACGTGGTGCAGTTATGATTCTAGTAAATGATGAAATTTAGTAGAATCTTATATTCTATAATTTCACAGTAACAGTTTGCCCATTTGTTCGATAAGCTATTTTTGTGTAATCTAAACTATCACTTACAACCATCTGTGGCATATCTTTCAGAGACTGACTATCTTTTTGTAACAACTGGCAACAGCGGTGTAACTTCTCCATATCAAATAACATTTGGAGTCTGACCACTGCACTGATGGAGGAAAATTGTCAACTTTACAACTAATTCTTTCAAAACAGTTATTCACTTGTTACCACCACAATAAATTTCTCAATTTTAATTTCCTTTTCAGTCCATGTTTACAACTCAAGAGGAACGGCGAGAAAATAGTTTCTCGTGGTCATAAAATTCAATTGATTGTTAGACCATCAGAAATAAATCAAACTTGAACTCCAGTTTTAACAATGACTCACATATACGCAGTGCTGAGTAGTGGGGTCTAACTAAAGCTTGAAATTAATTAATTTGAACATGCAATGCAATGAGAGGGTTTAGTATCAGTTTCATTGCTAAAATGAAATTTCAAGAGAGACCCTAGAGTGTCATGGTAAAACTGATAAACCGATGAGGTTGCTGATCTGCTTTCATTCAGATGTTTCATCGTCATGCTAGGTAACATCATCAGTGAGGCCTCCGATAAAGCGATGTTGTTCTACTCCGCTTGGTTCAAAGGTAACATGGTGATGAAACGTCTGAACGAAAACAAGACAGCTTGGAGAGCAGGTCAGCAGCCTCACGCACAACCCGAGCTACAAATCTTTGCTAAAACCTGGTAAACCGATAGAATTGGCTCAGTTTCATACTGTGAATTGAATATTGTTGTGAATGTCCACTGGAATGACGTACCCTTTGAAGAGAGTTTTTGCCAATACGTTGAAGGTACTCTGCGCTAATTTATGAAATAATTATAGTATGGTAACTAAATTACTCTAAACTGAAAAACTAGGCAAGAATGACCAATGCTACTGAGGTTCAAAACAATAAAAAGATCATGAGATTTATTAAATCTCATATTTGGGGATAGCAAACTTTTCAAAAGCTTAAAAGATTTTTTATGGATAAGGTAGTAAAGAGAGACAGAGGTTGTGGAAAAACAGATCAGTTTTTTTAAAAAATCTGAAGGAAAAAATGATGTTGAATACATAATAATGGCCCTATTTCTGCTGTAAGAATAAAAACGAGGCTATCAATGTATATTAGTAAATTAGGCATCGACCTATGAAATATACAGTCAACAGAAATGTCAGAAACTTGCCATCAGATTTGCTCTGCTCCCTTTTAAGTTACTCACCCACTATACAACAGAAAAGATTAGGGTTTCTTCAATGGAGTACAAGTGCATTTTGCATGATATTATAAATATTAATTACAGTCCAAGAATATCGGGTACTGAAATCTTACTTTTCCCAAGTGTGCACTTCCATTTCTTCAGCTTTTAACTATTGTTGAAGATGTCATAAAATTAAAATAAAACTTTCTTTGTATGCTTAAACACTCTCACCCTCTACTTCAGTTTCCGAATATGACATTATATCACTAAACATCCTATTCCTCAATGAACGAAAGCAAATCAATGAAAAGACAAAGCTAAAACATTTGTAATCAAGGTTAATCAGAAATGCTGAATGGACGATCCAGCTCAAGGTCTTCTAAGTCCCCATCATTAAAAGGTGTTGTTCGTCAGTGAATTCAGTTCAGCCCACATAATACCAAAAAATAGGTGAAGGCACTCTATCTAGTAAAGGTCACATACAACCATATTTGGGCTGCCTGTACTGAAGACGTGAGCTCCAGGACTCACCATGTCCTTAGCCAAACTATTCCAGTGCAGTTATAACACTAGCATCTCCCTAACATTGTGGAAAATTGCCCAGAAAGGAACTGTCTCAAAATCAGGACAAACAACACTTGTGGTACAATGGTAGCATCACTGCCTCTGATACAGAAAGCCTGAATTCAGGTCTAAAGAAGCGTGCCTGTGAACAGATTGATTGAAAATACAGTCCACCTACAAAAGCAGGATAAATTCAATTTGGCTAATTAACACTCCATCATTCTAAGCTTAATCATCAGCAAAATCACAGAAATTATCATACAGGGCTTACACACAAATAACCCAAAATTTATATCTGTAAGCAGGTCATCAGAAGCACTAAGCCTCTGATCTCATTCCAGCCTTGGAGAAGGACAAGGGCAGCAAATGCTTGAGAACACCATCAACCGCAATTTTCCATCGAAGTCATTCACCATCCTGACTTGGAAATACATCACTGCTCCTTCATTGTTACTGGATCAAAAATTCTGGAACTCCCTCCCTAATAGTACTGTAGCTACACCTACACCAAACACACTGTAGCGGTTCAAGAAAACAGCCCACTACCACCTCCTAAAGGGCAATTAGGGATGGACAATAAATACTGGCTGACAGCGAAGCCCACATGCCCAAGTGAATTTTTAAAAACGCTTGCGATCTCTACCATCGCGAAGGACAAAAAAAATTTATCCCATAAAAGTTGTATAATTATATTTTACCTTGTCATTATTTTAAAGGAAAAATTATAGCCACAGCTATTGTCCTAACAAAGTGACATTTCCGTCTTATTATCAATCATTTTAAAAATCCACTGCAACTGGGAAATGTTGCAATTCTTATTTTTAGCCAATAAGTGATTAACACAGTGAAGGAAAAGGACCGCTCAGACTCAATTACGGTTAACAGATGCCTTCAGAAGTTTGTCATTGGAGAGTAGCTGTTTTTTTGTAAAAATGATTTACACTCTAATGTGAAAAGTTTAACCCAAAGGCCATTTCCAACTAAGCCTGGCAAACATTTTTGTTTCCATTAAGAAGAAGCCAATGTGTCACAGTAACCTTTCCATCAATTCTTTCAGTTTTACCATATGTGAAACAACCAGTTCCTGGCTACAGTAAATTCTACTTCTGACAGCATGATGTGTTAAACAGAACAGCACTTTTCAACCACTGCATCAAAACATACCGCCATGCCAACTGTGTCCAAAGTCAGTGACCACACTATTGCAGAGACAAGAGAGTACTTTTTTTCGTTAAGACAATTAACAATTAAAATCATAGTGATGGAGAAAAAAAAATATGGTGATAAGCATTACACTGACTTCCATTTGAGGGCTCAAAATAGAAGGTACTGCTACACAGGAGGCAGCAGAAGGCGAGAGATAAATGGGTCATTAACCAGAGTCCAAACAACTCACTCAATTATGTTGCATACAGAACTCTGCACACCGCCCACTTGTTGAATCCACCCCTGGCAAGGAGAGGCCGACATCATCACTTCCATGATATTCATGGTGTTACTACTTTCTGTTTTTATTCCACATCACAAAAAGAGAGGAAGAGGAAGAGGCAGGAACCAAGTAAACAAATTCGAGAAATGTAGAGGGGGAGGGAGGGAGAGAGAGAGAGAGAGCCAGAAAATAAATTGCTGCGTACACCAAGTCGGCCGACATTCCTCAAAGACTCGATCAACAGTAGTCTACAATGTGCACAAAACTACACATCTCTCTCACAAACACAAAGCTGCTACGGAATTAAACAAACAGCACTGCCTATGGATCTGACTGCTCAGGGCAGAACTGCACAAGGATCTAAAGCAGAGCAGAAATCCACTTACTGAGGAATGGGGGAGTCAGGCTAATCTGATGGCACAATTTTTGTAAACATGCTGGAGTTTTTCAGAACTTGGAGCACTTCACATTGCCATGGAGACAGCGAGCAAAATCCAGTAGCAAATCTTTCGGTAAAGAAACCGTGGGGGTGGGAGGGGAAGGCTGCACAAAGTAGCGTCGTCTTAAACTCGGAGTGGTGATAATCCAAGACAGGAAATGTCAGCACTGAGCCTGTGCAAAATGGTCGGTTTGACAGGCACTTGTAAAAACAGCGCAAAAAAAAAGTTTCAGGTCCTGCCAATCGGACAGCGTGAGTTCAGAGCAAAATCTTGAACCTCTGCCAAAATCAGCAAGCGCAGAATCCTGAGCAGCATTTCCCCACTGTTTACCAGCCATTTATCCAACCGCTGGGTCACAAGAGAAATTTGAAAACACAAACACCAAATGAAGTCTCCCCAGAGTGACCCTCGAGGTCCAATTGGTTTGGTTTTAACACAGCTGTCGAGTGCAGGAAAGTTAAAGCTAATCCTAACCACCAGAAACCAACAGCTTTGAGCAATACCACCACCTCTTACAAATCAACACTGTGCCAGGAGCAAAAAAAAACAATAACGCCTGAGTCAATATATTTTTCTTTGCCAAGAACAGTATATCTCCAACTCAAAAAGCTAAACGTGTGATTTGTCAACGAAAGATTTTCTTACAAAATAAACTAAAAGCCTTTCAATTTCATCATACCGTCCAATATAAAAAAAATCAACATTAGTCTGTTTTAATAAGACCATATGTAATTGATTTAAATAGACTGTTTCTGTAATCACTGCATAAGCTTTAGACGTTTGAAAAATGTACAACTTGGATTGCTAAATTTCCAGAGCAACAATATTTTCCCCAAAACTAATTATACTACTATCAGACTTGACAAAATATGGCTTTAAAAATATACAAGTTATTAAAAATAATATTATAAAGTAAAATAAAGCCTAGATCAAGGAACATTCCTTATTCACTTGCAGTGGCCTTTTCATTGCAGCTTTAAACCCCAATTTACTTATTTGCATCTGTTTCAGAATACTCCAGCCTGTGGCACACACTTCCTGTCATACAGCATTCCTACCTGACTGTCAACTGTGACGTGCTCAATGCTGCAGGTGAAATGAATAACAATTAAAACGCTCTGTGGAAGCTTTTAACTCTTTCATGCAGGTCTACTGAAAGTCATTTCATGCAAGCTTCTGTAAAGAAAAATCTGGGGTTCCTACTCAAAATTAGCTAAACAGGGATATTTCTGCACATACCGATTTCGTCTCCTCTTCTGTATTTAGTTTTCCCTTGCTGCTAACAAAATGCTTGTCAGAGCAGTGTCTAGATCACATGCATACAGGGTACAACCATTACATTTGGCTCACTTAAAATAGCCTTTGGATTATGTGCCAACATCTTGCAAATGCTTCCCTCTGGAATGGCTACAGGATTGCAACAATTGACCAGCCAGCTGTGACTCAGTGCTAACACTCACACCTCTGATTCAAAAAGTTGTCACTTCAAATCCTATTCCAGCTTCTAAAGCACTAGTCTAGGCTAAGACACCAGTGGAGAACAGGGGAAAGTTGCACCGTGAGAGGTGCCATGTTTTGGATGACATGTTAAACCAATGCCTGATTTGCCCTCTCACATAGATGCATAAGATCCCATGATACTATTTCAATGAGCATCCAGAGAGTTATTCCTGATGCTTCCTCATCCCATAGGCAAAGTTATCTGTTCACCACATTGCTCTTTATGAGAAGTAACTGCGTTAATAATGGTTGCCACATTTCCTGCATTACAACAGGGGCCACACTTCAGAAGTACTTCATTGGCTGTGAAGCATTTTGTAAATCCTGAGACTCTAAAAGGTGCTATTGCAACTGAAATGCTTGCTTTTCATTTGCTAAGTTTATCTACATCCACATGCAGAGGGGTGGGGAAATAAAAGCTCAGGCCGAGAAATTCTTGCTGCTATCAGTTATCTAAGTATGCTTGTAAATGTCAGGTGAGGACAGAACTGGGTTTGGATGTAATCCATCCTAAGGCGAAGTGGCTGACAGACACTTACCGTTCAAAAACTTAAGGCACAACCACTTGAGCAAGATACTGGAGATTTAAGACTCTTGAAAAACTAAACCACAGCAGAACACAAAAGCAAGAGGGTAATTATAAAATTCTCATCCTGGTTTCCAGATCCTTCCATGGCTTGCCTTTGATTTCTCTGTAATCTTCTTCAGCCCCATAGCCCTTTGCCATATCTGAACTCATCTAATTCTGCATCAACAATTTTATTGCTCCACCACACGTGATCAGGATGGTGAAAGTGCTAGAGAGTTCAATCTCTAAACCTCTCTGCCTCCTGGTGTCCTTGGACAGGGAGTATGCAGTGTCCATCAATGCTCTTGGTGCCTTTAGAGAGAGGTGGGCATTGTGGGGTAAAGTCTTTTAATTCCCCCTCCAACTCCATTTTGCTTTAGTCCCTTCCCTCTCTTCCTACCTCCCCTCACTTTTGGTAGTTTGCATTACCTTAGTGGGCTTTGCAAGTAAATACATAATTGGCTACACGGGTGTTTTATTAGTGGTGGTTAGTACTTAAGAAGAAAAGAGAAACAAATAAAAGAGTCACAGTGATTTTGGTGGTGGGAAAGTCACTCTGATTGCACTTCTGGGTATTAAAAAAAACCTCAATGTCTGGGTTCTTGAGGTCCAGCGGGAGTGTCCCTACCTCTGAGCCAGGAGACCTAGGTTCAAGGTCCACCTGCTCCAAAGGTGTGTAATAACATTTCTGAACAGGCTTACTAGTAAAAAATAGCATAACAGAGTTATACAGCAGGGAAACAGACCCTTTGGTCCAACTCATTCAGTTTATAAACATCAAAATGGTCATCTCTCAACTTCCAACAGTCACAAAAAAAATTCTCTGCCTCTCCTCTTTCCTCCTTGAAGATATTCTTCAAAATCTACATCTTTGAGCAAGCTTCGGCCTATCTACCCAAATATCATTTTATGTATTTCAGTGTTAAATTTGGCTTCATTTTGGACTTCTCCTTCCATTAAAGGGGCTATATAAATAGAATTGTTGCTGTTAATATTAAATAAAATTTCACAATTTCTTAGGCTACCGTTACAGTCGTGTGTATATTTTTGAAAATCCTACTAAAGGTCTGATATAAAAGCAATGAGAAAGATTGGTGCACATTCATATTTCTACCAATATTACAACACAGAAATCGGCTGCTTAGCCGAGTCTCCATCTACCCTCTACAAAAGCAACATTCCAAATTTCGTGGATCCTCTCAGTTAGGTATATCCTTCCTTCAATCACTTACCTAACCATTTCTTTTACAATTTGCTTCAAACACTCACTCTGGAAAAGCATTCCACAATGTATCACTGCATCAGGTACAGTTTCTGCTGCACTCTGTCCTGAACGCTTTATATTTAATTATTTTCTAATTTATCTCTTCACTTTATGCCCGTCAATAACTGAAATAGTCTGTACCTTTATTTTCTGTTCATTTTTCAAAATTTTAAACATGTTTATCAAATCATCAAAATATCCTTCTTTAATCTAACCAAAACAGCTGTCAAATTTCACAGAATGATTGCAACACAGGAGGCGAAAAGCAAAGTACCTCAAATGGTGGAAATCTGTAATAAAAACAGTAAGTACTGGAGAAACACAGTAGGTCTGATAGCATCTCTGGCAAGAAGAACAAAGGTAAATTTTCAAGTCCGATTTAACACTTCTTCAGAACTGGCTCCAGTTTCAGTTCCATAGAAGAGTCACATCAAATGCGAAACATTAACTTTGTTTCTCTCTCCACAGATGCTGACAAAACTGCTGACTTCTCCAGTACTTTCCGTTTTTATTACAGGAGGCCATACAGTCATTCCAATCTGTGCTGGGTTTTCGACAGAGCAACTTAACCGTGTGCTAGTCCCCCACCTCTTCCTTTGCAGACCAATTCAATTCCCTCGAGTGCCTCGACTGAAGCTGTGTCTAGAGTCATAGAGACGTACAGCACGGAAACAGACCCTTTGGTCCAACTCGTCCACACCAACCAGATACTCTAAACTGATCTAGTCTCATTTTCCAGCATTTGGCCCATATCCCTTTAAACCTTTCCTACTCAGGTACCCATCCAGATGCCCTTTCAATGTTGTAATTGTACCAGCCTCCACTATCTCCTCTGGCAGCTCACTGCACTCCGAGGTAACCTTCTTTGCGTTCCACTACACCATAAATATTGGTGTCGTCTGCAAACTTACTAACCATACCTCCTATGTTCACATCCAAATCTTTTATATAAATGACAAAAGCAGTGACCCAGCACCTATCCTTGCAGCACCCTGCTGGTCACAGGCCTCCAGTCTGAAAAGCAACCCTCCACCATCACTTCTGTCTCCTATCTTCAAGCCAGTTTCGTATCTAATTAGCTAGCTATCCCGGATCCCATATGATCAAACCTTACTAACCAGTCTACCATGTGGAACCGTGTCGAACGCCTCGCTGAAGTCCACAAAGACAAGATCCACTGCTCTGCCTTCATCAATCTTCTTCGTCACTTCTTCAAAAACTCAATCAAGTTAGTGAGATCTGATTTCCCATGCGCAAAGCCATGTGGACTATGCCTAATCAATCCCTGCCTTTCCAAATACATATAAATCCTGTTCCTCACAATCCCCTCCAACAACTTACCCACCACTTATGTCAGGCTCACCAGCCTATAGTTACTTGGCTTTTCCTTACCACCTTTCTTAAATAACGGCACCACATTAGCCAGCCTCCAGTCTTCCAGCACCTCACCCTTGGCTATCGATGATACAAATATCTCAGCAAGGGGCCAACAATCACTTTCCTGGATTCCCACAAAGTTTGGGGTACATCTCATCAGCTCCTGGGGATTTATCCACTTTTATGCCTTTTAAGACATCCAGCCTCCCCATCTTTGTAATATGGCGGCTCTTCAAGATATCACTATTTATTTTTCCAATTTCTCTAGTTTCCGTATCCTTCTCCACAGTAAATACTAACGCGAAATACTCATTTAATATCTCACCCATCTCCTGTGGTTCCACACATAACTGGCCTTGCTGATCTTTAAGGGGCCCTATTCTCTCCCAAGTTATTCTTCTGTCCTTAATGCATTTGTAGAACCTCTTTGGATCCTCCTTCACCCTGTTTGCCAAATCTATCTCATGTCCCCTTTTTGCGTTTCTGATTTCCCTCGAGTATACTCCTACTGCCCTTATACTCCTCTAGGGATTAACTGAACCCCAGCTGTCTATATCTGATACATGCCTCCTTTTTTTTCCTGACCAGAGCCTCAATTTCTTTAGTCAGTCAGCATTCCCTTCACCTACCAGCATTGCTCTCTGGATTCTTGTTATTTCATTTTCAAAGGCTTTCCACTTTTCAGCCATCTCTTTACCTGCGAATTGTGAGCTCCAATCAATTTCTGAAAGTTCTTGCCTTAGACCATCAAAATTGGCTTTCCTCCAATTTATAACTTTAACTTTTAGACCAAGTCTAAATTTTCCATAACTACTTTAAAGTTAATAGAATTATGATCACTGGCCCCAAAGTATTCCCCCAGTGACATCTCAGTCACTTGCCCTGTCTTATTTCCCCAGAGAAGGTTAAGTTTTGCTCCTTCCCTAGTGGTAAATCCACACACTGATTAAGAAAATTGTCTTCTACACACTTAACAAATTCCTTTCCATCCAAGCCCTTAACACAACGGCAGTTCTAGTCTATGTTTGTAAAGTTAAAATCCCCTACTTTTACAACCCTATTATTCTTACAAATAACTGAGATCTCCTTACAAATTTGCTTTTCAATTTCCCACTGGCTATTGGGGGATCACTCCCTCAGTCCGCGCATTCCAGATCCTAACCACTTACTGTATGAAAGATATTTTTCTTCATGTCACAATTTCTTCTTTGCCACTGACCTTTAATGTGTGCCCTCCACTTCTCAATCCTTCCCACAATGGGAAGTTTCTTCCATATCTACTTTGTCCTGATCCTTCATACTTTTGAATATCCCTATCAGAAACCCCTTCAAGGAAGCTAAGTCCAAATTTCTCCAAATTATCTATGTAACTGAAATTCCTATTTCCCGGAACCATTCTCATGAATCTTCAGTGCACTCGTTCCAATGTCTTCACAACCTTCCTAAAATGTTGCACTCAAAACTGGATACAATACTCCCTTGTGTCCAAACTAGTGTACTACACAAATTTAACATAACTTCCTTGATGCTGTACTCTATACCCCTGAACTTAAACAATATGTTGAATGTTTATTTCCTGCACTCTAAACCTGTCTTGAAAAGTTCAATGTATTTCCATACAAACCAAACACCACTGCTCCTGCACCCTCTTTAGAACTGTATCGTTGATTTTGTATTGTCATTCTCCCAAAATAAATCATTTCGCATTTTGGTTCACAGTGAAAAATAACAGATCTGAGCTGCAAAATGTGTTGTTATTACACAAAATGCATTTGTCACTGGAATGTCTATGATTCACCAAAAATAATTATGAGGATCCAGCCAATCACTCTACAGCTAATCGGTTTTTTTCTATCAAATTACCACAATATAAAGTGTGCACACAAAAATGGGTGGCTGGCACAGTATAATTCAAAACAGTAAATGTTTACTGGCAATATAGGGATTGAGGTCACAATTCATTGAATTGGTCAGTCCCACTCCATAACAACTTTAACTAAGTGAACCAGTGGCACAAATAGTTCACGTAATCTACCAAATTGTGATCATATATTTGTTTCCCTGCAGATTATGTTGTGGCACAGTGTGCACCCTATTTTGCAGGTGAAACACTTGAACAATACTGAACCACCAAGGAATGAAGAATTGTATTGATGCAGGTGATTTAAATATCACAGAAGGAGTGATGTTTGACACACACAAAAGATCATAAAGTTGATTGTTAAAATATACGTTATTTTGCAAATGCATATTTTAGATTGCTAATTCTTCACGTTCAGAGTTCACGAGCAGCAAGCAAATCCTCGAGGTCTGGAAAATAGATTAATTGGGCACCATTTTCAAAAACAAAGGAAGGCTATATCAAGTTATAATCCTTTAAACCACTGTCTTATTTGTGGTAAAATGTCTCAAAGTATTATGAAGGTTAATATAAATAGAGCATCTTACAGGGCATGAACAAATACAATACAGTTAGGATGATTTTAAGGATGAAAGGTTATGCTCCACTAATTCTTTTGGATTTATTTGATAAGCAGATAATCCAACTCGAACTGAGAGAGACAATGAATGATAGCTACTTGCATTTAGGCACAAGTTTTGGCATTGTCCAAAGTAACAAACTGATACAAATAATGAAGCTCCTGGGACGGATGAAAATGTATTAGACAGAAACAGACAGGTGTTTCTGCAATCTCATGCTCGAATTCAGAATTATATATTGCCTCCTCGGTGCCAGGGTCAAGGATGCTCCTAAACAGCTGAGGGGACTGGGGGTAGTGAACAGCGAGTGGTCTTGATCCACTTCGATCCCAATGACATCGGCAGAAACAGGGAAGAAGCTCTGCAATCAAAATTTAGGTGACTAGGTGGCAAATTACCAATAATCTCAAAAGTAGTAATCTCCAGATTACTCTTCCACACCACACAAAAATGAGCATATGGAAACAGGATGACAAAGCAGATAAATGCGTGACTGGAAATATGGTAGAGGAGAGAGAATGTTTTAGATACCAGGGATATTGGGATCACTGTTGGGGAAGAATGGATTTGTACAGGTTGAATGGGTTGCACTCAGCAGAGCTGGGACAAACCTCCATGTAAGACAATTTGTAAATTCTACTAGGGAGGGTTAAACTAACCTGGTAGTTATATCAGAACTATAAGGTAATACTCTAAGTGAAACAGAGGATTCAAAGGAAACAAAGAGGGACAGTTAACACAAGACTAGGAAAGAAAGGTGGCTTTAGCATCATGTAAAATATATCAAATTTGAATTAGGGTTAGCATGTGGCTACATGAATGCACAGGGTATGGTAAATGAGACTGGGGAGTTGGAGCCAAAGATGGAAATACAATGCTGTGGCTCTAACAATGGCCTGGCTTACAGAAAGACAGGGTGGATATTAACTGTTCCTGGATACAAGGTGTTCAGTAAACATAGCCAAGGAAGGAAATGAGGAGGGTGACAGTATTGATGAATGAAAATATTTTAAGTGCTGGACAGAAAGTATGTTCTAGAGGGATTAAAGACAAAAGCTATTTGGCTGGAGCTAAGGAATAAAAACAGGTGCAACTAAATTGTACAGTGTAGTGTACAGACCACAAACTAGTAGTAATGATATGCAGGAACAAATTTTCAGGGTAACTAGACAGAGACTAGAGACAGAAATACAAGAATTACACAGTAGTTATATCAAGGATTTGATTTATCCAAATACAGACTGTGATATTAGTAGTTTACAGGGCTGAGAGAGGTAGAAGTTCTTTGAGTGCACTTAGGAAAAAATTCTATGGTAGTATGTTTCCAGTCCAATGTGAAAGGAGATATTGCCAGACCTGATTCTTGGGAATGAGATGGACCAAGTATATCAAGTATCAGAAGAAGAACATGTAGGAGTCAGGTATCATTGTATCACAAGGCTCTCTATGGAAAAGGACAAGAAACAATCCAAAGTGAAAATAATTAACCAGGAAAAGCCTCTTTCAATAAGGTAAGAATGGGTTTGATGCAGATAAAATGCAATCAAAGGTTGGCAAGAGGAGTGGTGATGAAATTTTGGGCTGCTTTTAAAGAAGAGATAGCTCAGACACAATCAAGATATATTCCCACAAAGGGAAAAGATGGGGCAAACAAGCCCAAAGTACTCTGGAGTGTAAAGGAAACAGAGATTAAGATGAAGACGACGTATGCTTATGATAGATATCAGCTAGACGATACAATTGAGATCTGGTACAGAGGAGAATTTAAAAAGCAATTAAGAAAAGTAAAGAGTATTAAAATAGACTGCTAAAATAAAAAGAAATCCAGAGGTATTGTGTGGTACATAAGAAGTAAAACGATGGCAAAAATAGAGTGGTGCCCATCAGACACCAAAAAGAGCATTTATATATTGGAGGCATGACATATTTAAATTTAATGCGTCCGATCCTATGTGAGAAAAGGGGGCGGCAAAACTCTGCCTTTGGCCATAGTCCACAAGACCATAAGATGTAGGAGCAGAAGCCGACCATTCAGCCCATCAAGTATGCTCCATCGTTAAATGAGATTACGGCTGATTCTTGCCTTTTCACCATAACCTTCGATTGCCATGATGCTTAAAAAAATCTGTCTATCTCAGCCCTGAATATGCTTAACAGCACAGCCTCTACTGTCTTTTGTGGCAAAGAATTCCACAGATTCACTACCCTCTGACAGGAAATGAATCCTCCTCATGTCTACTTTAAATGGGCAACCCTTTACTCTGAGATTATCTCCTCTGGCCTTGGAGTCTCCCATAAGGGGAAACAATCTTTCTACACCTATCTTGTCAAACTCCCTAAGAATCTTACATGTTTGAATAAGGGTCACCTCTCATTCTTTTAAATGCCAAAGAGTACAGACACGACATACTCAACCTCTCCTCATGAGACAATCTCTCCAATACAGGGATCAAATTAGCAAGCCTTCTCTCATGGACTGCCTCCATTTGATGGGGGGACCAAATTATTCATAGTATTCCAGCTGTGGTCTAGCCAGTGCCTTTTATAGTTTTAGCAAAAGATCCCTATTATTATATTCTATTCTCTTTGAAATGAAGGCCAACATTCCATTTGCCTTTCCCAATATCTACTAAACTTGGATACTAGCTTTTTGTGATACCTGCATGAGGAAAGCCTTGTCCCTCTTCGTTGTGGCTTTCTGCAGTTTTTCTTCATTTAAATAATTTTCAGCTCCCCTATTTTCCACACCAAAGTGAATAACCTCACAATTTCCCACATTATGTTCCATTTGCCAATTTTTCGCCCAATTCATTACCACGTTATATTCCTCTGCAGACGCTTTGTATCATCTTCACTATTTGCCTTCTCACCTATTTTTGAGTCATCCACAAGCTTGTAGTTAATTCACTTCCCTCATCCAAGTCATTAATATATCTTGTAAATAACTGCATCCCCAACACTGATCCCTGCAGTGTTCCATTACTTATATGCTGAAAGTTTGCCAGAAATATGCTGGCTTTCCTTAATCACTGCAAATTTGTCAGGGGAGTGTTGATTTTGTCCCAAATTATCATTCCTAAAAGTTTCCCCATCACCTAGTTTAAAATGAATGTAGTTTCAGTCCTTATCTTTACTCTGTTTTTGAACACTGCTGTAACATTTGTTATTTTCCAATCCTCTGGCACAACCTCAAAGTTTAACGAAGATTAAAAAATTATGGTCAGTGCTACTTCAAATTCCAGGCTCAATCCATTAGTATCCTTGGATGAATCTTATCTCGTCCTATTTATGTCCCAAAAATGACCCCTCTATGACTACTCTGTCTTCTATTAGTTATTCAATCCTACCCATGTTAATGTGCTATCTCTAACACCAAGGGCTCTATTCTTATTGAGCAACCTAATGAGCAATTCCTTATCAAAAGCCTTCTAGACATCCAAATAGATTACACCCAATATTTCCCTTTTAGCTATCTATCTTGGTTGTTACCTCTCAAAAAATAAGTATGATAAATTTATCAGGCATGATTACCACTTTGTGATCCATGCTAAATCATATTGATCATATTAGGTATTTCTACATTAGACATTAGCATTGGCAAGTACTCCAGTTTCCTCCCACAGTCCAAAGATGTGAAGGTTACATGCATTGGCCGTGCTAAAATGTCCAGGAATGTGCAGGCTAGGTGGGTTACCCATGGTAAATGCAGGGTTACAGGGATTGGGTAGGGGCTGGGTTTGGATAGGATGTTCCTCGTAGGGTCGCTGCAGACTCGATGGGCCGAACACCTCTTTCTGGACTGTAGTGATTCTATGATTTTCCCAATAACGGATGTTAAGCAAATGTAATGCATATATGATGTCCATTTCCCCCCAGCCCAGGGGTGTCCTGCTCTTTAAAGCCCTCCTTAAATGTACTTCATCTGCCTTCTTTAGGTGGTCAAGTCTTCTTTCACCAAGTGGTGTCCAGTCTGCTGCCAAGCAGGTGGGGCACACATTGACAGACAAACAAAGTGTCCTGCCAATCTGAGTCACTTCTCTATCATGTCCTGAAAGTATCTCTGAGCAGTCCTCTATAGCACTTCTCCATTGGTCAGATTTTCTCGAAATGTGATGGCCTGGATCTTGTAGGCACCGTTCATGAAAGATATCCAACTTACATAACACCTTTAATGTTCTCTTCCATGTCTGACTGGCATAGATTGTAGATGGTGATACTGCAAACATGTAAGGTTGCAGTTTCATAGTTGTGTCAATGGTGTTGAATTCGCGCACCCTGTGGAGACGCTAAAAGACCGATGCTGCTTTCCAATTCTTGTATGAACACCGATCTCGATATCAGTCTTCCTGTGGATACTGCTTTTCAGGAAGGCAAAGTAGTCAGCATCAACATCCTCAATATTCTGTTGTTCAATCGAACTTCTTATTGTGGTCCACTCCTCATTGTCTTGCTTCTTGCAGCTGATGTGGACAGCAATTTTGAAGAATGATGATTATATGTTGGGATTCACACATCTTTTCAGCCAGCAAGGTGATGTTATCTGTGATAGAGCATAACTAAGGTATTAAATGAATTCTTTGCATTTGTCTTGGGTATCACATAGACCGTCTGCACTTAACCCTGATAAGGCACCAGGACGAGATGAGATTCATCCAAAGAGAGTGACATAATGAGGGTGAAATTTGAAGAAGCACTGGAATTGCGAGCAAAATTCAAGCTCATGAAATAAAACACGATTACAATATGGATGCAAAACTGGCTGGATGACTGGAAGGTGAGCAGTAGTTGTTTTTCAGACTAGAGGAAGTTTTCAGTGCACTTCCCCCAGGAGTTTGTGTTAGCACCCCTATTCTTCCTGATAATAAATTAATGACATTAATGGTGTATAAAGCACAATCAGAAAATTTGCAGCCAATACAAAACTGAAAAGTATTGTGAACAATAATTAGGATATTCTAGACAAGTCGCAGATGAAATTTAATGCAGGCAAGTATGAAGTTGTTCATTTTGGTAGGAAAGACACAGACAGGGACAATATAAAATACCGGGGTACAATTCTGAAGGAGTTGTAAGAGTACAGTGTAAATGTGCATATGTTATTGAAAGTGGCATTTTAGGTTGACGGTATGCAATAAAGTGTACAGCATCCCAGGTTTTAATAGGGGAATAACATACAATAGCAAGGAAGATAAATGGAACAGTACTGGTTCCGGGCACCACACTTTCGGATGGTTGTGAAGGTAGTGGACAGGGTACAGAAAAGATTCACAAGAAGAGTTACAACAAATAGACATTACACTTATGAAGTCAGATCAGAGAACGTGAAGAGGACAGTTGATAGTGATATTCAAAGTCTTAAAGGTTCTTCACAGGGTAGATAGAGAGAAACATATCCAATGGTGAAAGAATCAAGACTGATTTCTAATAAATGGCAAAAAGAGGCAACAGTGACATGACTTAAAATCTCTTCAAATGTAGAAAGTAGTTGGGATCTGAAATACAAGGCTTGACAGCGCAGTGGAGAAAGTTTTAATCAAAGCATTCTCAAGAGGATGTTGGTTTATTATCTGAAAAGGAAGAATGTACACCACTACAAGGAGCAATCAGGATAATGGCGCTGGGTAAATTGTTCCTTTGAAAGCCTTCACAGATACAATGTGCCAAAGGCCTGCTTTTCTGCTGTAACCCATTATTCTACATAGAAAAATGGTGACTGATCAAGTCAAGACGTCATTGTCTTACAAGACCATAGGGCTGCTGTCTCATTAGACAGAGACGACTGAGGGTGTTTCAATCTGAGGGCCACTGTACCTCAGTGAGAGGCGAGGTTGAGAAGGAGATTCCTCCATGGTAACCTCAGCCTAAGTGGGGATTGAAGCCACGCTGTTGGCATCACACTCCTTTGCAAACCAACTGTCCAGTCAACTGAGCTAAACAGATAAATGTCCATGTACTATGTCCATTGCCTAACTGGTTGGAGTACCACATGATTCAATGTCAGATCTGCTGTTGTTTCTTTTCCAATTCACTTGAACGGAATTATGTCAAATCTGTTCATCTTGCAGACGATACAAAATTGAGAATGATGATAAATGACTACTATCAAAGCATAGAGTAATTTATAGATGTTGTTTAATACAGGGAAATAAAAGTTATGAGATTTGGTACAGCAAAGTTTGATGCAGCTTATGTGCCAAAAAAGGATATATTTAATGAGAGGTCTTGAGGGTTTTATTGCTCCGATCACTAAAATGATCAGCAAAATGTATCCAGACTGTTACAAAAGCAGAAGTAATGTAGGGATGCACAGCAAGAGAGAACTGTAACATACATATCCAAAGATGTAATTTTGGAATTACAAATTCTGGAATTCTACAACCAATTTAGTTGATGCATTTGAAAAAGAATATTTAAGTTTTGGAGAGGTACAGAGGTGGGCTACATGGTTGATGCAGAAGTAAAGGGGAAGATTTATGTGGAAAATATTTCTATTCTGGGTTTATTCTATTCTTCAAAAGAGAAGACTGAGTGTGATGTATGATAATTGCACTTAAAACTGTGGATGAATTGGACAAATTGGGTGAAAATATCTTTTCTGCCAGAATTTAATGGTTATATTTATCCAGGGGCTTGTTTTGATCTTTGTAAAATAATGATGATGTTTTTCAGGGGAAGTTCAATATGTCGACAGTGGGTGCTAAATTCAAGAGCACCTGGGGACTGCAACACATGATTAACTTGCACATATTGATTCTAAGGCAGCCCGCCAATTCATGCTTTCTTCTCATTTCAATTTCAATTTTCTTGATGTACTGGAAGAAAGAGCCGGGCCCACGTTTCAAGCACTTAGCACCACCTTGAAGAGGAGGTGCGTCGTGGTCGCACCAAGTACTGCCAGCCACTCAGGAAGTAACTGTAAGAGAATATTGAAGAATGACACAATGTGGATGACAGAGTGAGCTTCAAAATTTCAGACACTACACTGGAGGCCTTGATGGAGAAAGTGGCAAGAAGGACATCTGTCCTATATCTGCGGGGGACCATGTGCTCCTCTAATTATTTTCAAAAGGGAGCAGAAACAATCACTCAAATCAACTCCAGGAGTCAAACCTCATGAACATCGACGCAGTGCCGCAAAATGCTCAATGACCTCACAGAGGTGGTGAGTGAACGCATCTTCAAATGCCACATTCCATCAATTCCACAACTGACATCAGCCACTACTGAAATTCACCCTACTCCCAATCACTCATCCACCAACAATCTCCTTCAATCAATTCATATCTGGCATTTAAAGCTTCAGCTCAACCTCATATACTTAATACTACAGCAAGACTCGCATCCACATTTCATAGATTGCATACCGTCATAAAGTTAAAGATATCGTATTTACTCACTGACACACTTTCTTTTCTTTTGTGGGACGAGGTGGTGCAGAACAGGAGGCAGCAGAAAATAAGTGGAGGGGGCCTGCACGTCCTTGCCCTTGTAGAGGTAATGATGCTGGCTCAATCCTCCTCCTCACATCCCAATTCCAGCAGGATGCACATGTTTGCACCGAATCTCGAGCCCCGACCCAAACCCACACTACATCCTCATTTTCATGCCATTCACATTTCAGACGTTCAAGAAGTACAACCTGGCCAAGGCTGGGAGCAGGCAATAAAGCAACAGAAAGATAACAGTGACAGCGAAGCTTCAGTGTCACTCAGTTTCACACTTAATGCCACCAGTTTAGAAACTGCATGTTAATTTACTGGGTAGCAGAGGCACGATCTGCATGTGGTGAGAAACTGGGCACAAGTAGCTGCAAGAATAGTATGAGTTCCAGCTCACCAGATGGCAGGTTCACACACAAGCTTTGCTGCAGTGGACTCAAAACTGCTCTTCAACAGGAAAGCCGACAGTGGAATATTAATGAGTATGCACCACAAAACATTTTGTGCATTGGAAAGCCTGTGGTTAATGCGAAGGATCAAGAAGTTGTCCCGTGCCAAAATAGTGAAGGGCTTCAAACAGAGCTTGAAGCTGATCCTGTTGAGTGTAGAAGTAGTGGCCAACTCTGTGTACTAAATCAAAACAAATAACTGTAGACGCTGGAAATCTGAAACAAAATCAGAAAGTGCAGGAGAAACTGAGCAGGTCTGGCAGCATCTGTAGAAAGAAAAACAGAGTTAACATTTCACATCCAGTGACGAAGTTCTGACGAACGATCACAGGAGTCCGACAGATGCTGCCAGACCTGCTGAGTTTCTCCTGCATTTTCTGCTTGTATAATGGTGGATCCAATCATGGTGCAGCTCTGACAGTCAATACCAAATATTCCACTGCAGCATGCCACTGACAGAGATCTGAATAACACAGTGGCACCTCTGTCATGCAGGGTCAGCTTGCTGCTAGTAAGCTTATACTCTGCTGTCATGGCTGTAGACTAAGTTGCAAAGGTATTTCCAGGCCAAAGCAATACACCGATCTGCACTCGAACAGATTACATGGACTGTGGAGGCACCACTCCAAGGGAGTGCTTCTGCCCAATGCAGCAAGGGTCTCACGCAGACAACAATCAACTATCACCACTGCCATGTCTGTTGCCTATCAGCCATCTAGCTGGTGCGATTACGGTACAGTCCACAACCAGCATTCGAAGCCCATTGATGCTCAGGACTGTCCTCCAAGGCCATTTGCAACATTTCCACTGGAAATCAACAGTCCTTCTCCAGCAATGTTGCAGCCACTTGAAGAGTCAGGTAAAGATACAAAGATGACAGAGACTGAAGGAATACTGTCTATCATAAATATGTATGAGTAAACAGGAGTAAATACTGTCTATCATAGATAAGACCATTTTTGAACACTTCGTTGTATCACTTTCCACCCAGGTACCTCTTTCCCCTCCCAACCTGATAAGTGTGCCCTGGAAAAATCTCCTGCAGTTCACTTAAAACTGCACTTTCAAAGTTTCAACTAAGTTTGGCCCTCTACTTGCTCAAATACACCCTCAGCTCCACTTCTGATGCCCTCATTCCCCAGCCACACTCTACCCATCAATACAGCCTTCATTTCCACTCCCATAAGTCGAAGGGACACAGACTTATAGCGATACAGTGAAAATCTAGTTTAGTCATTAGATCTGATTGGACTAATGTTAAGAACTACTCACTACTCTTAGATCATCCTGGAATGCAAATGTAATGCCTGTCATTTTGGCTTCTTCATTACAAAATGTCTTGTTAAAACCTCATCACCTATCACCAGTGCTCTCACCTTCAACAAGTACTTGGTGCTTATGGAATTCTAAGTTGAGACCATGAGCCATCTTTGCCATTCAACATCTTTCCCCTTGCCTACTGGGCCAAACCTCCTTGGAAGCTTCCCCAAGGAGGGGAAGTATGGCCTTCTGTTTAGAATCCTTCACAACTACTCTCTCTTCCAGCACCTCGTCCTGCCCTGCAGGTCCTCGATCATTGGCCACATAATGCAGTGTTCCAAGGGAAGTGGCTTCTCGTCTAAATAACCCTGGGAGAAAGTAACATGTTCAAAATCTATGAAAGTCAGCATAAGCTGCTGTAGCAGCACACGATTTTGTTTTTGTTGGCATACAACTCCTAGAGACTCCGATTCCTCAGTTAGCAACATTTCTCAATTCCTCAGTTAGATCCATTCTTTACCTGCCCTCTTTCACTGACTATCAAAGGACTTTAAATAATAAAGGGAAAAAACAACCACTGGTAAAATTTGAAGCACCAAGAAGAAAAAAAATATTAGCCAACATTAACCCTCAAGATAAAAATGCTGTTAAATAGTGATGAGGGTGAGAGAGGGATCATTTGTTGCTAAGCAGTACGAAATTAAGAGAGGCTACAAATTGAAGCATCGAACTCCAGATCATATCATTGACATCAATCAACATTACACATTAACTAGCATCACTATCTGCCTCAACTGCACATTTCTTGAAATCAATTCACTGAATGCATACACTAACACCCTCCCTAACATCTGACAGGATTCATCCAAAGATGCGCGTCAAATGGACAAAGTTTTGGAGGTCCATGGGTAATTATAGCACCTAAAAAGGCATAAATTATCCCAATTTCTCTCCCATTGAATATTAATGTACAATTGGCCAGCAAATCACTGCCGTGGAATTTTGCACAGATTCCAGAAACAGAGGCGCCTCAAACTTCCGTTTACCCAAAAGATTAGTTTTGCATTTTAATGCTGCAATTTAAATGCTGTATTTTAAGTCTTATAGATAGGCATTAAAAAAAAAGAACTTGCAATTATAAAGCACCTATCATAACCTCAAGATATCACAGAGCTCTTTAAAGGCTATGAAGTACTTTCAAGGCATAGTTATTGTTAAAACTGGGGAATGCAACAACCATTTTACATGTAGCAAATTTCAACAAACAGCAATGAGATAGATGGCCAGTAAATTACTTTCCAGTGGTGTTATGAGATGGACAAACATCCCTCCCCCAATCTTAGTAAAAGTGTGCCGTGGAATTTTTTTTTTTGTACATGCAATTAAGGATAGACAAGGTCTTGTTTGTCTTTCACTCTTAAAAATTGGCACCTTTGAGAGTGTAGCACTGGATCCCAGTAACTGGAGCTTCTTTCTGACCTTCTGACTCAGTTGGGGTGAGTTTGATGTCAATTCAAAGTGGCCTGAGATAGCCCTTTCAAAGAATTCCCACTTCTCATCAAGAAACTGTGTCTGATGTGTTAATGCACCACCAAAAGTACATGCTATCAATACAAAGGTAATAGTATCAATGACCCCAAGAGAGCAACAAGTAACTTTGGCAGTTGTGGTTGGCAGGATATGGTGCCAAGATCAAGTGAATAAACACAATTAAAACAGTTTCTGAGAAAAACTGTATCCTGTAAAAGCACAGAAACTTAATGCAGAAGGCTGCCTTTTATGCCAAAGTGTCTGTGCCAAGAAATTGTTAGCCAGCCTAATCCAAATTCCAGCACTTTGTCTTGTAGGTTAAAGCATTTCAGGTATAATTTCAGGTGAAACATTTCCAATAGTTTTTAACTGCAAAAAAAATTAAGGGGCTTCTACCTCTACCACCCTTTCAGACAACGAACTCCAGATTTCTAAAACACTGCAGGTGAAAAATTATTTCCAAATGCCTCTCTACTACTTCTTCCATTTAAATCTATGCCCCTTGAATACTGACCTCCCAGGTAATGGAAACAGTGCAGATAGAAAGGATCCATCTAGATTACATCAAAATTCTGCCCTCAGCATTCTCTATTCTTAAGAAAACAATCCTAGCCTGCCCAAAGCTTTATTCAGTTGAATTCTCCTGACCTTGACTTATCTTATTAGGATCTTAGAATCTGCCTTTCACATACTCTCAGACAGTCCATCACAGATCTTAAAGATTTGCTGATTCCCTTCATGTAACTGTTGTTTTGTTTTCCCAATCACCTTAAAATATATGGGATCAAATTCTGGAAAGGTGTTTTGGAAAACAACAGCCACTGCCACAGGCTGTCTTCATTTTGCTCTGTTGAAGATTTGAAGATGACTATCTGGGTGCAACAAAATTGCCATTTGGTGCAGTAGATCTGGAGTAGTCCCTCGAGAGGGGAGATCCATTGAAGTTCTCCGAGTGCAAGAGTGAAATTCTCCATTTTGATAAGAAATAGACAGCAACACTACTGTTCTCATTTGGTTGACTGACTGATGCCAGGAGTCAGTGGAATGCCTGGGAGTAAGGCCTCTTTGGGAACATAGATAATTGCTTACAAAGTCATTTGGCTTGTCTCCAACAGTACATTTTATAGCTGTTTTTAACTCAATTTTTGACACAGGTCCAGACTGTTGGGACTGTAATCCTGACCTTCTGGCCCAGAGGTAGGATCACAACTACTGCACCACGGGAACCCTCAAGAATGATACCAATTGAGCCGCAGCTGACAGTGCTAAAAAAAAAATCAACGTGCTTGGAAGTAACACAATATACCTCTGTGACAATCATATCCCGAACTGGGATGTGAACCCAGACCTTCTGCCCCACTGGTAGGGACACTACCACTGCATCACAAAGGCAACACAGTCCAGTTTACAAAGTAAACTGTCTTTCACAAGAATAAAAAAGCCTCTTCTTGAATTGGTTTGTTCCATGTGGGCCTCATGAGGAACGGCTGGCTGATTTGAGGGCGCTAACCTGGAAACAGCCATTTGTTTCTAAGTTTCCTAACTTTTGGCAATCACGCAAGTAATTAATCAATCCACACCCTTCAGTCCCATACCCAACCATGAAGAAAATCAGAAGCCAAAACAAACAGAAGCTCTTATCAGTACTCCCCAAAATTCACCAGAAATATATTTGCTATAGATCTTTGTAACAAAAAGAGCATGAACAAGTAGCTGCAGGAAAATAGCAACCTAACTGAAAATCATACCTGATGAACACTTCCAACCTTTACTGTCAGCAAAAAATGGAAAGGCAGATTATTGGAATCACTGCGTGGGCCGAGTTAAACAGAAAAACAATTTCTGACTGCCGGGTCTGTAGATGGTGCTATAAAGTAGGTTGTGATCTTTTGCACATACAGTGTTATCTTGTCGTGCAATGCTCAGAAAGGACAGCACCATCTACAGGGGTGAAGCAAGAAACCAGAAACAAATATTAAATATTGCAACTTCTACTTCCAACATAACTAAAGGGGTAATGTTCCTCGGTCACGAGTACAGGTGAAAAGCTAACAACATGTTTCACTAAAACAGTTTTAATAAAACAAAACAACTGAATTCACAACCAATTGATTTCTGTAACAGTCATATTTTTCACTCAACTTCTAAAGTTGATACGAAGAAACACCTGAACATTGTATTCAGCAGTCTTTTGATTCACTACAAAAATATATTGTTTCAATGCAGTTCAAGGTTGTGCTGACTTTGTGGCACAGTAGTAGTGTCCCTACCCCTCCAGAAGGCTTGGGTTCAAGTCCCACCTGCTTCAGAAATGTATCATAACATCTCAGAACAGGCTTATTAGAAAAATACTTATAACAGACAACAATGTGTAAGAAAGCATCTCCTCACATATTAAGGACACATTTTTGTGTAAGGTCCTGCGCAATGCAAAGATGGATGTGAGACCATTAAAGTTCATGATAAATTGACACTTTTGATTTTTAAATTCCAATTTTATTATTTTTAGTTAATAGAAATACTTAAATGTCAACAGTGCAACTCATTGCTGTTATTTCCTGAAACATTACCTGATGAGTGAAACCTAATGAATGCAAGGCAATTATTTAAGATTTCTGCCTGAGGTTCAAACGAAATCCTGGAAATCCTCAACTGATGGCCTGGGCTGAATTTGGTAATTATAAACTATGATTTACAAATAATAGCAAGTGCTCAACAAAGCTGGGCATTTGAGAGTGTCAATGCATGGTCCCACATTGCTGGGATAATCTTGCAATCCATCAAACCTAGCCATGCTGTCAGCAGAGAGCAGAGACACAGGTGTTTCTTAACAGAACAATTGAGGGAATACTGCAGAGAACCTATGAATTAAATGAATACTCACTTTTATGTTTATACTTTGTCCTTATTTTTATATTTCCATTCTAAACTCCTGGATCCATAATTATAATGAAAATTACTTTCAGTAACTTGTTTCACTATTATTTGCCTTCTGTTGAATGGTGGAATCTCCACTGACAGAAAAGTATAATTTCAGTGTGACATGTTAACATGTTTAGTTTCAACCATGAATGGAGGTGTAGGAATTCATAATGGAAAATGACAACACGAAATGCACCAAAACATAAAACTTTTGGGACATAATATAAACTACACAAGGTTGTTGGATTTAAAGTTTCCCTGTGACCCTAAAAAGCTGTTCAGCTGGCTGTCATCATCGTTCATGCATCTTTAAATCATTTAGAAGCCATACTAAAGTGAGCCCATTTTTGAAGGTGGTGACTCTATTTGGAACGAACCAACCTTCCCCAATTTAAACTCTAATGCTTCATTGAGGATAATCTGTTAGGCTGCCCTGCAGACAGTATCAATGAAACACAATGAACGGAAGCCAACAAAACAGCCATGCAACAAGTCAAATACTCTGAGCCAGATCTTTGTTACATTATTTAACTGATAAATATTCCAGAGAAAAATATCCTTTTGGAATATTATCCTCTATGTACATGCTGCCCAACATCTTACTGTTTCCTTCTTCTCAGACAGTCCCTAACATGGCTTGCTTCTATTCTGGATCGGTGGGTTCTGCCAGGTCCAATACATGATCTGCAGACTCAGCCACATGAGGGATAGGTGGTGCTTGAAGGGCTGAGTGGAAGCTGAAATATTGTGTGCTCTCTCTGATACCTTAACTTACCTTCTTCACTCTCCAAGAGACTTGCCAAGTCCCGCATGAGATTTCTTCATTTTGTTTGGTTATAAGTCAGGATCTCCCAGAAGTAGGCAAGCATGTTTAGTCTCTTCAGGGATGCTTTGAGGACATCCCTAAAGCATTACTGCCATCGTCTTAGGAGTTTCTTTCCACGACCAAGTCCTGAATAGAGCAGTTTTTTCCAGAGTCTGGTGTATCTCAACAAATAACTAACACGACTTAATAGAAGAATCAACTAGGGAACACAAAGCATAAAGGTCTGTGCATGTATTAAATCAGCCAAATCCAATTGATAAAAAAATGATAAAACAAAACTGGAACTCAAATGAAACTGTAAAGGCTACCTTGCTGAAAAACCTATATAAACCCAAGAACAAATCTAATGTCACAACATAGCTGATATACAACTAATTTTGCAGGGAGAATTAAACGTACCACTGAAATGTACCCTCCAATGAGTACATTTCAAACAACAGGCCTATAGCTCATTAAGGACTACATTAAGAACACATTGTGAAATGAGGGACATCCACTTCGTTATATCTACCATAGAGTTTGCATTAAGTGAGGCACAGAGGAATGAATACCTATTAGACTTGGCACTAATGGTTCATGAAAAGCAGTGATCAGGGTCACACGCAACAGAAGTGGGCTACAGACTAGCTCAATCGTTGCAACTATTCAGGCACTAATAAACTATACGAGAATTTTCCACCAATCTATTCAGCAAATTTCCTCCACCTGAGCGCATTCCCAGAGGGAACAGCACTAGCCAAATCAATCAAACACGTATTTGAGGTCTCAGTCTTCTAAAGTAATTCTATTACTTCATTGTAATAGTCCGTATCTCTGTGTAAAACCAAAATATTAAATTCCAGATTTGATGAGTGCAACGTTAAAGTACCAACCTCTACCTACATCATGGGAAAACATACACACTAGCCAGCGTACATTAAAAATAGAGAACGGACTCAAACAGAAATCCACATTTTAATTTATTGTTTAGGCTTGTTAAAGACAAAATGATATAGCACCCTAACAAAGGCTTAAAGAACAGTGCATTTTGTGTCAATAGAAGACAATCTGGCTTTATTGGCAAATAAAACAATAATCTCTCAGAATCAGAAGTGGTTGACTACTGCCAAACTCATACATAAAGAAATAACTAAAAGAGAAGCTGGTACAAGGTTTAAGTATAACCAACAGTTTTGAAGAGCTGAAAGTACCAATTCTCTCTCCAAAAATTGCTTTAAAAAAATTACAGCAACCTCTGGACTGGATAAAAAATGGCACCAGGTGTTTGGAGAACAATTTCAAAACTGGAGAGTTACACACAGCTCTTGTGCTTTGATATGAGGCTGTAGCAAGCATGTGGTCACATGAGGTATCAGTGTGCTGACAGATAAAAGACCAAGCAAATTCCTCCACTATTAGATTCTGATGAAGGGAATGTTGAAGTTATCTTTTTAGATTCTGGTCTGTTGCATAGAGTTGACAATTCTGGCTAGATATTTTCCTGTTGGTTTGGAACAATTGTGGAGTGTCAAAAATTCAGCCTTTTTTCCCTATCTCCAATTGTAATTAATAATTGAAAATATCAAGACAAAGAAAAGCAAAATAATTTAATGTCTTTATGATCTTTTTTTCCTTTTATTAATCAGTAATTCAAATATAATCCTGGAGGTTTTGGGAGCGCTTTGGTACGTATTACCAGCACGGATCTCTCACACCCCATAAGAAAGCGCAGGAGGCCCTCATTTGGCCCATCATGTCTGTCAGCTCGCTAAGCATTTTAGTTTAGTGCTAATCTCCTTTGAAATCAAAATATTGCAAATGCTGGAAATCTGAAACAGAATGCTAGTGAAACTTGACAGATCTGGTAGCAACTGTGGAAACAGAAATAGGTTTAACGGAACAGTCATATCAGAAACATCAGCTCTGCTTCTTCCTCCACAGATGCCACCAGACCTGCTGAGTTTCTCCAACATTCTGTATTAGTGCCAATCTCCTGCCTTTTCCTTATAACTCCGCATTTTATTTAAAGAAAGGTAATCATCCAATATCCTCACGAACTTGCCTCCACCATTCTCCAGACACTGCAGCTCAATCCTTAACTACACGAGGTGAAAAGCATTTTCTTACTCTATATGTGCTTCTTTTACAAAACGTTTTAAAACTACGCCCTTAGTTCTGAATCCTTTTAAGAACACGAACCATTTCTCCTACATGCTCTGTCCAGATCATTCAAGAGTTTGAAAATTTCTATCAAATCCCTCTTAGCATTCTCTTCTCCAATAAAAACAGTCCCTAATTCTTCAAGTGTTCCTCAAAACTGCATTTTCTCATCCCTGGAACCATCTCAAACATAGTCTGCATTCTCTCCAATGCATTCACATGCTTCCTATAGTGTGGCACTCAATTCCAGCTGAGTCTGTGTCTGTGTCTGTCACCAGTTCAAAGTCTTCCTACTCTTTTACTTAACACACTATTTACAAAATCAAGAATACCAATTCTATCCTGAACACGTGTTTCTAGAAACGCAAACCAAAGCTAAACTGACTGTAATTGCTAGACCAATCTTTCCAAACTTTTCTAACAAATTGTGCAATTTTCCAATCTTCCAGCGCCAAAAATTATTGCCTGGGCCCCTGCAATTTCAACTCTCACTTCCTTCAATAACACTGGACGCTATTCATCCTGTCCCAATGTCTGATCAACTTGAAGTACTGATATCTTATCCAATACTTCCTTGTTACCAATTTTAAACCTTTCTACTGACTCTGTTTCCTCTTCTGACACCATGACCTGGGCAGTATCCGATTTGTAGATAAAGACAGATGCAAGATATTGATTTATTGACTTAGCCTTGCTTCTTGTCTGTTATGTACATATCCCTTTTTGGTCCTTAATCAGCCCTATTTGGGAATTCCTCTTATGTTAGCTGTCCATCTTTCTTCATAATCCCGCTTTGCTCCTCTTATTAAGATTTTAACCTCCCTTCTTAACCTCCTGTAATAAGTTTGGTTCTCAAATACACTTTCTACCTGAAACATGTCATAAGCAGATCTTTTCTTCATTAACACAATCTTCATCTGCACTGTCATCCAGGGAACTCTGGATTATTTTGTCTTATCCTACCCCACATTGACTGTGACCAAACTATCTTCTTTTTGGAGGTAGTCCATTTTTCAATTACCGTTTTTTCCACCAGCTTTTGACTCTAGTCTTTCCAGCCTAGATCCATTCTTGTCCCATGAAAGATTGCTCTCTGCCACTTGATTATTCTTACTCTGGACTGACGAGTCTCGTCTTAAACCTTATGGTACAATGATCTCTATCTTCTTAACGTTCTTCCATGGCCACTTGATCCATCTCAATTCCAAGAACCAGGTCTAGCATTGTCTCCTTTCATGTTGGACTGGACACATACTATTGTAGGAAATTCTCCTAATATTTAATACTTATCACATTTGCCCTTTGCTTATTCCTTTACCTTCAAACAGATTGATTCTGTCTTTGAACGCTATGAAACACCTTCTTCTCTAATTCTGCAATGATTTCTTTAACTAAAGATGATACCCCATCCTCCTTTTATTCCTTTGCCATCTTTTTTGAACCCTGCAACCAAGAATATGTAACACCCAGAACCTGCCATTCCTTAAGCCAGGTCTCCGTTATCATCACAATATTTTAATCCTACAGAGCTGTACCTGTAACTCAACAATCTTAGTAACAACACCACCTTCTTAAAGGAAACAGGGGATGGGCAACAAATGCTGGCCCAACCAGTGACACCTGTGCCCTGCAAGTGAATAAAAATGTTCCTTGCATTCACATACAAGCAGTGTGTGAGATCGCGTTCAAAGAACCAGACGACCAGGATCAGTGAGAAGTGTAACCACGATTTAGACTTCACTGCTTTCTCCCTTACTCTAAATCTATACATTAAATTGCAATTCTTATTTCAGTGCTATCTGCTTCATCCATCATTTCATGCACCCTGTTATTATTTTCCAGTAATCTCTCCTGGTTCCCACACTCCTGATGAGTTAGTTTAAATACTGCCCAACAGCACTAGCAAAATATTCTAGAAGGAACTCAGTCATTGCTGTGTTCAGCTGCAACCCATCTGGCTTGTTCAGGTGCCTGCTTCCCCCAAAGATAATTTCAGTGTTACAGGAATCTAAAGGCCTCCCTCCTGCATCATTCCAGCCACATCATCCATCTTTTCTTCCTATTTCTGTATTAATTTGCACATGACACTGTGTCATCCAGATATTATTACTGCAGAGATCTTGGTTCCTAATTTTCTACCTGGCTCCCTAAATCCTGATTGCAGGACCCACATTACTCTTCCTACTTCTGTGTTTCATACCAATGTGGACCATACCCATTCACCCACTCCTCAATGTATACTATTCGTCGTTCTGGGACATCCTTGACACTAGCACCAGGAGACAACAGAGCATTCTGGAGTCAGTGTTGATGGCCACAGAAACACCTGTCTGTTCACCTAAATAAGAAAAAAATTCCCAACAGTACTGCCCTTCCACTCTTCTTCCATCCCTATAACTGGCTCACCCAACTGCCACTTGCAAGGCTCATGCTGCATTCCTTCAAGGCTTCAGTGCTCTCACCAATATCCAGGACAGAAATGTATTCGTGTTTGAGTCTGAGACCTCTAGGAGCTCCTGCACAACTTGCCCATTTCTCTTGGACTGCCTGGTAGTCACCTATTCTCTACCTGCCTTTTTTCTCTGAACACGTATCCCTTTGATCACGTCTTTGAATATGCCATCCACATAGTTCTCCGCTTCAGACACAGTGACTCCAGCCACTGCTCGAGCTCTGAAATGCGAATCTCAGGTGTGTGCAGCAACTGTCATTTCCTGCACATGGGCTTGGCTGGATCACAAAATATGTTCACAACTCCCCAGGAGCCACAAGACAGGTGTTCCACTTGGTTGATCTATCCTGACATATCTTAACCTTTAAAAGTTTTAAGTTACTTTACTTTCTTTATAACTTTAGTTACTTTCCTTTATTTTATATGGTTGGAGGTGTAGAGAAGTGACTTTTTTGGATACTTATTACAGACCTCCAAATAGTGGAGAAGACGACGACGAGAGCTTTTGTGGGTATACTATGGAAACCTGCAGGACAAGCAGGTATATGATACTGATTTCAATTATTCTCAGGTAGGATGGGAAAAAAGGTAGTGTGTGGCACAGGAAGGGAGAAATTCCTGCAATGCGTGCAGGTGAATTTACTGGAACAATACATTTCCAGTCTTATCAGGGAGGGAGCAGTGTTCGATCTGGATCAAGGAAATGAGGCAGGACACGTGAAGAACATCAGAGGAGAGGAAGTATTTGGGAAAAAAGTGATCATAATAAAGTAAGGTTCAATACCAAATTGAAAAAGAATTTAAGAAAAATATCAGTCAAGCATTAAGATCTCAGAGTGGAAAAGGGCAGGTTTTAGGGGTCTAAAAGTTGTACTTGATCAGGTTGATGGAAACGCATTTTAGTTGATAAAACAGTTGATGAAAACTAGGAGACTTTCCAGAGAGGAATAGGGTGAAAGCTACATACATATCGATGAGAAATAAATACAGGATATTCCACGCCAGAGTGCCCCGGACGACTAGGGATATTGATGAGAAAATAAGAAAGAAGAAGGAGGCATATGATGCATACCGGAATAACAGCAATAGAAATCAGGAAGAGTATCTCAAATGCAGAAGAGAGCTTAGACTGGAATAAGGAAGGCTAAGAGGAAGCACAAGGAAAGGATGGCAGGCTGCACTAAAACAAATTGTAAAATGTTCTAAAAACGTTAATAGTCAAAGGTTATTAAAAGATAGAGTGAAAGAACAAGCAGGCTAAACTGCTCACTGAAGTTAAGGCCAGAGTACAAAAGGCTATGGCAAGAGGTACTAAATGAATACTTCGCTTCTGTCTTTAACAAATTAGAAAACGGCCTAGTGGAAAATGTGGATATTGAACAACTGAGCAGTATAGTAATAGATATAAAGAAGAGGTGCTAAAAAGGCTGGCAGCACTTTAGGTATAGAAGTCGCCAGGCCCAGTTAGGATGCATCTAAGATTGCTGAGAGAGGTAAAGGAGCAAATCACGGAGTACTGACACAAATGTTTCAGGCTGTCTGAACACAGGATCAGTCTGGGGGAGCTGGAGGATTGCAAATGTGACACCGTTGTTTACGGAAGAGGCAAGGGATAACCCAGTAAGCTACAGACCTGTCAGCTTGACATCAATAATAGGAAAAGTGATAGAGGGCACAATACTGGATAAGATAAATATACACTGAGAAAAAACAAATACTGGACAGTCAGGGGACATATAGGGAGGCGACAGCCCAGTGGTATTATCGCTGGACTTTTAATCCAGAGACCCAGGTAATGTTCTGGGGACCTGGGTTCGAATCCTGTCATGGCAGATGGCAGAATTTGAATTCAATAAAAATATCTAGAATTAAGGATCTAATGATGACCATGAATCAATTGTCAGGAAAAAAACCCATCTGGTTCGCTAATGCCCTGTCATCTTTATCTGGTCTGACCGACACGCAACTCCAGACCCACAGCAATGTGGTTAACTCTGAACTGCCCTCTGGGCAATTAATCCTGCCTAGCCAGTGACGCCCTCATCCCAATAATGAATTTTTAAAAAAGTCAACACAGCTTCATTAAGGGTGGTTCATGTCTGACAAATCTGAGTTCTTTGATGAGGTGGCACAGGCAGTGGATGAGAGTAATGCTCTGGCTGTTGTATATTTGGACTTTCAGAAAGCATTTTATACTGTACCACAAGGCAGGCTGGTTAGCAATTTAGGAATGTTTGGGATTGACGAGTCCTTAGCAGGATGGATTAGAAGTTGGCAAAAAAATAGGAAGAAGACGGTACATATAGATGGGCATTTCTCAGACTGGAGACAAGTTGAAAGCGGTGTTCCATCACAATCGGTGTTGTGAACCTTGCTTTTTCTGATTTATATAAATGACTTTGAGATAAGCGTTCAGGACAAAAACTCTTAAGTTTGCAGATGATACTCAGCTAGGGAGAATAGTGAATTGTGAGGATGATGCTGAGTGACTTCAGAGAGATACTGACAAATTGGCCGAATGGGCAGACACCTGGCAAGTGAATTTCAACGCAAAGAAATGTGAAGTAATGCAAGATAACAAGGTGTGGAGCTGGATGAACACAGCAGGCCATTATCTGTGAAGTAATGCATTTTGGTAGAAGAAACAAGGAGGCAATTCAGGCCGAATGGTACAACTTTGAGGGGAATACAGGAACAGAGGTACCTCAGGGTACAAATGCATAATGCTATGAACGTGACCAAGCAAGTTGAAACTATCTTTAAGACAGCTTATAGGATCCTTGGGTTTATAAATAGAGGCACAGAGTACAAAAGCAAGGAAGTCATGCTGCACCTCTACAAATCATTGGCCAGACCACATTTGGAGTATTGTGTTCAGTTCTGGGCACCTAATTTAAGGAAAAATATTGAAGCCCTGGGGAGAGTTCAAAGGAAATTTACTATAATGATACCAGGAAACAGGGATTTGAGATACAAGGAAAGATTGTAGAAATTACTCTTAATCTTCTCTGCTACAGGGCGAACAAGAGGTGACTTAATAAGGTGTTCAAAATTATGAACAATTTTGACAGGATAAAGAAGGATATTCTGTTTCCACTAGTTGGTATGCCAGTGACTAGGTCACAATTTCAAGATTGTCAACAAGAGAGTTCAGAGTGAGATGGGGAGAAACTTTTTTACTCAGCTGTTTGGATTTGGAATGCGCTGCCTGGGATAGTGGTGGAGGTAGATTCCACTGGAGGTTTCAAAAGAGAGCCGTTTATACACTTGAAAGTGATACATTTAGAGGGCTATAGAGATAGGACTGGAGAATGAGACTAGCTGGGTAGCTCTTTCAGGAGCTGGTAGAGACATGATGGGTATACGGCCTCGTTCTGTACTGTAAAATTCTAACCTTACTCTGGCACTATTAACTATAAACTGGAGATTAGTAGAAAGTATCAATTCTTTACTCCTGTACCTATAAATTCTTACTTTCCCTGTGTAAGTTTAGAAACTCACTTTTCAAACTTATGTTGAAACACAGTCCCCAACAACAGCTGCATAACAGCCAATTAACTGAATTTTCCTGATGACACTCTTACATCTTTTCTCAAACTCAGCTGAAAAGGTCAGGAAATGAGATCCTTTGCAGGGCTGACATTTCTCACTCCAGAAAAGTAAGTGAAATGCCCCACACCTTGGCTTCTCTATCTCCATCGCCAGATCATGCTCCATCACAAGTCTGACTCCTCTCACCCCCAGAAGTTAAGTCAAGTTTAGGTGTAATATAGCTTTGGTGCCAAGTGGTATAAGAGAGAGCCTGGACTCCAAACTTAGAGCAAAATGGTGGCACCATGGTAATGTCACTGGGCTGGTAATCATTCACAAAGAATTCTAAAATCTGGAATTGAATGTTAGTCTCCGTAATAAAAGGTTCTTGGTTAGGTTAGGAGTTCACTGTATTGGGATAACGTATCAACATGTATTGATGATGGTTAACACACGGAAAACCAAGAGTCAGGACTATTTGCTAATTTTTTAGGTTGGAAAGATGTAATTAATAAGGATCAGCCATAGGGCCTCAATTATATATCATCTACATTAATCATTTGGAGGAGGAGTCAAAGTGCAATCTTTCCAAATTTGTTGACAAACAAAAATCATTGGGAGGTACTTGTAATGAGGACATAAGGAATTTGCAAGGATAGGTTAAGTGAGTGGGCAAGAACTTGGCAGATGGAATTTAAAATATGAAAGTGTAAGGTCATGTACTTGGTAGAAAGAATCAAAAGGTAGACTACTGTTTAAAAAGGAGAGAAACTTCACAATCTGGTTGATCTTGTGAAAGAAATAAACTGAACATGCAGTTGCAGCAAGTAATTAAGAAGCCAGATGGAACTTTGGCCTTCAGTGTCACAATGAAGGTGTTGACTTATCAAGAATGGCTGAACAGATAAGGTCTTTTTTGTCAGAGTGTAGAAGAATGAACAGAAATCTTACTGAAACATGCAAAATTCTGAGGGTCTTGACAGGGTACATGTTGACAAGATGTTTCAACTAGTTTGGGAATCTCAGACTAGGTGACATAGCTACAGAATAAGGAGGCATTCGTTTAAAACTGAGCTGTGAAGGAATTTCTTCTGGAGGGTAGTGAATATCTATAATTCTCTACCCTCAAGAGTTGTACAGGCTACGTCACTACAAGTATTTAACGAGCAGTTAGACAGATTTTTGAAATAATTAGGGAGTTGAGGGCTATGAGGAGCTGGCACGAGAAAGGAGGAGAGGCCCGAGGCAGATCAGCCATGCTCTCATTGAATAATACAGCAGGCTAATAGGGCCAAATGGCCTATTGACACTCCTATTTCTTATGTTCTTATTGATGAAGGCCATACAACTTTCAGGGATCATCAAGAAAACTCATCTGGTTCACTAATATCCTTTAGTGAATGATATTTTCTATCTTTGCCCTACCTGGCTTACACGTATTCCTGATACTGAGTAATGTGTGATATCTCAACTTCCCATCTGTAATGGCATAAGAAGCCACTCAGTTTTAAGTGCAGTTAGAGGCAGGCAACATAAGCTGAACCTTCTAGTGATGTCCACATTTTAAGAATACATTTAAAATTATTGTAAAACTTGCAAGTGTTGATCAATTTCATGTCATACCTGTTTGGGGTGGGAGGTTAGCATTCAAAGGAGAAGATTTTAGGGAAGTAACTGACATGCTTAGATCATAGTGAAGAATGGGGAAACAGCACCCACATTTTATTATTTCATTAAGTGGTGAATGGTGACTTAAGTGCAAATACTTTTCATGAAGTCAAACATGTTTTCTTTAGGACAGTTGTTGATTGAAAGAAATGGAGCCAATCATTACACACTTTATAAGCATTTATTTGCAGTTACACATTACAACCCAACAACCATAATTTCAGCTGTACCTATTTCTAGGTGGTAGAAATGAATTTCCTGTTAAATACCCACCATCTACATACAACTAAACATAATTAATATACAAATAACCAAATACACTTATTTGGTGAGTGTATTAACTGCAATCCGTACTGATGACTTAGATCTGCTTTTGTTAAAATCGTACACTGTTGGCAAAATTAGATGAACAGTTTAACCAACATTTAACAACGATTTCACTGTTTTATTTAAGTTCTAAAATTTCTGGAAGTTCCCCTTCTTCCAGTTAATGGGCAACTTTAGCGAGAACTTCTTTTCAACTTCAGTAAGTTGAGTGCTACTGTGTTCTCTGACTGCCACCTTCAACATAACCAGTGCCTCAAATGCTGATAAGACAGAAGTGCATTGTGATGTCTGTTTGAGTTGATTACTGTGGGAATAACCACACTACCCAAATGCTAAGCTACAGAAATAAATTCTCAGCAATATTCATACAGAATCAAACAGATCAACATTTCTTTCAGAATGTGGCAGAAGCTATTCATATATTTTTTTAAATTCATTCATGGGATGACGGCATCGCTGGCTAGACCAGCATTTATTGCCCATCCCTAATTGCCTAAAGGACAGTTGAGAATCAACCACGTTGCTGTGGATCTGCAGTCATAGGTAGGCCCAACCAGATTCCTTCCCTAAAGGACATTAGTGAAGCAGATGGGTTTTTCCAACAATCGACAAATTCCACCATCTGCCATAGGGCCCCAGGATACTACCTGCATCTCTGGATTAATAGGTTTAGCAATAATACCACTAGTCAATCGCCTCCCCCAAGAAGATGTCTTAACAACCCAGTAGATAAATCACCATCATAATTACCAACAACACAGGATGAAAGATCACTGTTTCTACACTGAGTTAGTCCGGGCAATTGTTGGGAAGCTAGAACTGCTCTTAGTGCCCCTAAACAATGCATGGGAAAATTACTCAGAGTCTCCTACTCCTAATCATTATCAGTGACCCCGACCTAGACAATGGTGCTCATAAACATAAGGCCAAGATAGAATGAGGGCTACACTGAATTTGGCTGTTTTGCACCTTGCAATTTTCCTGCCAGCTTTTAATGAGGCTGGGGCCTATAAATTAGCAGGGCCTGTTCATCACGGAGCTTTCTGAACCAATTAGCCTATCGTTCGATTGTCCGAAAGTGGAGCTAAAAGTCAAATTTTTTATTTACAAGATGTGGAAGTGCCAGTGTTGGAGTGGGGTGGACAAAGTCAGAAGTCACACGACACCAGGTTATAGTCCAACAGATTTATTTGGAATCACACAAGCTTTTGGAGCGCAGCTCCTTCATCAGGTGCAGTGAGACAGCAAAGCACACAGACACAGACTTTATAGGCAGAGAGATCAAAAGGTCATACAACTGGTATGAGTGGAGTGTCAGTATGATCTTTGGATCTCCCTGCCCTTGGTCTTTCTGCCTTTCAACTCTCTGCTCTGAAAGCTTGTATGAATCCTATTCATACATAAACCTATTAGACTATAAGCTGCTGTTGTGTGACTTCTGACATCTTGTCTACAAAGTAGCAAAGAGTACAAAGTGATGATAAATACAGGCCAAGAGTTTTTTTTAATACGTAAAAATTTGCATGCACCAGCTCAGCCAGTCACTGCTATGAAAGGTGGCTTTCTTTTTAAAGTTACATTAAATATTATTCCTTGATATATTGAAGAATGGTAAACTGTCGCAGTTTTTAAAATTGATTTATCATAAAAATCAGTTTTAATCAGAGAAGTCACCTGTAAGTAATTTTAATTAACAGAAAGATACATGACTGCAAACTCTGAAATTACTGTCTGATATTGTAATAAAAACATAATATTATGCATGCTGGAAATCGGAGATATAAACACAGAAAATGCTGGAAAAACTCAGCAGGTTTAGAAGCATCTGTGGAGACAGAAACAGAATTAATGTTTCAAGTCCAACAGGACTTCTTCAGAACTGTTATGTTCTGAAGAGAAGTCAAACTGTAACTCAAAACATTAACTCTGTTTCTCCCTCCACAAAGGATGCCAGATCTGCTGAATTACTCCAGCATTTTCTGCGCCTGGCTGGTACTGTGTTGACTTGGTGGGCTTGGCAGGCACTTTTGCTGCATCCTCAAAGGACTGGGTGACCTATTTACTCAAAAGCTGCAAACGCTATAGCGGCTGCAATTTGAATCCTTCTGGCAACATAATGTGACATGGAGCTGGAGTAGCGGCTGCTGAGAGGGGTAACTTCAAGATTCCCTCTGGCAAATCGGAGCTATACTCCTCCATGCTCTTGACATAGACAGGAAGCAGTCTGGCAGGCCAGATAATGCATTTGACATGCATTCTTATCAGCGTGCTCCTGTATGCTGTCTCATCAAAAACCCCATGTGAGGCCCCTGAAACAGAACTCCTCTACGACGTTGCCCTCTGAAGAGCAGGTATAAAAACTAAGCTTTCTCCTGGTCTGGCTGCAGCCCACCCGTGCAGTGATTCAGCACATGCAGATCCCAACTGGACACTAACCTCCAAGATATGTGCAATGCCAATGGCTGAGAGTGTCAGGCCAAGCAACAGGGCCTCTTCATTCATGCAGTGGTGCTGCTCTCTTGCTCTCTCCTGCTTCTTTTCGCTTGCTGTGGCTGGACAAGCAGCCATTCTTGGGTGTCAGAAAGTTGAATTCAGGGAAGGATGTGTTGGGTGGAAAGCAAGAGCTCCGTGGTCACACCATCAGTAGTTGACACATCGTGCAAGATTGCAGGAGGACAGTGAGAGTTGACAAGTGCCATAAGGCAGGAACATACCATAATTCTCAAAGTTCTCTGTAATGGCAGACACCATGGGCTTTGTGAATTCTGCCATCTCTTCCATAGGACTCTGGAGCTGCAGGCATCCTTGTTCTGCAATGGTTCTGCTCTGCACCCTTCTAATACATGCTACCCAGTCCTGCAAGAGACAGAGAGAGAGTGAAAGAGGAAAAAGTCAGTGATTGTAAGACACCATGTTCTGCTGACATGCCTGCCACAGCTGAATAGCTGGATGCATGTGGAAGCAGTGGAAATGCAGCTGGTGTCATTGGAATATGGGTGAGGTCAGGCATCTAGATGTTTGACAAGTGCCAGAAGTGCTACCGAGTGACTGATGGGGGAGTGGTGCAATGGATATGAGATGTCATGTGAAGGTGCATTCAAAGAACTTTATAGTCCTGGTGAAGTCATTACATTTTGCTGCACTGCTGCCAAGTCTTTGGGTCCAGACCCCTTGCTGTGACCTACCTGGCCACCTACCCCCATTCTGGTTGGAGTGGCACCACCCCACAAAAACATGCCTCCCTCTTCCTATTCATGTTCATCATTCAGACCTCCAGCACCACACCTATCAATGCATGAGCTCTCTGTATCCTGATCTTTGTTTGGAACTGCAGCAAAAGCATTCACCAGCAACCATCTGTGACTGAAAGCAGCATCTCTTAAGGAGGGAGAGATTATCTTTGGGAACAGGAAATCGCCTGCATCACACTCTATTAGTGCACTGTTCGATCTCCTGCTGAGTACTCAGGCAGACAGTAGAACAGGGACAAACATAACAGAATGCTGGAGAAACTCTGCAGGTCTGCCAGGATCTGTGGAGACAGAAACAGAGTTAATGTTTTGAGCTTGGTACGACTTCTTCAGAAATGGGAGAAGATCACATGGTCCATCAAGCCTGCTCCGCCATTCAATACGATCGTGGCTTTAACTCCATTTATCCACCTGCTCCCTACATTCCTCGATTCCCTGAGAAACCAAAAATCTGTCTTCAGCAGCCTTCAGCCTTTCTCCTGACCTCAGTCCTGAATAATCAATCCCTTACCCCAAGACGATGCCCTGCACCCAGTGTTCTCAATGCTCCAGCCAGAGGAAACAAGACGTTGTCGCCTGACCTATCAAGCCAATGGGATCACAGCTCATGCTTCTAAACTCCAAATCCTATAATACAAATTTACTCAGACTCTCATTGCTGTTCCTGGAACAAGATGCTTAATCTAATTAGTACACCTACGCCTCTAACACACATACATCGTTCCCAAAAAATGGAGATCAAAAGTGTGTGCTGTATTCCAAACGTGGTGTCACCAAATACCTAAAAATTATTGCAAGACTGACTTATTTTTGTACTTCAATCTCCTTGCAATAAAAGGGCCATGGTAGCTTGCAACAGTGCATCATGTTTATAGTTCACAGGATGTACCATTAGTGGTTAAGCATCAATGAAACAAGCTGCCTTGCTCTGGATGACTCTAAGCTTCCAAGTGTTGCTGCAGCTGCGCTCATTCAGACATCATTATACTGCTGACTTGCTCCCAGAGCTTACTCTTGTCGCTAAACAATGTCCAATTATGTTTCTGTTTGAATATGAACCCCAGAAACTTAACAAGTGGGGGATTCAGTAGCACTGGTGTCATTAAATGCCAAAGGGAGGATGGTTTGACAGTCAGTGCTATTCTCCAAGTCTTTTTGCATGCAGGCAGGGACTGTTTCAATATGTGAGGAGTTGCAAATGGCTTTGGACTTCTCCACTTTGGATGTTATGAAGAGGGAATAATTGATGAAGCAGCTAAAGATGGTTGGTTTTAGAAGAGTGCCCTGATGAACTGCTTCAACAATCTCTTCAGGCTGAGATCAGTGGCCTCCAACAATTACGACAATCTTCTTTTGTGCGCGGTATGAATCCCACAAGTGGAAAATTCTGCCCTGATTCCCAGTGACTTCAATTTCATTAGGGTTTCTTAACCTCAAACTCAATCAATTTCTGTCTGATATTAAGGGTAGTCACTGAACCTGAACTGTGAAATTTACAACCTAATCCAAACTAAAGAGCTCATGATGTCCTGAAAGCAACTGGACATCAGAGAGCAGGTTATTGGTGTGTACTGTTGAGGATACCTTTCATTACATTGATGATTGAGAGTAGGTCAGATGGTTTGGTAACTGGCCAGTACTGTTTTTGATAAACAGGACGTACCCGAGCAATTTCCCACGTTGTCAGGTACATTCCAGTGCAATAGGTATACCAGAGCAGATTAGCCAGAAGCATGTCTAGTTCTGGAGCACAAATCTTCATAACTACAGCTGTCATTGGAGAACACAGCTTTTTCAGTATTCAGTAATTTTAGCTGTTTCTGTGAATTGGCACCTGTGATGTTGGGAATCTCAGGAGGAGATTTCAAAAATAATAAAAAAAGGCAGTACAGAGTCCAGTTGAGTTAAACTTCAACTAAATGGTTGCAAGTTGAACGAAGTGCAATTGAAGTCCCAAATCTCATTCTTCCATATATCTGAGCTGAAAAGAAACTCATTCTGTACCTTAACAGTCTTCCTGCTCAAGAACCAATTGCAGCATTAGCTGACATCAGTCACCTTGATTAAAATGTAATTGTACTGATGCTTGCATCTCAGAAAATACATACTTAAAAACTAAATGCCAGAATTTCTGGATAATCTATGGATAGAAAACACCCCAAGACAGGGCAAGGCTGGTGTCACAGCCCTTTATATAGTTTGTGTCATAAAATATAACAGCAAACAGTACAAACTGTTAATTTTGTCTCCATTTTTTATTCTTCTATTAAATTCTACTCGAGTTATTATCAATAGCAGAGGAGGTCATTCAGCCCATCTAGTCCATGCCAACTCCCTATGGAGAAATCCTATCAGTCCCTCTCTCGACGCCGCAGCCCCAAAAGTTTATTTGTTTCAAATACCTGTCTAATATCCTTTTCAAATTACGGACAATTTCAGCTTCTAACACCCTTATTGGAAATTAGTTCCAGGTTTTTACCATTTTCTCCCAAAAAAGGTTTGTCCTCAAAATATCTCCACATCTCCTGCCAAAAATCTTAAATATGTGCCCCCTGTTCAACTGAAGAGAAGACTTTTTCCTTAAAAATCTCATCAAAACTTTATTTTAAAAATGGACAGCTCCATTAACTACTTCTCAATTTTCTTTGCTCCCAGCAGAACAATCTCAGCCTTTTCAACCTAACTTTGTAATTAAAACCACCACGTTTTGCACAATACTTTCGTTTATGAAGCACAAGATCCCACATTTCCCCAACTACTCTCTCTAATGTATCTCACCATCTACAAAGATCAGCATACACTCCCTAGACCCTCTACTTCTGTACACATTTTAGAATTGTACCGTGAAATCAACTTTATCTCCCACTATCCCTTTTCCCAAAATGCATTACTTCATGTTTCTCAATTTTAAATTCCACCCGCCACTTATCTGTCTATTCTGCTAATCTATGTCATGATTCAGGCAATTCATATGTCAGTGCTTACTACTTCTCCAAGTTTGGGACCATAGGCAAATTTTGAAACTTTACTCCATATTCCAAGATTCAAGATTTTTATGTATCACAAAAACTGGTCCTAGCACTTGTCCTTGGGGAACACCATTGTCTATCACTCTCCACTCTATAAACCAAACATCTAACATAACTTTCTGCTTTCCCTCTGTACGCCAATTCTTATCCCATTGGACTTCCATCCTCTTATTCCAAGACCGTCAATTTTATGTGAACTTTCATCCACCCGTTTTAAGGGTTTCAATTTTATGAGGTATCAGAAATAGTGTTCTAAAATACATGTAGTAATATTATATTGATACAGTATACCAAGGTATTAGTATTTTTAACTTATTCCACGCTGTAGAAAACTATCAATAACACATGGAACTTTGGTTGTTCACAACTCGAAGGTATTAGTGCACAACACCACATAAAATAACAAATTTAAAACTAAAGCATTCTTTTGATGTGATTTGTTGTATTCAAAAATGTTTAAGTTATAGATTCAAGGAACATTTAAATAGTTTGTTTATTCTTTTGTTATTGCAATTCCTGAAATTCTGAAATAATAGTAAACGACCCTCAATACTTCAGCCAAGTCACCTAGAAGCAGAAACGTCCTTCCTATGTGAATCACAGTCATCAGATGTCTTGAAAAGTGAACTAATTGAAGCATTGGACAACGTGGATTAGAACTTGGTACACCAATCAAATAAATGGCTGATACAGGTTTAATATTACTGTCGTCTCTAGAATTACTTCTGTCAATCTTAGGAATGCTTCTTCAAAATTTAGTAGCTATTGGTATGTATCAAGGCATTACTATCAGTATGCATTTTGCTATTCACAGCTCCTGAAATCCTTGTTGCTGACATTAACAGGTATAATGTTGTACAGCATTTGTGCATCCAATATTTTAGCAGAAGTAGGAACTGACTGAAAATGCATATATTAAAAGAATGGATAAAGGGGCATCCTTCAAGCATAATAATCATTTATCTGCTCATATCTATTCCTATGCTATAGCAATTCAAGAAACGCTATACATAGATTACTACATAATGTGTATTTCAATTAATTTCCCCCTATTGATGAACTAAAACTTTGCGCTACTGCTGAATGGAAATACCTGAGAATGGCTTAAGCTGAAGTTGCAGAATTGTTTGCCGAGCCGGTGTGTTTGATTGCAGACGTTTCGTCACCTTGCTAGGTAACATCGTCAGTGCGTCTCTGGTGAAGCAGTGTTACTTAGCAGGGTGACGAAACATCTGCAATCAAACACACTGGCTCAGCAAGCAAGTCTGCAACCTCATCCACAACCTGAGCTACAAAATCCTCAAAACTTTAATGATTTAAGCTATCTGCTAAGTAATTATATAAACATGATTAGAAAAATTTTAGCAAAGCAAAAAAATTTATGCTGTTTTCTTTATTTGAAGGCAGTAAAATGCATTTATTAATAGTATAATTTTATCAGTTTCAAATTCAATTTTTGGAATAGACATCAAAACTAAATATTAAGCAAATTGTCAGCTTACCAAACTGGATAGTACGGTCCAAATAAGGAACAATACACATAATGTTCATATCCCGCTCTTTACAAGATCCTTAACATTGTTTCAACATTTTGTTTATCAGTTCAATGTTTGATCAACTGACACTTATCAGATGAAGAACAAAAGAGAGTTTATTCATTGCACAGTGTGTGGAAAGCACTCACTATATACTTGAGTTGCAAACAGCTACATTTTTAATTACCAAACATCAGTCTTTCTCCACCAAAGCATCTAAACAACCAGTTACAAATTTCCAACAGAAAATAAAGATTGTTTGTTACTAAGCTAACAGATACATTTCAATGATAGTATCCCCACAGGAGAGTAAACGAGAAGCGGCAATGATAAAACTTGAATTTGTGCATTGTATACAGCGATCCCAACTCCTTTCTTCAAAAAATATAGCATCAACTGTACTCAAAAACAACATTCTAGTTTTACCAACCTATCTCAATTCACATTCACACAGTATTGAGCAATGCTACTTCATGGCCTTAACTCCAGTGGATGGGACCAGTGGATGCTGAGAAGCAGGTACACTAGTGATTAATTAACCCAACAATAATGAAAGTCCCATAAGGTCTTTTGCAAAGAAAAACAGTCAATAATACTGCCAAACTCAAAAATCGGATTGGCTCAATGGTTCAATGATCGCAAAATCCATCAGAATAACACATAGTCATAATTACATCAAAGATAACCAGTCTCTCACACAAAAAAAAATCACAAAAATGTTCATCATGATCATTTATTTACTTCTCAAATTGTTAAAATGTTAGACTAAATTTATTTATTACTCAACAGCATTGCCAAAACATGTAGACACTGCTTACAGATCAAAATCCAGCTAAAAAGAGATAAGAATTAAGTGTGCTGCAAAATTTCAGTCAAATTAACATTAGGCATTATTATAAATGTCACTTACTAAACTTATCAGTGGAAAATGCGCCCACAGTTTCTTCTGTAACCTAAATGACTACAATTTTTTTTCAAAACAAAAAACTTAAGCATTTGTATTTACTACTCAGTCTCCTTTGTTTCTTTATTTTCTGAACTGACTAGGATCAAAAGATCAGAACATTTTATTGTTTTCCTCCTCTTCACAGATGCAGTATGAGCAAGAAAGATACTTTAGATCTAGTTGACCAAATCTCAACTCAGCTCATCATAAACAGGGGTCTTGTATATGTTGGTCGTCACCCAGCAAGATGTACCTCTGCAAAGATCATTTGCATAGAACTATTCTGTAGCTTACCGCAATGCCCATTGAAAGCTTGTGGCTTGACTACCTGGTTGCAGTGACTGCATACAACTAGGTAAAATTCATCATGAGCTGGACAGTGGCCAAACAAGTGCATATCTGTAACAGAAAGAATTTGTGTCATTGTGCTGCAGAGTTGTACATTCCAATATTACTGAGCATGCACAGTGGAAGACACAATAAAATGGACTTCTGATCCAAAGTGTTTTGCAGAACTCGGTGTTTTAAATAGGTACATTGGTAATGATAGTTATAAATTAACCATTTGACAGATAATAGTGAATAGTGGACTGTGGCAAATGGGCAGGTTGGGTGGATGGTGGATGCGCAGAGGTTACGCAATTAACAACGGCCTTCCAATTGCCAAAGATGCAGCTATTTCAGCAGGCAGTAAAATTCCTTGATAGTGTTGTGATGCCACAATGTGCTATCTTTCATTTCTTGTGAAGTTTCTTACCGTGGTGACAATCTTGCTTTTTGGAATTTTTATTTTCTATCACTACCACCAATCTATCTCCATTAACATTGCAACCATAGGAGAAGATTTCAACTCATTCCCCCCCAAACAAAAACAGATCAGGTTGGGGTTTACTATTGATAAAGAGTTAAAGTCTGAACCCCTTCCCCATCCTGCTTTAAAGCAAGTGAATAGAATGCAGGTGACAAATCCATTCCAAGAAAATGGGCTGATATTTTAAGTATTATCGTGCGAATGGATACCTTATTTCTATCTATCATTTGAAATTTGTTGGGCCTCATCACTGTCTAGCCAAACCCCATTCACATCTGGTTCAGGCTACACTCCTACAACTTCCAATCTCCCCCAGTTTTGCCAGCCTGAGACATTCAATGACCTGTAACCCAGGCCTCCCACTGAGGCCCTTGATCTTAACTCCAATTCACCAAGACTCCGATCCCTACTCCAGGCATCCCCGAGGCCTCTAATCTTACTCCACACTCACCCACCCTCCATTATTACCTCACAGTCCTGGTCCCCAGACCTATCTGGCTCTACAGTACCACCAATCTGCCCCAATTCCTCCCAGCAAGGTCTGTGAACCCCACCAGCTGACATTCTACCACTGAGGCCTCCAATCACTTATCCAATCTTTCCAATACCTCCAATGCCCCACTGACTATCACATTACATCCTTTTGTCTTCACTTCCACGAAACCTCTGACTCCGTCCCAGTGGACATAGAAACAGGTTTTTCAAAACTATATCCCTGTCATCACCAGGGCCCCACTGAAAACTTTCATGACCATCTCCTCCACAACTTTTTACCTCAACTTGAGGCCTCTGACCACCTTCCAACCCCACACCCTAAGACCTGAGACACTTGCGCACCTTCTTCCATTCCATGGCCTCTGACTTCCCATCCTTTCTCTACTTCAGGGGCCCCAAGATTCGACCCCTGTTCACTGCATGGGGGTCAGAACCACCCCGCCACCCCACTGTCCGTCCCAGTCAGAATCAGAGACTACATCCAGGCAGCTTAGAATAGAAACCAAACCGAATCAATCAGAATAGTTTCCAGGTGGGAAAGCTGTCAGTCAAATTGCTTAATAATACTGTGGAGTTAAAACCTCAATTTGCAGCCACTCTCCAACCCACTCTCAGCAGGTCATAAAATTTAAAACTCTACCTGTAGCATCTCGCTCTTTTAACTATTTGATCGGAAATGTCAAAGATGTCAAATAAGTGAAAGATAATGATCTACACCAGAAAAATTGGATTGTTTGAAGTGTTTCCTGCCCTGTCTCAGGGCAAGCTCTATTAAAGTCAGCAGACAGCCGAAATCAAAACTTATTTGTCAATTCTAGTTACCACGTAATTATAACACTTACCGGTACCATATAGGAAAATTGTAAATGACAATTTTATGAAGCCTTTTTTAAACAAATGGACAATGCAATAATAAATTGGGTTGGCACACCGCCCTGTCCTTTGAATCAGGCTGAAACTGGCCAATAAAAACTTTGATGGCTGTAAGTTAAATTATTTTGAGAAGTCTAAATGTAGTCCTCTGGATGCAGGCCAAAGCACTAAGTATTGTACAATTATCCAATTCTGTGCCAAAGTTGTAAAGGTGGCCAGTGGTAAGAAATACAGTTCAACACAACTTTGTGCAAGATAAGACACTCTTCTGCATCGTCTAAATTCAACCTTGAGCTAAGCTTTTAATGCCACATTTTGTCATCAGCAAGAATGCTTTGGCCACCTCGTACAGTGCCCACCTCCATTTCTATCTGAGCCTATACACCGAAATATTCATTTTGTCACCTCCAAAAATAGCTGCTCCATCATGCTCCCTGCTGAGTTCCTACAAACTCACCCATCATGAATTTCAACCTGTCCCAAATACCACTATGTACACTGCATCCCACACCAAGTCCACTCAATCTTCATCCGGTTTTCTGTCCTCAAGCACACTAATTACAATGCTCTTGCCCTCATTGTTAATCCCTCCACTGAGTGACCCATCCAGACCAAATAATCTGTTCTAAATCAGGTCGAAGACACTCCTTTCCTCAGCCTCTGTGCTTCCCTCTGTCCCATCAATAACTGCAACAATATTGTTGTTTGGAAGATCTCAATTCAGTGCATTTGACAACAGCTCTGATTTATTTTATATCTTTAATGTAGAAAAATATTGAACTGAAGGCATAATCATAAAAATGGATGCTAAACAAAAGAGAGATAGAGAAAGGAAGGTGGTTAAAAAATTAGTCAACAGCGTAGATTTTTAAAAAGGCGTTAACAGAGGAGAAGGGTTTGACGAGGTAAAGGAGTTTAGATGCAAGAATGCAACTGTGTGGGATTCAATAAACGAGGGACAGGCTGACATACAAGAGGTTAAAGTAAGAGGAACATGGTTCTGAGCATGGAGAACGTAGATAAAAATATGGATGTGCAAGGTCAACTCTCACTCCATCTTTCAAAACCTACTCAAAGTTCATCTCTTTAACCCAGTGTCTGTTTTCCTTCGCAAACCATCTCTTTGTCATTTAGTTTACATCTTTTGAGTGTGTATGGGAACATTCTTTACATGAAAGGCGCACGATGAATGTAAGATCCTGTTGTACTTGATCTGTTGGTGCTTCACACCAACACAAACTTATTGAATTTGGTTTATTAGGAGGCCCACTGGTCTCACCAGTGCAGTGCAAGTACTAATAGGTGGCGGAACTAGAATGCTGATCCATTATCAAGGTACACCCGAGCATCTGTCTTAACCCCAATCCTTATCATCTTGTATACTCAAAATCTACCTCTAGGTCCCGCAAGTTTATCTATGCAGGAAACATCTACTGACAATTACTAGCTCAGACTTTCCTGAAACTGGAAATGCATTAAACAATGATAATGCAAAGCTGAGCACTAGCTACAAGACATGATTATACTGAGATCCAGCAAACAACCTTTAGCATATTCCAAAATCATAATACTAGTGCTGAAGTGAACATCACCCTGGATAACCCAAGGCTCTAGGCACTAACTCTGACAGAACCCTCATGGTACAGACGGCGCCTAATCAAGGCTGTAGGGAAAAAATAAAATCTGCAACAAACTCCAGTAAAACTAGCTGGTACCTCACGCAGGTCGCCCAAAGAAGCACTGCTCTTGCCGACACATCCTGCATCCAGTTTGACAACTTTCTGCACACACCAAACTCATGCTGGTGCAACTCAACTCAACAATTATCACTGGCAATCTTCAACTAACTCACCCTCCCTGGCTCTCAGTCCTGAGCAACATGCTCGTCACCCAGCATCAGGAGGATAACTGTAAAAAGCAAACTACTGGAGGAGGTCTAAAGTATGGCATTAGAAAACTCCAAATCACTTTCTCAATGAAGACCTTACTGCTTGCCCACTTGACTTTAAATACTGATGACAACAACACTACTAGTTAGGCTCAATGACCTGTACCTTATTATTAAGTAATCTTATGTCGGTAGTATCTTACCAAATTGTTGTGCAATGAAGTAAAGGTTTCCCCTTTCAATAAAGGGCAAAAAATTCTTGCTTTCCAAGTTTGTTCTTTTTGTCTCACAAATTTGAAGATAATTATGAATTTGAATGTTTCTAGTGTTTTATTTTCTAGTGTTACCACAATTTCAGATACTTATTGTCTTTTCTTAAAGTTAAATTCTTGTTTTGCACTTCTGGCCATTCAGTAAGGCTTTGCAGCATCATTCAGGTGTTTTGTGCCAACAACTTTCACTATTCACACACAACATATACTGCAAATTATTGCCAAGAAGTGGTAGTAAGAAAATCAAGTGGTTCACAAAACAATGTACTAAAAATTAATAAGAAATTGAAAGACATATTTAATATGTTTTTAACAAACAAATGCTCCCAGTGTTTAAACATTCATGATATACATTTAAGTTTATTACAATGTCAACAATTTCATCATAATATCAACATCCTTGTCTTAAAATGTTCTTCTCTTCAAATTCTAAATCAAAATCAGTTTCCGGTTTTTTTCTGATTAACGTTGCTCTTTAAGTTGCCTGTGTACAGTCATTTAAGTGATTGTACAGGCAAATCAGTTTGCAACTAGAAACAACTGGAAAAGAAAAATCATAAGCTACATAAGAACTGGTCTGCTGAAGACCAAAGTATTTTTCTACAAATTCCATTAATTCAATATTGTTGAGACGATTCATTGTTTCACACCCAACAAACTGCATTCCACTGACAGAATCATAATTCCAGCTCTAAGGAAACCACTGAGCCTATCGTGTCCAAGCCAGCTTTCTCAAAAAATCATATGCAAACAACCCCACTTGCTTTTTCCCCAAAATCTGGTAAATCTTTCCTTTCGAATAAACAGTCAATTCCTTTCAGAAGTTGCTATTTAATCTACTTCCACCACTCTTTCATTTCAGATGATAACTGCTTGCTGCATAAAACAAATTCTTAACTTCCTCTAGCTCTTTTGCCAATTGGCTCGAACCTTTGCCGTCTGGTGATGACCAATTCACCCTCACATGGATACAGTTTCTTATATTTACTCTAACAAAATCTAGTGTGAATTTAAACTCCTTTATTAAATTTGCCACATACCCTCTCTGATTTTGAAGAGAACAATGAAGTGTCACCAAATTGAGACATTAACCCTTCTTCTTGCTTTGCAAATCATGACCAATTTGATTTGTGTTTCTGGCAGGTTTTTTTTCCCTCAATCATAATTTCTCCAGTCTTTTCACACAAATGAAGACCACAAGCATTTGTATCAATCTTTTCTGAAACCTCTCCAATCCACTAATTCTTTTCTAAATTGCACAACTCAAAATTCAACACGATACTTTAGCTGAAGACTAGCCAGTAATGTATGAAGCTGTAGCACTAACTTCCTTGCTTTGGTACCCAGAGGTTTCACAACTGTTCTTACATCTTGGTGCAAAGAGTTCCTTTCAGAATTGCTCTCCAACTTAAAAGCAGGATTAGGAGTTGGTGCTGGAGTTTTTGTTAAAGTGAATGACAAGCAGATAACAAATTCTCCTGACAACTACAGGAGTCCTTACATCAGTCATTTATATGAGGCATTTTTGTCAAAACAACACTGAAGGAGAGATAGTAAGTTATTAATACCATGTAGTGTATAAGACTGCAATAATACAGTAAACAATTTTGTAGACTACAGTAAGCTAAAAGAAGATGAGGCAGCAAATGGAACTCAATGTTGAAGTAAGAGAAAGTAAAGGTTTACCAGATGCTGAAGTGGGAAAATATACATAAGAGCACTTTGACACTTTTTTGACAGAGAATAGGGAAATTTGTTGGAGGTGCTTAAAATTCATAAAACAATAAAAACATAGAAACTACACAGGAATTGATAAAAACTGGAAATAAAAGTCCCTAATCCATTTCATTTGACTTCTCTATCCTCGTAGGTGCATGATATTATGATATTGCAGCTATTGATGAATCATTGTAATAAACTAGTGAGCCTATTACAGATCTATGAATGGCATGAAGAAACCCCTAGTGGTGAAGGATCAAAGCCACGTTTTTATTCCCAAGATTGATGTGGTTACCAGAAGACATTGCAGAAATTATTCAGATACTGTTAATACAGACTGTCCAGAAGTAGGGGTAGAAGTAAAAAGTTAAATACAAGACAGGGCAAAGAGCTGGGGAAGCTTTCTATTCACAGAAAGCCGCGAAGCACTGATTCTACCACGAGTGTTGTCAGAGGTTGTCAATATTTAAGAATAAGCTGTACAAGTGATTGAAGGAAAAGCAGAACAAAGGCATATGGAAATATGACAAGTACATGACTTGCAATTTGGACTTCAAGCTGTCAGCTCCTGAGTTGATTTGCACTTCTTAACACCCTACTGTTGTTTACACAGACGGTTCACACCTGTATTTCGAGTACAGGTATGATTAATCTCTAGGGTAACAATGTCACTGGTTAGTAACCAGAGACTCGGGCTAATACTTCGGAACATGAAGTCAAGAGTGTGATGGAAACTCCCCACTTGCCTAGATGAATGCAGCTCCAACAACATTCAAGAAGCTTGACACCATCCAGGCTAAAGCAGCCTGCTTAACTGGCACCACTTCCAATCGCTCCACCACCAATGCTTAATTACACCACTACGTTCTACCCACAAGATGCACTGCAGAAATTCACCCCCAAGAATCACAGACAGCACCTTCCGAACCCACAGCCACTCCCAGCAAGAAGAACAAAGGCAGCAGATATGGGAATACCACCACTTGCAAGTTTCCCTCCAAACAACGCGCCATCTTAACTTGGAAATATACCACTGTTCCCTGGTCAAAATCCTGGAACTCCGTCCTTAAGGGACTTGTGGATCTATCTATGACATGTGGACTGCAGAGGTTCAAGAAGGCAGTTCACCACCACCTTCTCAAAGGCAACTACGGACAGGCAAAAAAAATTCCCACATCCCACAAATGAATAAAAAAGATTCCACTCCCACAATGGCAGCTGGTAGAAATAAAGTTCAATTAATAAATAATTCTGGAATCTAAAGCTCACCACAGTAACAGTGCCCAAGAAACTATCAGCGATTGTCATTAAAAACCCATCTAGTTCACTAAGGGCCTTTAGGGAAGGAAATCTGCCATCATTACCTGGCCTGGCCTGGCCTGGCCTAGACTACATATGGCAGCAGACCCACAGCAATGTGGTTGACTTTATCACCCTCTGAGGCCACTCAGTTCAAGGGCAATAAGGACGGACACAAATGCTGGCTTTGCCAGCAGCCCCACATTCCATGAAAGACTAAATTTTCAAAAAACTGTTGTGCTGACATCTGGAGATCTGAAGCCTTGTAGCTCTGCTCTTCTGAGCTGCCCTTCCACTTCATGAGCTTGTAGACTTCCTCTTCCCTTAGCAAGAAAGGGTCCACTTGAACGGAAGGCAGCTCCACATTGACAGACCTTCCCCTTGTTTAGGCCTCACGTGGATATTGACACCTAACTTTCTCTGGGAATATGATGGCCTGTGATCAGGCTTGTCATCCGTGTACATCATATTGTAATTTGCAAAGTAAGAATGAAACTCATTCAGAGGTAAGGAAATGTAACATACAGCTCTTCAATAAGCTGATTTGACTTTTTGTCACTTCAGCATTGCCACCTCACTGTCTCCCCACTGCAGGCATAATGTAACCAGAATTCCCAACATCAAGCATCCAAAGTCCCTGCACAATTCCATGCCAACCTCAGTCTAAACAAACACCAGAAGACCTCAGTAACAGTCCATTTGAGCCAACATCTTCAATATAATTCCAAAACACAATAACAAGAATTAATACTACAAATAGCTCCATTCAAATAAAAATGACGTGTATTCAGATGTTCAGTATCTCAAGAATAATCTCATTAGTTAGGAACAAAATAAATATCTGCCTATTTGGAACGGCAATAATTGACAGTTTCTTACACTATCTGGAAAATTATTGCCATTTTACAGAAAATGAACAACCGGTAAGTTCAGAGATAAATAATCAGCTTTTATTCTCAACAAAGACAATAAAATGACAGTGTCCACTGTTCTAATTCAAATCTGTATGGCAGACACTTTATTTACACACATGAAGTTTATATTGTTTAATAGAACATTTGCCACATACCATCTACAATCATTTGAAGAAAAATCTAATGTGAAATGACATCCAGAAAAATGTTGCAACAGGAGAAAGAGTCACTCTACACTGAGGGAATTCAGTGATTTCTGTAGCAACTCAGCATTTGCTACAACTTGTCTGTTCTGAAGAAACGTTATAGAATCACAGAGTTCCTACAGTGTGAAAGCAGGCTATTCGGCCCATCAAGTTCACACCGATCATCCAAAGAGCATCCCACCCAGACCCACCCTCTACCCTATCCCTACAACCTTACATTTCCCATGGCGAACCCACCTAGCCTGCACATCCCCTGGAAACTATGGGCAATTTAGCATGGTCCACCCCCTAACCTGCAAATCTTTGTACTGTGGGAAGAAACCGAAGAACCCAGAGGAAACCCACGCAGACACAGAGAAAATGTACAAACGCCACAGACAGTCACCAGAGTGTGGAATCGAACCCGAGTCCCTGGTGCTGCAAGGCACCAATGCTAACCACTGAACCACCATGCCATCCCACCATTATAGCTGTTTGCAACGGAAACCTTTTACAACACTCTGCACTAAAAAAATTATACATTTGATACAATGCAATGATTCCTCTGGATTCCACTTTAGATCTACGTTCAGGCTCTAAATGAACCACATCTGCTAAGGTCTGTTCCCTTGGGAAGACAGCCAAACAAGATTAATAAACTCCTCAGACCCTTGTTCTCTTAACTACAGGGTAACTGTCTGCCATGTGACGGAACAGGCCAATTTCTACCTCAAGGTAGTCGAATCCAGAGCGCAGATTTGTTTCCTTTCCTTTCCTTTCCTTCTCTGTCACCACTCTACTCGTCATAAAGTGTTTGGACTTAAACTGTGATGCATCTTGATGGACAAACTGTCAACATTGGTTGAAAGCTTCTTCCAGTCACTAATGTCTATACTGCTGCACTTAAAATAGCGCTTCCAAGCATCTTTGTAGCATTTTCTTTGTTCACTGTGGAACTCTAGTCATTTAATAGTCGATCAAACAGGACCTGGCAGAAGAGAAACCTTACAGCAATCTAGTGTCTAGGCTGTCGGAGTTGATTTTGCAGGAGTTATGACAGAATAGAACTAGCTTCAAGAAGGACACGAACACTTGCTCAACATTCCTTTCACTGAATCTAGAGAATGCAGCTCAGGCATTGCTGATGGAATTTCTCTCTTGCTTTAATATGTCGCTGCTGAACTGGAGTGTCTCGATGACAAAGGCTCTCTACACTAGGACTTTTGTTAACTATAGAGGCATTGTTGTCAAACACTCACTGCCGTAGTATGTAGAAGGTTGAGATGGCGCAACTGATCAGGTTTTGGATTTCCTTGTCAATTGTGGTCTTTTGTGAAACATGATTCTACCTCAGACACTACATTGACTGAGTCCTGCAAAGTTCATTATGTATAATTTATATTATTTTGCCTTTTGCCACTTCTTTTGATCACATTAATTTATTTGGAATATGTAAGTTAAATGCGAAACACAAGGAGTCTCAAATGTTGCAAAACATTTATATTATTAAAGATTTCAGTATAGAATTGCACAGTTCACGTCGAGGGAGTCTTCTTTGTGAACAACATCTGAATCATATTGTCAATCATTGCACATTTGATATTTGGAAGAAATTTTCTAAAACTAAACATCAGGTGATAGATTTTCCGCTCTGGGCACAAGAGGAAAATTGTAAACAAACTGCACTATCTTTTTTCCAAAATGAAGTTATTGTTCAATTTCCACTCAGATTCACTTAAAACTTTCCAGGACCAGAGCAATCAGTCAACTCGAATGATGCAACTGAACACTTAAAATGCAAGGAGAAAAGCAAGCAATGACATTTCTAAACAGTGGCAACTTTGTGTAGTTTTCTTCATAGCGGAAAAGTGGGTGAAACATAAAATGTAACATTTCTAAATATATTTCATCGTTCACTTCTAAGCAAACTGATATTAAGTCACGGAAAATGACTTCATAAAGCAATACTGATCCATTTACAAGTTTCATTGATACACTACAGTTGGTTCCTTGGAAAATTGAATTTTTAAATCATCTGAATGCCTCTAAAATGTGCCTGTTTGCTTCAAGAAAATGCTAAACCTGAAGAACTTTCTCAAAGATTCGCAAACAGCTGCAATGTGTCTGCGATGATGACGCTTGCTCGAGGCTTCAATCATCATGTATTTATAAAAAGCTGCAAGATAAAAGCTAAATTAAGGGAATTAACAGTTAGATAATACGTATTCTCAGACATGCAGCAACTGTTAACACGGTTGGAACCCCTAGGGTCTGTCTTTCACTGTCTGGGGGCCTTACACACCCAGTAGATAAAGCATTGGAGCAAATCTATTATACTTATTACTCAGTTCCAGGTTAGTTGCAACAGCTTAATCTATGGTTAACTTGGAGTGTGTTAGGCTGGATGTCATATTGCAGGATTGAATGATACAAGCTTTGTGCTGGAGTGAGTGTTGGGAAGTCATTCACTGTTTCTATTCACAAAGGAGTTGCAATTGGCCAGCAGCAATGTTATCAATCTGCCACGTCCAAGCCATATTCCTCTGGAAAACTGCACTCATCGTCATTTATTCTTATGAAAAATCACCAACCTGAATTGTTAGCACTGTTTCTTCACAAAAACTGACGCCTTGCTATGCATTTATTAAAATTTTTCTTTATATATTAGCTACCCTTCGTGTTTTTAAAAGGTTTCACGGCTGCTCATTCCTTAGGTCCCACTCAGAGAGCTTGTTTCGTTTACAAAAAATAATCACAAGCCATCTTATTTAAGATAGGGTCAGGATAAAGGTTCCAGCTAAAAATACCATTACTACATCCTACATTACCAAATGCCTGCACCTCAAAAGATACTTGATTGGCTGTAAAGCGCCACATGATCTCTTAAGATCTTGAAAGGTGTTACCTAAGTGTGCAGTTTTCTTCCTACTGGCATTCCTATTCAATCAGATCATTTAGCTATCTCTTAATGAGAGTACCCATGAAACAATCTCAAACTAGAAGCAAATCCCAATCCTTTAATCAAGCATGGAATAACAATAACACAAGTGAAGAACAGGAGGGGTCAAGAACTACCACTATAGAAAAAAAAATGCATTGCAGATTAAGGTGTCACTCTAACATCCAGTGTGCACAGGCCACTGTTGAGTGCCATATGATTGACACACAAGAGACTCTTTTCTAAAATATGTGAGAAACCTGTATTAACAGAAATCTGTATCAAGCTTCTCCAAAGCTGTTCGGTAAAATACATAGCTTCAGTATTATAAGTACAGCAAGATCTGGACCTATCAGTGCACAAATCTAATAGCAACTGCTGGTGTCCACCCAAAGCTAAAAATGCAGAAATTCAGATGTCGTACTCCTGATCAATACACTCTGCACTGTATTCATTCGAACAGCGTACACTGGGCATATGATACTTATCCATGATTTCTAAGAATTATGAGTAAAATGAGAGCCGAAAACAGAACACATAGGACTGACAGCATCTGTGGAGACAGAAACAGAATTAACATTTCAAGTTCGATATGACTTCTTCAGAACTGAGATTTCCAGCAGTGGCAGTATTTTGCTTTTACTAGAAAAATTAAGAGATGTCTTCCTGACTCTCCCAACTGTTTTTAGCAGCATGTTAAGTCACTATTATTGAACAATCTCTCTGGCCCTAACAAATTAAATTTATAAGTGTTTCATCTGTGTTTCTCAAGAAAATTAATGTTACAATATTTCTAAAAATAAGGTTAACTTTTCTGTTTACCTCTGGTCTTTGATCTCATCAACATTCGTAATCTCTATTTTGTTTTCCGTACCTCATTTGGATCTAATTTTATATTTCCAGGTTTGGACCTCAGTGGAATGCTAGATATCTGATTGACTGACGAGCCTCGCTGCTGTTTGACTCAGTCATAGACGTTACAAATCTCCTGTACAGGATGCCACACTGAAAAAAATGCCGTATCAGTAGAAATCTCTAACAAACCCACGAAAAATCTCAAGGCAATAAAATACAAAAAGTGCCCAGCAACTTCAACAAAAACTGAAAAGATAAAAAATCTAAATGTGCAAGAGTCAATTATTTCAGGTCATTTAGCACTCTGAATATTCCCAGAACCATAACATCTGACAGCACAGGAACAGCCAATTCGTCCTATCATGCCTTTACTGGCTTTTTGAAAAAGCAGTCATATTTAGTCCCACGGTCCTGCTTCACCTGTCCAACTCACTTTTACAATTTTTCATGGAATCAGCTTTAAGTAGACTGGTTAGTAAGGTTAGATCACATGGAAAACTAACCATTTGAAAGCAGAACTGGTTCGAAGGTAGAAGACAGAGGGTGGTGGAGTGATGCTTTACAGACTGGAGGCCTGTGACCAGCGTGTGCCACAAGGATCGGTGCTGGGTCCACTGCTTTTTGTCATTTATATAAATGATGTGGATATAAATATAGGAGGTATGGTTAGTAAGTTTGTAGACGACATTACAATTGGAGGTTTGGCGGACAGCTGTATAGTTACCTTACAGTACAATGGGACCTAGATCAAATGGGCCGAGGAGTGGCAAATGGAGTTTAATTTAGATAAATGTGAGGTGCTGCATTTTGGAAAGGCAAATCAGGGCAGGACTTATACACTTAGAGGTAAGGTCCTGGGGAGTGTTGCTGAACAAAAACATCTTGGAGTGCAGGTTCATAGGTCCTTGACAGTAGAGTCGCAGGTACAGAGGATAGTGAAGATGATGATTGATATGCTTGCCTTTATCGGTCAGTGCATTGAGTATAGGTGTTAGGAGGTCATGTTGCGCATGTACAGGACATTGGTTAGGCCTCTTTTAGAATACTGCATGCAATTCTGGTCTTCCTGATATAGGAAGGATATTGTGAAACTTGAAAGGTTTCAAGGGTAGGAGGGTTTGAGCTGGAGGGGATAGGTTGAATGGACTGGTGCTATTTTCCCTGGAGCATCAGAGGCTGAGGGGTGACCTTACAGAGGTTTATAAAATCATGAGGGGCATGGATAAGGTAAGTAGTCAAGGGCTTTTCCCCGGGGGGGGGTGTCCAAAACTAGAGGGCATGGGTTTAAGGTGAGAGGGGAAAGATTTAAAAGGGACCTAAGGGTCAAATTTTTCACATAGAGGGTGGTGCATGTTTGGAACGTGCTGCCAGAGGAAGTGGTGGAGGCTGATACAAATACAACATTTAAAAGGCATCTGGATGGATATATGAATATGAAATGTTTAGTGGAATATGGGCTAAATGCTGGCAAATGGGACTAGATTAATTTACGATATCTGGTCGGCATGGACGAGTTGGACCAAAGTGTGTTTCCGTGCTATACATCTCTATGACTCTAAGTCGAGTATTTGATTCAATTCTCAGAGAAAAGATTTCTCGTCACCTCTCGCAAGCTCTCTTACCGATGATCTTAAATTAATACACCCAGGGAAGGGGTGTGGGGGAGAATAATTTTCTTCAAATTAACTTGTAATGGGAGGGGCAAGACCCACTTGTCATGGTCCAGATTAGTGCCAACAATATGGGTAGAAAGAGGAAGGAGATTGAGGGAATATGAGCAGCTAGGGGCTAAATTATAAAGTAGAACCAAAAAAGTAATAATATCTGGATTACTACCTGAGTCACGAGCTTATTGGTACAGAGTCAACAAAATTAAAAAAGTAGGCGCTTACCTCAAAAGATTTATATGGGAGAAATGGGCTCGAATTCATGGAACACTAACAGCAGCGCTGGGAAAGGAGGGAGCTGTTCCGATGGGACTGGGCTACACCTGAATCACACTTGGCAAATCATGCAACTAGTAATGTAGATAAAGCTTTAAACTAAATAGCGGGGAGGTGAATTCAAGTGCATGGAAAATTATAACATCAAAGGTAAAAGAGAAGGTAGGATTGCTGGTTAGTGATAGGGCTGACTGTTGCTAGCAAATAACAGGAAGGGACAGAATATGTGCATGTCATGCTCCAGCAAGAAATGATTAAAGCGGAGGGAAAGTCAATAACAGGATAAACTTAAAAGGCTTTCTATCTTTATGAACGAAGCATTCGGAATAAGTAGACAAACTGATGGTGCAAATCGCGGTCATAAGGAATTTAAACTAGTTTTTTTGAGAGGGGTGATCAAGAGAGATTGTTAAAGTTTCCGGGACAAATAATAAGGCAGACAGTATGGAAAGAGTCAGGAATCTAACTTCAGGCACAGTAGATATGGGGACAACTACAAGAAGGGGCATTCAACAGAAGACTGAGGTTATTGTACTTAAATACACACAGTATACCAAACAAGATAAATCAGCTTGTGGCGCAAATTTAAATTGGCAAATTTAAACTGGTATTGTGGGTATCACAGAGACATGGTTGCAAGGGGCTCAGGGCTGGGAACTAAATATCAAGGATACCTGTCCTAAAAAAAAACACGCAGATGGCAGAGAGGGCGGGGTTGCCTTAATAGTAAGAAATAAACTAAACTGACAGCAAGAAATACGATAAATTTAGACGGCATAGAATCTGTGTGGGTAGAGCTGAGGAACCGTAAAAGGAAAAAGTCCCTGACGGGAGTTACATACAGGCCTCCTAGGTGCAATCAGGATGTGGGTCAGAAAATAAATGAACAGGTAGAAAAGGCATGTAAGAAAGGCACTACTCTAATAATCATGGGGACTTCATTATGCCGATGGACAGCAGATCCCCAGAAAAGGAATTTGTGGTATGCCTGGGAGATGGATCTTTTGTACTCAGTTGTGATAAAGCCCACTAGGGAACATGCAATTTTGTATTTGGTGATGTGTAACTGAGGCAGACTTGATTAGGAGCTTAAGGTGAAGAAACACCTCCGGAGCAGTGACCATAAAATGATAGAGTTCAGCCTGCAGTTTGAGAGGGAGAAGCTTGAATCAGATGTAACGATATTACAGTTGACTTAAGGTAACTATAAAGATATAAGGGAGGACTTGGCCAGAGCTGATTGGAAGGTGAGCCTAGCAGGGAAGACATTGGAACAGCAACGGTAGGGGTTTCTGGAGGTAATTCGAAAGGCATAGCAGAAATTCATCCCACGGAAGAAACACCTAGTCTGCACATCCCTGGACACAATGGGGAAATTTAGCATGGCCAATCCATCCTTCCTGCACATCTTCAGACTGTGGGAGGAAACCAGAGCATTCATTTTGGAAGGTTGAATCTGAATGCAGAATACAGGGTTAATGGCAGGAATCCCGGCAGTGTGGAGGAGCAGAAGGCTCTTCGGGTCGACGTCCATAGATCCTTCAAAGTTGCTACCCAAGTTGATAGGGTTGTAAAGAAGGTGCATGGTGTGTTGGCTTTCATTGGCAGGGGAATTGAGTTTAAGTGCCGTGAGGTTATGCTGAAGCTCTATAAAACTCTGGTTAGACCACACTTGGAATACTGTGTTCAGTTCTGGTCACCTCCTTATAGGATGGATGTGTGGAAGCTTTAGAGAGGATGTAGAGGAGATTTACCAGGATGCTGCCTGGACTGGAGGGCAGGTCTTATGAGAAAAGGTTGAGGGAGCTAGGGCTTTTTGCATTGGAGCGAAGAAGGATGAGAGGTGACTTGATAGAGGTGTACAAGATGATGAGAGGCATAGATAGAATGGATAGTCAGAGATTTTTTTTCCCAGGGCGGAAATTACCATTACGAGGGGGCATAATTTTAAGGTGATTGGAGGAAGGTATGGGGAGATGTCAGAGGTAGGTTCTTGACACAGAGAGTGGTGAACGTGTGGAATATGCTGCTGGCAGTGGTAGTGGAGTCAGATACTTTAGAGACTTTTAAGCCACTCTTAGATAGGCACATGAAGGACAGTAAAATGTAGGGTATGCGGGGTAGATTGATCTTAGCAGGATAATAGGTAGGCACAACATCGCGAGCCAAAGGGCCTGTACTGTGCTGTACTGTTCCACTATCTATGAAGAAACATGCTAAGTGGAGAAGAAAAACCATGGCTGACGAGTGAAGTCAGGGACACCACAAGAGCAAAAGAAAAAAGCATACAATGTGGGTGAAGATTAGTGGGAAACTAGAGGATTAGGAAGCCTACCAATTATCATCTGTAACTTACAACTAACCTCCTCAATATTCACTACCATGGTCAGTTTATGTTATCATCTGCAAACTTTATAATGTTGCTCCCTAAACCCACGACTAGGTCATTTATAAAAATCAAAAGTATTAAATCAACCCCAAATATAAGTCCTGGGGAACATCACAGCAAACCACCACTCAGTCTGAAAAACATCCATCTCAGTACCATTCTTCTTCTTCCCGTCACTCAGCCAGTCTTGTCTTGTATAAAGCCACTTCTCCCTTAATTCCAAGGGCATCTATCCTCTGAATAAGCCTTCTACATGGTACTTCATCAAGTGCTTTTGAAAGGCTACTGCGCCACTTAACCAACCTTGTCTGTTGCTTCATCAAAAAAGTCAATCAAATTAGTCAAACACAATTTGCATTTAACAATCTATATTGGATCTCCTTGATGAAACATGCTTTTCCAAATGAAAATTGGAGAAATAATTTTCACTAACTACTTGACCACTGACCCACCACTGATCTCAGGCTGACATCAGTCTAATACTTTATAAAGGTCAGTCCCACGATGAATCACCACAAAAGATTGTCAGTGTTAACAGTGAGACATGCAAGCAAAAAATCTTCAAAAAAGTGAGTTATGCAGCTAACTGACATTTCATTGCATCACAGATGGTGCACAACATGGTGATCGCATGAAGTCAAGTCTAGGTGTAGATACTGCAATTTGTTAAATTTCCCTCTTACACTTCAGCAATCCAATTTCATTTTAACATTTGTAGCCAGTGCTGGTCACAAGCCTAATCTGCTGGTAGCTAAACTGACTGCTTTGTGACCAAATATGGATCAAAGGTCTACCAAACTACCAGGGCGAACTTCCTCATTGTTCGTAAATTGGTTCATCCAGCTCTACACCTTGTAAAAAGCCTTCCTGCTCCTCTGATGCTGCTCGGCCTGCTGTGTTCATCCAGCTCTACACCTTGTTTTCTCAGATTCTCCAGCATCTGCAGTTCCTACTATCTCTGAAACAGTTTAAATCCATTATAAGTTATGTGTTTTGAACTAGTTGCATTGTTTGGTTGGAGCTCTACTCTGATTCTGGTACATATGGGAGTCTTCAAAGCATTCTGGACTTGATGTGGGTTTTGACTCCAGCAGGACATTTCACCTGAAGTGGCAATACATACACTAACTCCTCAAACATAAGAAAATAGGAGTGGATAACATGGTGTTGAATGATTCACCAGATGTTTATATTAGCTACGCAATCCTTATATTCACAGACACACAAGAATCAGTTGCAGCAGAACAGCATACTTCTCATGGCACTTGATTCACTAATGCCCTTTGGGGAAGTACATCAGCTGTCCTTACCTGGCCTGGCCTACATGTGACTCCAGATCCACAACAACGTGGCTGACTCTTAACTGTCCTCTGGGCAATTAAGGATAGGCAATAAATGCTGGCATGGCCAGCAATGCCTACATCCTTTGAATGAATAAACAAAAAAGATATGCTTCAAGTCATTAGTGTTAAGATTGCAACTGAGACCTTCATATCCTCAGGTCAAGTGTATGATGCAGTGACAATATCATGAGCATGTCTCTTAAAGGAATACTAACACACTGTGTCTCTTAAAGACATACTTACAACTGACTTATACATCGAGCACAGAAATTCATCAAACTGAACAGAACTCGCTGATAGAATGGGTATAGAGTTGTCAAACCTCCAGGATTGTCTTTATGTCTCCATGACCAAAAGATTAATCTTCTGACCACTACTGCAAGCAACGTGGGAAATAAATATGTGATTAGAAAAAAAAGGACGCACTTTTTACCTCTGATTATTAGTTATAAAACTTTTAGACATGGGAGCTTTGTGACCATGAAGTGCACCCACTGCAGGAGGTCACGTATTGGAAACTTGAGGAAAACCATCAACCAAGTTGGGCGGTATGCATCATAATTAAACCCTGCACTGCATATTTAAGCTTCATATCAAAAGTATCTGATCTACAGAGCAACAGAAAGGCAACACTTCCTTGAATACTTGAAAACAAATACAATGTTAAAAACCTCACTATACATGAGCATACAAATTGGGAGCAGTAATAGCCATTAAGCCCCTTGAGCCTGCTCGATCACTTGATAAGAACATGGCTGATAAGATTGTGGTCTCAATTCCACTTTAGATTATTGACGAACAACAGAATTAAGTATCTACCTCTAATTTAATGATCCTACATCCATTGCTCTCCAGGGAAAAAGAGCTCCAAAGACTCTCAATCGCCAAAAAAGAAGTTCTCCTTAAATGGGAGACCCCTTACTTTACAACTGTGTCCCCTGATTCTAGGGTCTCCCACAGGAGGAAACAATCTATCATGTCAAGTCTCCTCATAATCTTATATGCTTCAGGTAAGATCATCTCTCATTTTGCTAAAATCCAACAGATATAGGCCGAACCTGTTCAACCTTCCCTCATACGATAATACCCTCTTCTCAGGAGCCACTTCTCTGAACTGCTTCTAATGCTATTATGTTCTTTCTCAAGTAAGAAGACCGAAGCTTTTGAAATATTTGAAAGGGAAGAGAAGGCTAGCTGGGGAGAGAGTAGTGGAAATTCAGTCTCACAACCCTTAACATCAGCAGGCAAATAATATTACAACAGTTACTGTAAATTATTGGATGTATTTCACTGGAAGCATTTTACTATTGGCATTTATTAGCATAAAAGCTCCAAATAATTCACAGAGCACATTAAGTGACTGAAACATATGACTTCTATTACTGATGTAGATCCATATATACACTCAGACCACTTTTTAAATAATAGACAGCCATTCATACTAACAATATGAAAGCCTTTTTGGCATGTTTACTTCCTTACAAACTGATACTCTCTTATCATTAGAGCAGATTCTAAGGTTTTTATCAAGTAGGAACCACACTCCTCTTCCCACTCCAGAAAGGGTCCTCTTGGGAATTAACTGAACTTAATGTATCTTTTTGGATATGAGGAATTGTCAGTTGTTCTGGACAAGTTTTCAAGGTATCTCTTAGGGCTCCCCCTCAGCGGATGTTAGAGAATGATAGGTGGCAACTTACATTTACATCGTGCTTTCAACCCACTGAGGTATCCCAACATATTGAACCGAAAAGTTGAGTTAAAGGGAGACGACCTTTTAAAGATTAGGATGGAAATAAATCTAAGTGGAGTGGTTAACGATTGCAACACTGCGACAGCTAGATAATATCCTGCTATTGCTGATGGAGCTGGGGGAGGTTTAGGACAGGAAACTAGACTGGACATTTAATGTTTGCCTCAGCCATCTTGTAAGATGCAACAAGTATTTTCTAATGTGAAGCTTCTCAATTAAACAATAATTAAATGTTGAATAACTCAAGGCTTTGTTCTAATACTGTGGCCTTAATGGATACAATTCAACCTTCAACATATGGATTATATGGTACAACATCACAATGCTCAAAAAGATCTCATCACCTGACTCAGGAGGAGGTGTACTAAATAGGTCAAGCCTCTTATTCCAGGAACCAGCAAAGAAAATCTGAGTAAATTAGTGTTACGCGATTTGGAGTTTAGAAGCATGAGGGGTGATCCCATTGGCTTGACAGGTCAGGCATTGACTTGTTCTTTCTCCTGCCTGGGACATTTATAACATTGGGGGTAGGGCATTGTCTTGGGATGAGGGATTGATCATTCCAGACTGAGGTCAGGAGAAATTTCTTTATTTTAAGGGTTATGATTCTTTTAAATTTTCTACCCCCGGTATGTCATATCACTGAATATATTTCAGGCCGATAAGTCTCTTCTGGAGTACTGTGTCCAGTCTTGGTCTCCCTGTTAAAGGAAGGATATTATTAAACTGAAGAGAGTTAGGAACATAAGAACCAGGAACAGGAGTACGCCACCTGGCCCTTTGAGCCTGTTCTGCCATTCAATAAGATTATGTCTGATCTTTTCATGGCCTCAGTTTCACTTACCCACCCTTTCACCATAACCTTTAAATTTCTTTCCTATTAAAAAAAATTATCTATCTTAGCTTTAAAAATATTCAATGAGGAAGCCTCAACTTCACTAGGCAAGGAATTCCACAGACTCACAACCTTTGCGTGAAGAAGTTCCTCCTCAATTCAGTCCTAAATCTGTTGCCCCTTATTTTGAGGCTATGCCCTCTTGTTCTGATTTCACCCGCCAGTGGAAACAACCTCCTATCTTATGTATTCCCATTATAATTTTACATGTTTCTACAAGATTCCCGCCTTGTTCTTCTAAATTACAATGAGTATAGTTCCAGTCTATTCAGCCTCTCCTCAAAAGCCAACCCTCTCAACTCTGGGATCAACCTAGTGAATCTCCTCTGCACTTCCTTAGGCACATCCTTCCTCAAGTAAGGAGGTCAAAACTGCACACAGTACTCCAGGCATGGCCTCACCAGCATCCTATATAGCTGCAACATAATCTCCCTGCTTTTAAACCCAATCCCTCGGGCAATGAAGGACAAAATTTCATTTGCCTTCTTAATTACCTGTTGTACCTGCAAACCAATCTTTTGAGATTCATGCACAAGGACACCCAGGTCCCTCTGCGTAGCAGAATGCTGCAATTTTTTACTATTCAAGTAATAGTCCCTTTTATTGTTATTCCTACCAAAATGGATGACTTTACTTTGATCAACATTGAATTCCGTCTACCAGATCTTTACCTACTCTCTTAAGCTATCTACACCCTCTGCAAACTTTCAGAGTCCTCTGCACACTTTGCTCTACCACGCATCTTAGTGTCATCCGCAAACATTGACACAGTACACGTGGTCCCCATGATTTACATAAAATCATTTATGTAAATTATAAACAATTGCAGTCCTAACACTGATCCCTGAGGCACAGCACTAATCACCGTTCGCCAACCAGCACTGATAAAACACTTATTTATCCCCACTCTTTGCTTCCTGTTAGTTAACCAATCCTTGATCCATGCTAATACATTGGCTGTAACTCCGTGCACCTTTATCTTATACAGCAGCCTTCCGTGCGGCACCTTGTCGAATGCCTTTTGGAAATCCAGATACACCACATCTACTGGGTTCCCCTTTGTCCACCGCACTCGTGATGTCTTCGTAGAATTCCAGCTAATTAGTCAAGCATGAGCTGCCTTTAATGAACCCATGCTGCGTCCGCCCAATGGGACAATTTAAAGTTCATAAGAGATCTAACCAGGTTGTTATCAGGAATGGACAGTTTCAGTTATAAGGAGAGACTGGACAGGCTGAGATATTTTTCCACTGGAGTGTAGGAAGTTGCGAGGTGACCTTATAGAGGTTTATAAAATCATAAGGCATACAAATGCCTTTTCACTAGGGTAGGGATTTCATGATTAGGGGACATATTTTTAAGGTGAGAGGAGAAAAATTTTAAAAATTGACCCCATGCCTTTTTTTATTGCTCACACACTGAGTGATTTGTATGTGGAATGAACTTCCAGAGGAAGTGGTGGGTGCAGTAGTTACAGTGTTTAAAAGACATTTGGATAAGAACATTAATAAGAAATGTTCGGAGGGACATGGGCAAAGTGCAGCCAGGTGGGACTAGTTTAGTTCAGGATTATGGTCAGCATGGACTGGTTGGACCAAAGGATCTGTTTCGGTGCTCTATGGCTCTATGATTGACGGCACTACACAACAGTAAAATCACAAAAATCAAATAGACCATATTCCCTCCTAGTTGTCTTTCAACTGCCACACCTGCAAACAGTTTAGAGACAAAAGGATTCATGCAAAGCTCCTGAACAATTTGAAATACCTCAAACAGTACAGAAGTCAAAAAGCCCATAAATTGTTACCGATATTAGCAATTGTTCTTACAAACAAAAATGTAAGTCAGCGATCAGATCGACAGCTTAAAAACCACTTAAACTTTGACTTTAGCCAATGTTTACTTAATGCCTTAAAGGCATACAGGCTCTCTGCGTATTACGAGTCAAAATGACAGGAGTACGTGATAACAGCATATCTTCTACTCTGAAAAACTACAAGGTTATTACAAATAGTACAGTGAGCACACAGATACCATACTAAAAATGTCACATTGTACAGTGCGAATGAAAAAAAGACTATCAATTCATAGTAAATTTTATTCTGGTCTTGACCTAAAAATAAGCCACCACAGCAGTCTGCAAAATTCTCTCAGAACAAGCTACTATTCTTTGAATGACCTAACACGTCTTTCTTAAAGGAACATTCCAATTTAAACACAATCCCACTCCTTTCACAATACAAATAATAACCTGTGCATTCAAGAACATAGCATTCCAGTCATGGTCAGATAGTACCAGCACATGGATATTAAAGCCCTGGAGACAGTTCAAAGGAGATTTACTAGAATTATACCAGGAATGAAGTATTTTAGATACAATGAAATATTAGAAAGATTCGGCTTATTGTCCTTGAAGCAGAGAGGATTAAGAGGTGACCTTATTGAGGTGTTCAAAACTATGACAATTTTGACAGGGTGAAAAAGGATATTCTGTTCCCGCTGCTTGATATGTCAGTAACTAGGGATTATAATTTCAAGATTGTCAGCAGTGCGAGTGAGATGAGGAGAAACTTCTTTATTCAGAGAATTGTTAGGATTTGGAATGCACTCACTGGGAGAGTGGTGGAGGCAGATTCCAAAGGAGGTTTCAAAAGGGAGCTGGATGTACATTTGAAAGTGATAAAGTTATAGGCTATAGAGATAGGGCTGGAGAGTGGGACCATCTGGATAGCTCTTTTGGCAGCTGGTACAGACCTAACGGATCAAATGACCTCATTTTGTATGGTGAAATTCTTTGATTCTATACATCATTTTTAAACAGGGCACAGAACATAGAACAGTACAGCACAGGAAGAGGCCTTTTGGCCCATTATGTCTGCACTGACCAGGATGCCATTCTAAACTAATCCCATCTGCCTGCATATGATCCTCTCTTGTGTAAATTCAAATAGTTATGGTCCATTTTACAGTATGACTATACAAATGTAAGGACAGAACTGAACTCAGATGTGAGAGCTCTATTATCACTGTCAGCAGGTTTTCTGATCACGTGCATAAATGGAAAATACAAGCAAGAATAAAACATTCAAAGGCTATTCGATATTCAAAATCCAGGGAACCACACTCCAGCTCTGAATTATATTCTAGTAATGCAGGGGTTGCATTACTGGAACAGGAATATGAATATGAATAACATGAGGTCAAATCCCATCGTGGTTGTTTCAGGGTTAAAGTTCTTCTTTCAAAGATCTGGAATTTTAAAACAATGAATTTCAGTAAAAATTGACAATGAAGCAAATAGACTATTGTAAACATCCAACTAGTTCTCTAGCAAAAAGAACTTGCAATCTTGCCCAGCCTGTTCTGTAAATGGCTCAAGTCTCACACCAACGTGGTGAACACTAAACTCAAAACAGCCTAGCATAATGTTCAGTTCTATCAAAAATCTATAAAGGATAACAGAGGTGAGGACAGACTGTCTGTGGTAGGTGGTGAGAAAAAGGGGAAAAAAATAGATCTGATCCTCAGTGTCCATCTGTTGCAGCCCTACCTATGACAGCACAGTAGCTATGGAACATAAACACAAGGGATATGGTGTACAACATGTACGTGCGCTCAATAAGAGAGAGAGCACAGAGCCACACATAGACTGGACTAGGTAAGAATGAAGAGTTTCCTTCCCTGAAGGCTGTTAATGAAATAGGGATTTTTTTTCTCAACAGTTTAAAACTTCCAAGTCAACAAATCAAATTCTCAAATTGCTTTGGTGGGATTTGAGGCTATGTTCTCTGGATTATTCATCCAATGCAAGGACAGCTGTAGACAAACACTGATTTCACACCAAGGACTTCTTCTATTGTATTGCGTTGTATGATACTATGCTACACGGCATCTGAAAGCTGCTGCAGGCAAACGGCGACAGAACTATATTTCTGAAATCTCACGTTTTTTTCACAACCATCAAACCAGATGACCAATGCTGCATCAATGAGGACAGAAGCAGATCATGTTGAGATCTGTACCAAGCGCATCAGAAAATGAACTCCCAGTGTTACAGTGCAACCACACAGGACTACGTGAATGCTAAGCAGTAGAAGCAGCATATTTACAACAGCACTAAGTGATGCCTCAACCAAACAATCAAGGCAAAATTCTGCAACAATGCCATGTCCAATCATGAATAGTGATGGACTATTAAGCAACAAATAGGAAGAGAAGACTGTGAACATTCCCAATACATTTGTGTGCAGCTGTCAAACCTTTTTGACACTAAAACTGCTGAAGTACAGACATTAGGATAAAGTCGCCAGGTTCCTGAAACCTCCTGTTGTCTCAATCAAGAAGGTACATTTCATTACTTATATTCACATACTTATTTTAGTAAAGCAAATTTTGGAATACTGTGTGCAATCCAGTCACCACACTATAGGAAAGATGTGGAGGCTTTGGAGAGGGTACAAAAGAAGTAAGCAGAATGTTGCTTAACTTGGAGTGTATTAGCTATAAAAAGAAGTTACACAAACTTGGATTGTCTTCACTAGAGTGTCAGAGACTCTCAGGTGACCTGACAGAAGGATATAAAATTATGAGAGATGTGGATAGGATGGATAGTCAGGAGTCTTTTTCCCAAGTTGGAAATGTGAAATACCAGGGGGCATAGGTTCAATGTGTGCCAGGGAAAATTTCAATGAGATATGCAAGGCAAGTTTTTAATTTTAACAGCGTTCAATAGGTGCCTGCAGCACACTGCCAGAGAGGTGGTACAAGTAGCTACGATAGCAATGTTTCAGAGGCATTTAGACATGAACAGGCAGGGAATAGGGGAATGCAGACCATGTGCAAGCAGATGAGATTAGTTTAGAATGGCATCATGGTCAGTACAGACATGCTGGGGTCAAGGGCCTATTCCTGTGCTGTACGGTTCTATGATTCATGTGAGAATCTAGACAGTAAGCTATGGTGTTCTACCTGGGAAAGCACCAGTTGCTCTGCAAAAACAGGTTACTGCCTAAAATTTGCAAGAATGTGCTTATCATCAATGGACAGCTATAAAGATCTGGATACCCAGATAATTTTTTCTATTAGAACTAAGAGAAACAAACGTTAATTTCAGCCTGTCAACTACTGCCCCAGCTTAGATCAGCCACATTGGTACTGACCACAGCAGGTATTGAATTTAGGACCTCTTAATCTGTCCAGTATACGGTGTAATCTTTTCAGGCCATCCATTTTTTTGCCTCATTGTATTTATTTGATTTCGAGAAAGCAATGAACTAGGAAGAAGTGCACAAAGTTAATGCAGGCAAATACAGAACACATTTCGTACCTCTTCCGACAAACAGAATAAGGTAAACTGCCAATTGACCTATTTTCAGTGGTGTTGGCTGAGGAAAAAATGATAGATCATTTAAAGAGTCCCCTGCTAAATTTAAATAACATTAAATACATCTCTAATCTCAGCTGAACTTCAGTAGTGATCGGTCAACAAGCTGTAATAACTTCAGTGATAATTACTTGCACAATTCAGCACCTCATGAGGTGTTTTGGCAAAATTTTATAGGGTATGACTTGGCAATGTCAGCTCTGCCAACATCATGACAAACTGGATTCCACCTATAACAATGATAAGATGAGCAAACATACATTCAAGCTAGAGGCGCTTGTGCCCCGATCCAAATTCACGCTCCACGAATACATGTCCAAACAGATCGGCAAAAAACACTTTACAAAAAAAAAAAAATTCAAGCCTGGGTTTAGCCACAGGCAAAACCTCTCCAGATCCATCCAACCAACACTGGTCCAAGGTTGGTCTCATCCTCAATCTGTATCATCTTTCTGTGGCTACTGCAATTCCTTTGCTGAAACACTCCAAGCTGGTCCTGTTATCTGCCTTTGCTTTTATGTACTACTTGCCAAGTCACTGAACAATAAGAGTACGTCACTTTTCAAATTCAGCATAAATAATATTCGTCTAGATATGTCGTCTGACTTAACGCTCACCACAACTTTGTTAACAAACATTTTCACCAGCTCTTGGGGTCACGCTATTCTATTGGTGCCAGTTACCTTATGACCAAGTTCTGCATCTAAGAGTTGGAAAGGTGTTTACTAGTTTGCTAATCAACTGTACAGAGCAGGAAATGAATTTCCTATCATCACATGGCAATTAAGTATAAGCATCTTCCACGATGGGAAAGGCCTATTAGAAACAATTAGCAACATTAAAATTCTGATTATTTTCACTCACAAGCCCATAAATCTACTGGACTCAGCTAATTCAGTGTAAACTGGGAGGTGGACCTGCGACCCCCTAATTGACATAAACAGCACCAATGCTCTCACTAAGCTGTGTGACAATGCAGCAAACAGGCAGCTTTCCCTTTAAGACACACAGGTGGTAGATAAACATGGTGAATACCAACCTTAACAGGACTGCACATTGCAACAAGCCAATTGCACATAGCAAACAGACCTTAAAGGGAATATTGATTAGTGCCTCATCATGCAATGTAAGAACATTAGGAAATCATTTAGTGCCCCTTCAACAGCTAAGAATCCAGAGGCGCAGGACTTGGTACAAAGTGGATACTTTCAAGCAGCCAAGTACTGCATATAAATAGCACAGAAATCTAACATATCTGTGAATATCAGCAATAATAATCACAGATACTTTGCCCTGAAGACTCTTAACAAAGGTGATCGAGAATCTGTAGATACCATTGGTGTAGGGAATTATCAGCTTGCAATATTATTCTGGTTTGGGTGTATTCCTTGACTGTTGCAAATGCACAGCGCACAACATCCTGTTTATCATGTCTAGGAGCAGAAAAGGAAGGATGAAATACAGTCTGGAGATGTAAGAAATAAGTACTTCAGATGCACTGAAAAAATTTTAAGCAATATTCTTCATCGTATGCTTTGTACTCAAAAGGCAAACTAACTAACATATTGGGTTACCTTAAAACAAATACTTATAATGACACTCACAAAACTATACATCTGTTACTCCATACTTTTATATTTAACCAATTACTGATAAAGGATGGCTGTTTTATTCAGGGTCAAGGCCTATCAAGATTAAAAGTTTCATAACCATAATCAGTCTTCAGAATAACTGTTGGCTTTATTCAAATTATTTTACGCCTTCTTCTACGGATCTGCACGAAACTATTCTCCAACTAAAAGAATAAAGGGGTAAAACGATTCCAATTATTTCTACCAACCTGTACTATTCAAACAGGTGAATCAATTGCTACAGTTGCCTCCTTCACGTATTCTCTTCATTCTCTCTTATAATCTAATTTTTCTCCCCCCACCCTTATCATGACTCGAACTGAACACCAATTAGGACATACAAACTCACAGTTGACAATTTTGTTTCTTTTCATTTTGTGGTGAGTTCAAGGTTAAATCAAAGAATCATATTGTTGTTTCTCACCAATCATGAAATGATACTCGAAGTTCAGATCTATTGACGTTGGACTGAAAATCTCACATCTTAGCACACTTTCCAACAGTGTCTCCTGCTGTCATACGAAAAAACAGCAGGTGTATGCTATCTGGCCTCTCAAACCTGCCCCAGCCATTCAACAAGATCATGGCTTATCGGTCTTCTGAGGAAGGGTCAATGGACCCGAAACACTAACTCTGATTTTTTCATCACAGATGCTGCCAGACCTGCTGAGCTTTTCCAGCAACTCCTGTTTTTGTTCATGGCTTATCGGCCCCAGGCATCAAGTCTTTTACCGTGCTGACTCAGCATAGGTGTCAACTCCCTGAAATTTCAAAAATCTATTGTTCGCCTTTCAACATACTTTCAGTGATATAGTCTCCACAATTCTCTGGGTAGAGAACTCTAGACATTCACTACTCTCCAGGAGAAAAAATTCCTTTCAGTCTCAGTTTTAAGTGAGCGCCTTCTAATTCTGTAACTATAGCTCCAAGGCCTACAAGGGGAAGCATTCTATCAGCATCGATCCTGAAAAGCTTCCTTACAATCTTAAATATTTCAATAAGGTCATTCTTTGTTCTTTTAAACTCAATGGCCAAGTCCAAACTGCTCAGACTTTGCTCATATAACAGTTTCTCTCTCTAGGGATGCTGTCCAAACTGCCATGTTCTCCAGCATTGGTTGTTTTCAGTACAGATTCCAGCATCTCCAGTAATGTCCTCCTTCATTATTTTCTAAGTATCTTCTACTACTTCTTTAATAGACGCTTTAGGTCTATCGCTTCCTGCTTTCTGTTTCACTCACTTCTTTGATAGAGGTGTTACATATGCAGTTTTCTAGTCCACTGGACCTTTCCAGGATCCTGGCATTTTTGGAAACCAACACATCCACTATCTCTGCAGTCCTTTTATTTTAAGGCTCTAGGAGGCAGAACACCAAGTCCAAGAGACTCATCAGCCAAGACCTAGGGGTATTCATATCACTTTTTCACAAGTGTTAGGGAATTGTTCTAAGTTGCTCCTTTCTATTCACCTCGAATTTTCAACTATTCTACTGAACTTCTACAGTGCACAGCAATACAAAATAACTGATCAAAACCTCTATTTTCTCATTTTCCGTTGTTAATTCCCTAGTTTCTGAACGGTGTACACTTGTGTATGTGCAGAAGCTTTCATTGTCCGTTTCCATAGTTTTCCTACTCCATATTCTACCTCTTTATTGCTTTTAAGTCATCCTTCGCTTGTGTTTATACGTTTTCTCTATCATCTGCCCTACCACTGTCATCTTCATAGCATTGCATGCCTTTCCTTTCAATTTGGCATCATCCTTAACTTCCTTAGTACAACACAAGTGGTTTTTTTGCCCCTAGATGAAATATGGCTTTGAGAATTATGAAGTATTTTCTTAAATGTCAGCAGTCAAAAAGAGAAGGGAGGATAAAGGCCTTAAGCAGTAGACAGGAAAGAAGGATGAAGTAGGAAAGGAAATGGGTCATAGGAGGATGAAGGAAAAAGAACTTAATGGGTACCACCATGCAGGAGAACATGGAAAAGAAACAGCTGATGGCCACTTTATCCCTCGAGCCAAAATGCACAGGTGGTTCTAATCCCCACTACACCAATGACAAACTACCTATCTGGAAACAGAGAAGAAAAGTTAAGGAGAAGCAAAAATAGCTTTTGTGAAAAATAGAACAGTAAGGGAGTCAGAGCCGATGGGAGAGAGACTGGAGAAAAGCAACACAAATAAAAGGAGAAAGTGCGATGATGGAGATGATCTTCTCCAACTTGCCTGATTCAATGTCACAGGAGATTGACAATACTTGTTAAATTGTACGAACCACTAGTATTTCCTGTTATTACAAAGCAAAGTGCAATTACAAAGCTCCAAGATGCTTACATTCCCTTCCTTACATGTAACTGTTGTTATTTTACATGAAACTTGTCATTTTCTAATACATTGCAACGAATAAAACCCCAAAATTGCGAGTAAGTCTAACAATATGAAAACCCATATAGTTGTTTTCCATAGTGTCTCTAGAGGAAGCTAGGATAACGTAACAAGTCCAGAATAACAGATCAATTTTTCCCAATTTGGAAGTCACATACACCGCTTTAATTTGCGTTTTCCATTAGAACCTAATGTATCTACAATTACAATGGAAACAAGTGAATAGGGCACTTAGAGGAGCACACAGCTCTGCCACACATTGTCAACTCAATGTTATTACAATTATGCAGCTCATCCTTGAGACTCTGCTCTGCCAGGCTGATGCTTTGTAACTGTAAATATGGAAAAGAGATTATTTTTATTAATAGTCTTCATCTCACTGAGGAGGCTTCACAGCAATCTACATCAAATGATGTGCTCTGAAAAACACTGCTTTCTTAAAAAAACAGCTGTGGAACATTCAACCATCATGTCTGAGAAAATCCATAATATTCTAAATAAATCAAATCCAAACAACATGATTTATAAAATCATGAGCAGCATGGATAGGGTGAATAGTCAAGATCTTTTACCCAGGATAAGGGACTCCAAAACTAGAGGGTGTAGGTTTAAGGTGAGAGGGAAAGAGTTAAAAGGGATCTGAGGGGCAACATTTTCATGGTGGTGCATGTGTGGAATAAGCAGCCAGAGGAAGTGGTGGAGGCGGGTACAATTACAACATTTAAAAGGCATCTGGATGGATATCTGAATAGGTAGAGGCCAAATGTTGACAAATGTGATTAGATTAATTAGGATATCTGGTCGGCTTGGATGAGTTGGATCGAAGGGTCTATTTCCATGCCATACATCTCTACGACTCCATGATCTAAAACTGAAGTCAAATTGGGCTATCTCCCAACATTAAAAGAATCCTTTAAAAAATTCCAGGATCTGGATCTGCACTTTTGTCAAAACTTAATCATTCAGTTATTCCTTTTCTCAAGAGAGGTTGCTCATGTCCTATATGTCTACAATATTTTGTTGAAATCCATCCATTAGTTTGAGAGACTTGGGGCGAGAAACAGTTATTTTGCAAGCATTGATTTGGAGTTGTGTGTGGGTATAATCCCCATTGTAGCATTCTCAGAAATAATCACGTGGAAAGTTGAACATTCGTCTGTGCAATTCCACTACACCTGGAAACCTATAAAGGCCTCCATAAAAACTGGAATGAAATTGAGGAAAATAGTTATTCAGAAACTTCAGGCTATTAAAATTACATGGTCTCAACAACACCCCCCAACCCCACCCTCAACCCAGATTCAACATCGTTTATGTCAGGACCCAGCAGGACCCAACAACCCGCCCTGATCTCGGGAGGTGATGGTCTAGTGGTATTATTGCTGGACTGTTGATCCCAGAGACCCAGATAATGTTCTGGGTACCTGGGTTGGAATCCTGCCATGGCAGATGGTGGTAACAAGCATGGGGCTGGATGAACACAGCAGGTCAAGCAGCATCATAGGAGCAGGAAAACTTGACGTTTCGGGCCTAAACCCTTCATCAGAAATCTGCAGTACCTTTTATCTCATGGCAGATGGTGGAATTAGAATTCAATAAAATATCTGGAATTAAGAATCCAGTGGTGACCATAAATCTATTGCAGATTGTTGGAAAAGCCCAACTGCTTCATGAATGTCCTTCAGGGAATGAAACTGTCATCCTCACCTGGTTTGGCTTACATGTAATTCCAGACCCACAGCAATGTGGCTGGCTCTGAAATGCCCTCTGGGCAAGTAGGGATGGGCAATAAATGCTGGCCTGGCCAACGATGCCCTCATTCTATGAATGAATGAAAGAACTTGACACCGCCTTGTCCACCCCTGCCAACTACTGTCCCCAACCCCTAAACTGCATCACCCATCCCCCCACCAGATGCAAAACCCACTCTCCCGTCACCATTCCATCAGACCTGAACCAACAACCCTGCCAGATCCACTCATGCCCCTCTGCCCGTCGGCCCAGACTACGCCCAAGCTCCCTCCCTGTTTTCAGACCCAATCCAAGGTCCTCTGCTGTGGAACATTAACCCAGCTAGACTTGACACCTGTCCTCCCCACCCATACCTGCTGGACCCAACATCTCCAGCCCACACCAACCGATACTAAACACATAACTGCCCCTAGCCACCATGCATCTTACTCATCACCTCGACATTTCATTATGTCAGTACCTCCAAGGTTTTATCAAATTTTGCAAGATCTATACACTTCACAATATCTAGGGTGAGTCTCCAGTGTCGAACTGAGGGATTGGAGCACTGTCGAAGGTACCATCCTTCAGATGAAACATTAAACAAGTTCCGATCAGGTGTCTCACATGGCCATAAACCACTGCTGTTTGGGGACTTTGTGATGTGCAAGTTGAATTTCACATATGCTACATTACAACTGTTACAGCACTACAAAAAGGACTTAATTGTCTCTGAAGCACTTTGAGATGTCCTGTGGCCATCATAGATGCTACACAACAATCTTTTTGAACTCCGTGAAGTATAGCAACAAACTGTTTGATTCAGCTAAGGAATCAAAACACTTCAAATATTTCTTTCATCTAGTTAATTTGTATTTATCCTGTTCTCACAAAACACTGGATCTAAGAACTTTATTGTTAAATATATACAATTGTCTAATTCCAAGCTCAAAATCTAAGATAAATGAATCTGTTTATACTAGCTATAACAAATATTTAAAAACATGGAACATATTGCTTTTCAATCTTTTTACTCTGATGAGAAAACACTGGTACTGTCAACCTTGGTTCAAAAACTAGAGCTCTAAGGTCCCAACACATTAAGATCAATCCTCTCTCAACCATTTTTAATGAATCAATACCATTCTGAATGCAAGGTTCTTATAATTGCAACATCTTTTTCTAATTCGACGCAACCAGTAATTTGTGGAAATATTAAAATAACTGGTTTTGAGTTATCACGCAGTGTCATCATTTGAAGAACTAAATGATTGTTGGCCCTATTTACAAAACCTGGCAAAAGTAAACCATACCTCACAAAAAGGGTAACAATTATAATTTTTAAGTTCCACAATGGCCTGTTGCATTTCCTGTTTTCTTTAGCACCTGTGACGCTAATTATCTGAAAAGGTTCTATTTATCAAACTATACACAATTTGACAAAGGCAGGGAAAACATTTTGTATGTCATCTATCAATAAACTTGCTGAAATTTCCACCAATCCAAGGCATTAAACCAACACATTTCCCCAATACTCAATTTTTTGAAAATATTGAAACTTATTGAAAGCCCCGAATTTTAAGTGGTAAATATATTTCAAAATGTGCACCTCTTCTTCTTTCATAAAACCTGCAGATCGAAACCTCCATACATGATTTGACAGAAAACTTACAGAATTTAAGAAGTCCATATGCAGAGACTAAAAAACAACTTAAATTCTGTAATTTTTGATTAAGCATCGATTTATCACTGTTATCTACACCACTTCACTAAAATGTCTGGATTAACAAAATGAACAATTTCTGAATATGTAAAATTCATAAACTGCTCTCTAATTGTATATTGGTCCTGAAATCCCCTCTAGTCTAGAGGATTGCGAAGGCAGAAATATAAAGAGTAATAATTAAATCAAAATAAAATACAAAACAAGTCTTAATATGGTTCGATTCTGAAGGTGAATTTCTATTATAACTTTGAAATGCTTTGAAGAAGTCCAAGTTGTCAGAAAAATAAAAAGAAATAAAAATACAAGCATGCATTAAGTTGCAAAACATGCAAAGAACAAAAATAGCGAACATTACTTTTCCAAGCAACAGACTGAATGAACATTATGACCACATTTTCAGGGGCAGTGCAATATAACAGATGAGGAAGGACAATGGACAACTTAGATGGCGGTTTCAATGTCCTACTTTTTAAAAAGGAATATGAACATCTTAAAGCTCCACAGTCCTGTAATTTTCGTTTTAAGTACTCAAAAATATCCGAAAATACAAAGTGTAAAATTGTAAAACAGAAAACTGTAAATTATATGACAACATTGCAAAACCTTTTGTTACACTGATGCATTCAATTGAGAAAAGGAAATAAAATGACTTTGGCTTGCCTTGAATACAAGATTGTCGGTGCAGGTTATACACCAGATCAAGTAACACTTCAACACAAAAACACTATTTTCTTCATAATCAGCATTTCTGATTCAAATAAACTCTAGTTTTGGGCCAGCCCAATTACAACTAGAGTCAGCTGATGCATAAATGAAACATGTTAAGGACAAGACCAAATCCCCTTCAAATATATCAAGAAGACAGCCGAGACCCGAACTGTTATCTTATTTAAAGGCACGTGTAAGGTGCTGTGTTCCAGATGTAATTCAATTAGTTACACTACTTGGCTTTAAGCAAAACACACTCTATTCTTACCTGACAGTTAAAATACAAACAAAAGAAAGAAAAATTGATGTAACTTGAACTCTATTGGAAAACCAAACAGAATAATATATTATTTAACTACTAAACAGCACTGTTCCAATATAGTAACATCCCATAAACACAACCTTGGCAAAGGCACATTCAGTAAAACAGATACTCTTGCATGCGATTCTGGAAGCAGAAAAAACTCTAGCTTTTTGTTGTGGCCGAGAGAGACGTAACAGCTTCCACAGCCAAATTCAAAACCCCAACAACTAGTGAAAGCTAAACTAAAACCCTGGTTCTGTGGGAGCCTGACTTCACCCATTCATGCTGCCTCTCTTGTTCCAACTTTTAAAATGGCCTCACAAGCGGTTTACTTTATTAGCTTGAGGACACACCTCTTAAAGCCATAGTATCATCACAAACATTGTTGCTGAACACTGGAAATGAGGTTTGCCTTCAAGTAACCACCAAACTTTAAACAGACCATCGTTAGCTGCAAACTACCTAGCCTTCAGGACAACACTGACAACAACATCACACAACCCTGCCATGGCAACCTCTGCAAGACATGCCAGATCATCGACATGGATATTACTATCACACGTGGGAACACCACCCACCATGTACACAGTCAGTACTCATGTGACTCAGCCAATGTTGTCAATCTCATACACAAGGCATATTGGCGAGATCATGCAGGCACTACAACAACAGATGAATGGACACCATGCAACAATCGCCAGACAGGAATATTCACTTCCAGTCAGGAAACACTTCAGTGGTCAAGGACATTCAGCCTCCGATCTTCAGGTAAGTGTGCTCCAAGATAGCCTTCAAGGTACAGAACCACGCAGAATCGCCGAGTAGAAACTGATAGCCAATGAAGACAGCCTCAACCATGATCTTGGGTTCATGTCATGCTACATGTAACCCCACCACACCGTTCTATATTTGTAAAATCTTCCTTACTATCCTGATCTGACACCGTCGCCTTGATAACTTGTTATGGTCTCTCTACCTTAATTAGTTTGTACAGTTTTGGATTACTTGTTACATTGGTTGGACCCTCGGCATGCGACTTTTACACCAATCATGTCATTCCAGCCATTTGGTTTGTCGCCAGCACTATCCTTTTAGTAATTATCTCTCTGCCTCAATGCATCAGATCATAAGTCATGCCTTCACTTGCTATGCAGCTGTTGACACTTTGCTCACACCATCTGACACTTTTGATCACCTGCAGAGACTTGTTATTCAGCCTGTCAACACTCCACTCACCAGTTGTATGATCTTTTGATCTCTCTGCCTATAAATTCTGTGCCTGTGTGCTTTTCTTCACTTCGCCTAATGAAGGTGCAGCACTCCAAAAGCTTGTGATTTCAAACAAACCTGTTGGACTATAATCTGGTGTCATGTGACTTCTGACTTAAACAGAGAAGATCTGGCAAGTGAGATACATGGGGACTGAAATTCACAGAACACAGGCAAGCTAAGAATTTAACACAACCGGGTCAAAAATGAACAGCAATCAAGCAAAGTTCGAAGCAACCTCCCTCCAGCCCCAAAACCAAGGAAGACCCGAGTACAGAGACAGCCTATGGACTAAACAGGATGTAACAGCTACCCACTGCTAACACTTCAGAAGCTTGACAATCATATTCTCCATAACCATAGGATAAATTCCCACAATCAAAAAGCTTCAGAGCAATGACAGTTTAGTAGATTGATAGGTGTGTCTGTCCATAAGATCTAAAGCAAGCAAAGCACGTTTTTTTGTAGTTGAACTTCAAATCATAAATTTCTATAAGCTGAATGAAGTGTTGATCAACAGCTGCGTTTTCCGTTACAAAGTGAGTTAGTGTTTATTTTAAGCCATTTTTAAGGGTCATTTTTAAAATTATTTTGTGATTTTCCCAATTATTATACAGATTTGCAAATACCTCATTAATCAATTAAACTGTTCAAGCTTGAAAGGTAGCATCGTGGCTGCTGGTATCATTAACAGATATTAAATTGTAATTTGAGAAGCTGCTGTAAGCAAGTAACAGCAAGTAGTCAGTCCACATATTGCACTGACTAATTCTAATAAGTGTCAACACTTTACCTTGTTACAGGTTAAATAAATTAATACTTGACTATGTAGTTAATCACATGCCATAAACTAATTATACCATTTCTGTGATTTCATGAAGAATAAGATATGTTCAGTAGGATATTTAGCAGCCAGGGAGGAATGCTCATGATTTACACGACCTCAAGTCACCACAGACATAGCATAACTTTTACTATCAAAAAGAATGACTATTCAAATATCAGGCTTAGGAATGATAAAATGGGAAACAATATTCTCAATGTGTCACATCAATTACATGTTCCTCAATTTGTGAGGCAGTCCATAATACTCTAAATGCACAGGATTACATCATGTAAATAGCAAATGAGAAACGGAGATAATGAATGGTAGCTGCATAGCAGTGCAGCTCGGTCTCTGAATCGCAAATATTTGGGGAGTGACAATCCAGTGCCATCCTGAAGTGATACTGCATTCTTAGGGGCACCAGCTTTTCAATGAGTTGTTAAACCACTGCCCTGACAGGTAAAAGACTCCCTGGTACTATTTCAAAGAAAAACAGAGAGCTCTCTGTGGGTACGCTGGCAAATATTTACCTCTGTTAAAACTGATTACCTAGTCATTCATAAGAAGTCGAAATGTACTTTATAAAAAGGATTAAAAGGGCTGTCTATTGCTTGAAGAATTTTACAAGGGAATCCTAGACAATCCTGAATTAACTGACTTCAACCAAACAAAAGCAACAGTGGCTAAGAAAGAAAAATTCAGCTCCAGATTACATACAGTGTTCTGCTCATGTCTAATGCTGTGACCCTGCCAGATTCAGCGCGAAATTTATAAATTCTGTGTCACTCCAATTCCCAAATGAATTTCAGCCAATGGCAGTGAGCTGTCTACCAAATTATATCTTAATTGAGTCAATGTCTTCAGGAAGAGGGGAAAAAATTCAATCAAGAAAAATACATGAAGAGTTAATCAGAGGCGCAAAAAAAATTGTTCTGTTATGCAGCAGTTCATTTTTTTGTGGGGTTGAAGAGGAATTATTCACTGGCATTTCCTGAATTTTGCAGCTGGTTGGGTAGGTGTGCAAGAGAGGTTCAGAACATGTTGATGAGAGCAGGGGAAATATGAGTGACACAACTGGGTCTGACAGTCGACATAATATTAAAGAAAAACTTCCTATTACTTGTCCATGGACTGATTTTTTTTTAAACATATAAACAATGCATATCTATCCTACTGATATATTTTTCAAAAAATCAGCACCACAATATTAAATCCAAACTTACACAATCCAAAATAGAACAAAGTTAAAATTAAGCACAGCACAAAGATATCAGAACACAACTTGAACAAACATTGCCAATGATCAAATATTTAACTTTAACTCATGTCAATTGCAACTAGCAACAAACTAGCTACAATTAATTTTTCACTGACCCATTGGTATTCAGTTCATACAGCATGCAACAAGTGTTGCATTCATTTATTTTAACTTTAGCTAAGTCATAAACACATGAAATAGCTAAAAGGCTGCACACAAAAGAGACATGAAAGCTATTTTCAGCAGTCTTGCAGCAAGAATACTGGTTGTTGAATAGAACACTTGAATTAATGCTTAACTTACCCACAAAAGGAAACTAGCAGATCAAGGGTAAACCATTGGCTTAGAATTTGTCGAGCTTTTATCGAATGGTCTACACTGTGCAACTCTTCAGCATACTATATTCAGGCTGTCATGATTATGCAAAAGTACACACAGCTTAACTGACATATTCTAGAAAAATGAAATAACTGAAGCACTTGACCAATAGGTCATACAATATAAAAGAACATAATTAAACTAGCAACGTCTAAGATGACTACAAGGCGTAAGAGTTGAAATAGGTTTACATTTTGCAAGTTGGCAAAGATTCAAAGATTATCATGTCCATATCAGATTAAAGAAAAATAAACTGAGTCTGACTTTCAATCTGTGACGATTTCTAAAATAGTGCTGGTACTGGTGATGGGAGGTAGCAGCATGTATTGCAGTGATCCCATGTTTGCAAATTCATTGACACATTCTTTCTAAATACATTGAGAATATTGCTGCATATTGTAAATAAACCATTCCTTCCCTCAGTGTACAAATAACTCCTTTATGTTACGCTTCATTATCAAGCCATAGAATTACTGGCATTTCAATGCTATATTATAATTCCCTGTAATTTTAAAAATAAGTAAAAATCTTATTTTAACCTGCTATACATTGTTTCATCAAATGTAAGTGGGTCAAAATATAGGTTCCTCTTTACTGACTGACACAAGCTCACTTTCCTCATTCGCTCAGACGCTGTACAGTTAAAATCTGAATAAGCATGTGCTTCCCGACAATGCTCACTTGGACCATTTCTTCATCGTTCAGTGACATAGTGATTTCCTCTACTCACCACCTAATCTTATACCCTCTTCTTTTGATGACTGTATCCCGCATTCTTGAATTTCCTTCCGATGCCCTCAAAGCATAAACATCAACTTTTGTTTCTCACAGTGCAGTGGCTGAATCAGTACCTTTTCCTCTCCTACAACAATAGGTCTACCTTTCTTGACTTTCCCTTCTGACTTTCCTGCGTCTTTCTCTCATTTGTGAACTTTTCTTCCTCATTCTGCTTTTAACTTCCAAACATGGCACTGCAAATGCTTTTCGTCCTCTTCGAGTCCTGTGGTAATCAGCTCAGATTCTGAAGTTAGCGGTTAACATTCACTGCACTAACAGCTGCCCATAGGCTCTTTCAGCAGAGCCCAACCGACAATGCAGAGAAGAATGAGGCAACTCTCATCCTCTCAACGGAACTGCAACCTGTGTTAACAGGGCAAGCAACAGTATTTCTCCTCAAATATTCAAATTAAAGAATCCTCATTGAGGCATACAAAGCTCAAATCAGAAGTATAAATTAGAGTATCTACTTTAATGTAAAACAAAATACAGAAAGCAAAGAGCTGGGGAAGTGATCTAATTGTTTTAACATATTTAAAATTTCCAACAATAAATAAAATCTGAAAGAATGACACCCCACAGTTCATGAATTAAATTTTCAGCGGTCAGTTGAAAATAATTAAACAAAAAATACTTAACAGATCATTTGAAGTATCCGTCCACATTAATAGTAAATCTTCAGGCTTTTAAAGTTCTAGTTTGACGTCATTTGATTACTTTGAATAGGTCAAATTCACGATCTTTTTCTGCTGTTTTGAACCCCGGTGGCATTTTGACAAGGAGAGCTCATTCTCACTTAGATTCTCAATTTTAAAAAATGTGCTTGCAATGACATAACTATTATCACAGTATACTTTATTTCACAATGATTAGTGCTGTGAAACGTAAGCATATTGGCAAAAGCTCCCTTCCGAGAACAGGCCATTCCACTGGCAAATCAGAGGAACTTATAATTCACAGTTTGTGCTAAGCCAACATCAGACTTCCTCATTACCTTTACCGTAAACCCATGGATTCTCTCTCAGATTTTCATCCCCTAATCCACCTAGCGCTGCATCCCTTCCTAGCACAGCATATTCTAAACTATGTTTTTGAGCTTTAGTCTGCACCTCTTAGAACAGTATGCATGTCAACAGTTAAAACTGAAACTAAACTAAACTAAAAGTTCAAATTTGATTATTTTCCTTTATTATTCTAACAATTGACCAAGTATTCCAAACAAAAGTAATCAAAATAGTTTCTCTTAAGTCATAAACGTGGATGACTAAAGCAAATAAAATCTGAATAATTTTTGTACAAGCAGTAAGTATTTTGAAAGAACTAAATAATTTGCCTCCACAATGCTGCAAACTATCTCCGAATGTTATCCAATACCAGACAAGTTAAAAAGCACAACTGCAAATTGTTACAAAAAGTCAAGCTATTAATAAAGGATACGTCACAACCAGCTGCAAGTTATCACAGATTTCAAAATGATTTTTTGTTAATTTACAAACAGCAAAACTGGAAATTACGTTCAACTTTAATAGTGTGGCATAAAATTTAAGTTTATTGTAGCAGTGACTGGAAACTGAATTGGACCAGCCATATAAAAGTTGTGGCTACAAGAGTAGGTCAGAGGCTGGAATTCCACAGTAAGTAATACTTCCTGACACTCCAAAGCCTTCTTAACATCTAGTAAGCACAACGTACGATGGAATACTCTTCACTTTCCTGGAGGAGCGCAGCTCCAATAATATTAGAGAAGCTTAACACCATTCAGAACTATGCAACCTCCTGATCATTTCAGGCGGTGGATGGGAAACTAATTACACTCTTCACCACTTTTACATCATGACTGCAACATGTACTTTTTACGAGATGCTGAAGGAACTCATCAAGCCTGTAAGCACTACCCCCTAAATCCAGAATTTCAAACAGCAATATGGACAAGTAGGCATGTGAGAACATCAACACTTGCAAGTTGCCCTGTGAACCACACACCATCCTGATTCGGAAATATATCACTCTTCCCTCACTTTCACTGGGTCAAACTCCAGGAACTCCCTACCTACCAGCACTGTGAGTCACCACACAGACTCCAGAAGCTCAAAAATGTAGCTCATCACCATCTCTTTGAGAACAATGAGAAAAATGAATAAATGATTATTTGCCAACAACACCTATATCCCTTGAATAAATATTAAACTACACACGTTTGAGACTTAACTTTGGGGGGATTTTTATTTTAAATTATTTCTTCAACCTGTTAAGATTTCCGGCAGAGGAGGCCATTCAGCCAACTGTAAGGGCAATCCAAAACCAATCCACAGGCTCAATTCTTGCATGCATCTTGTTTTAGTTTAAATCTTTATTTAATTTTCCCTTGAAGTATGCAATGCACTGTGCGAAAAAACATTCAATGTTTCAACACTATGCAAAATGCTTATCTTAATCAATGCTCCTCTCAAGTTGCATGGTACAACATAGAAGGTTCCATGCATTAAAAAAATCTGGTTATGCACAATAAAGAAATTTTAGATGATCCCAACCTCTCTCCTTGGTCTCTTAGTGAAGATTTTAAAATTATTTATTATTAGTCACTGATTTGCAGACCTAAGGCAATAGTCTTCCCCCAGCCACTCCACCTCAAATGATTAATAATTTTCAAACTCGATTAAATCAATGTGCTTTCACTCTGCTCCAGTGAAAATGATCCAAATCATTTACAACTATAACTATCTGATATCATCTTGTTGACTGTACTCTACATAATAGCTATGGCTTTAAGGTCATCCTACAAGTGGATGCTCAAAACTACAGTATATTAGTTTAACTATGACCAAACCAATGGTTTGTGCAGATTTATCCGAACTTCTGCATTCTTGCACTTTACTCTATTACTTATAAAAAAGCTGTTTCTTTCTATTTTATTTTCCCATACTCTCATGCAGGGCAATATAGGCTTGAACCCTAAAATCTTTATATTCATCCACGTACATACTTATCTTTCCACAACCTGGAATCATTCTTTTTATAAACTAAAAAAAAATTACCTCACACTTATCCATAACAAATTGCATGTGCCATCTGTCTGTCTCTCTGCCAACCTAGCTATGCCTTTCAAAGTTCTCCTCATTGCATGCTAAAATTCCTGTTGTGCGTCATCAAATTTCAAGACTCTGTTCTCTGTACTCAAACCCAAAGCAACAATTCACACCCTGAACAAAAATGGATTAACCCCTAGGTACATCACTTCCAACGTTTCTTTGGTTGCAGCTTTACCTGTCCCCCTACCACACTGCTTCTTGGCCATCAACCAATTTTCTAACCATGCTACTCGATTTCCCCTCGACCATATGCCTGAAATCTTTGTAACAAGCTTCTTGCAAGACACCTCATGGAGAGCCCTTTGAAAGTGATTTTTCTTTTTAACAGATGGGATATATTTCAGGATTTCTTATCCACCACATTTGCCGGAAATAAACTCACATTAATACTTGATGTATCCTTAAGTCAAGAGCATTCTAAAGATGAAAGACTGAATCAACGTTTTCAGAAACAATTCATCACAAAATCGAGCCCTTTGTAAACTTCTAAAGCCTGTTTGATTTTATAGTCACATAGGTAATTGAGAACATCCCAGCCCAATTCCAGTTTATTCCCCAAAATGACATTCCCCAATATCCAGTATGAAAATTTCCAGCAGGTACACCTGCTGCTTAAAAGTGCACTCACCACTAAAGTGATAAAGACACCGAATAGAGGAAAAATTAAAGAGGCAAAAAAAATGCTCAATTTATGGGAGGTAATTAGTATAGCATATTGGTAAGACTTACTAAAGAACTCCCACAAAATTTTATTTAGCTGGAGAAAGGGTAAAACCTACATAAGGTCTCTAAGGTTTGCACATTCACTGTTCTACTTCCTTTATGGCATTATTTATTGTAGACAACAGCCAGTTGTGAAATTCAAGGCACTAAAAAAAGCTCAAGGAGAAGGCTGACATGTGCAAATGACTTGCACAGATTGACATTGCTAAAACACTGATTTGGGTGCGAACATTTATTGTACTTCTCAAAAGAAAATAAAAATACGTCTTAAATGAGGAAAATACTTTCCACATCTAAACTTATCACGTAATGTAATCACACTGTGGTTTGAAGAACAAATAAATTAATTTTACAAGTGATAGAGATTTACAATATTTTAACTTGTGGAAGAATTAAGCAGATATCAGTGTGAATGCATCAGTTATGAGAGTATATTTGTCATCAAAAGAGCCCAAAAGGGCTCTGAACAGAGTAGTGGGGAAAGGGCTGTTCCCATTGGAGGAAGGATCGAGAACGAGAAGCTACAGATTAAAGGTAATTTGTGAAAAACAAGCAACGGCAATATGAGGAGAAACATGTTACAACATTAGCTTTTAGAATCTGGAAAGTAGTTCCTAAGAACGTAGTGGATGTAGGTTCAATCAAGGCATTCAAAAGAAAATTGGATTATTATCTGAAAAGGAAGAAGCGAGGCTAGCGGGGGAGGCGGGGGGAAATGACATTAGGCAAATTGCTCCTTTAAAGGGCCAGTACAGGCATTACGGGTCGATTGGAAATTATCGAAACTCCAGATCAACCAGAAACAATTAGTCAGGGGAGAAGTCGCAGCCACATGGAATAAGGTGGGCTTTTTAGTAAAAATTAGCATTGATTTCTGCAGGGGAACATACATTTAACTAAATTGCTGAAATTTTTTGAAGAAGTAACGGAAAGTCTGGATGAAAGTGATGCTATTGATGCCGTTTATACAGACTTTCAGAGGCTTTTGATGCTACGCTGCACAACTGACTTGTGAGGAAAGATACAGGTCATGGAAAAAAGGGCACAGCAGCAACTTCATACAAAATTGGCTCAGTGATAGGAAACAGACAGTAAAGGTTAACAAATATTTTTCAAACCGGAAGAGGGTTTTTGTGGAGTATCCCAGGGGTCGGTATTGGGACCCCTGAACTTCTGAAACATCTGAATTATCTACATCTTGGTGTGGTCAGGATAATTTCAAAATTTGAAGATGACACAAAATAAAACAATTTGGAAGGACTGTAAACCATGAGATGGACAGTGTAAAACTCTGAAAGGACACAGACAATTTGGTGGAGTGGCTGCATAGGTGGAAAATGGGGTTCAAATGCAAAGAAATGCGAGATGATGTGTTTTGGGAGAAAGAACATCAAAAGCCAATACAAAATCGGGGGCATAATCCTAAAGGGGTGCAACAGCACAGACACCTACGTTTCATCAAATTTCTCCAGCAGCTGCATGAACCTCCAAGTGGGACAGCAGCTGGAGAAACCAGAACTGAATGCTTTGGTACATGCACACAGATCACTGAAGGTGGCAGGGCAGGTTGGGAGAGCCATTAATGAAGCATTCGGTATCTTTGCCTTTATTGGGGCCATAACAGTACAAGAGCGTGAAGGTGATGTCAAACTAATGCAAGACACTTGTTAGGCTTCATCTGGAATATTGTGTACAGTTCTTGGAGCCACATTACAGAAAGGATGTGAATACATCACAGTGTGCAGAAGAGGTTTACAGAAATAGTTCCACAGATGAGAAATTTCAGTCATGAGGATGGATTGAAGAAGTTGGGACTGTTGTCGGTGGACTGAAGGCTAGAGGAGATCTGACAGAGGTTTTCAAAAATCATGAATGAGCTGGATAGAGTAGATAGAGAGAACTTGCTCCTGTGCATAAAAGGATCAATGCAGATAGCGCAGTTTTGAAGTTATTTGTAAAAGAAATAAACCAGGAGGTGAGAAAGAAATAGTTTCACAGAGGGTGTAATTCAGGTATGAATGCACTGTCTGGCTATGTGGTGGAGGCAAGTTCAATTGAGGTATCCAAAAGGGTTTTGGATGATTATTTGGATAGAAATAAATGTACAAGGTTACGGAGAAGGAGGCAGTGATTTGCACCAGGTAATGATGCTCATTTGAAGAGCCAGTGCCAATGCCAACATAATGAACTGAATGGCCTCCTTCTGACCGTAAAAATTCTGTGATTCTGTGACTAAATGCACAGCAAGCACAGAACTCAAGGTACTAAATTATTGTCAGTAAAACTTGTTTGACACTTCATTTCAATATGCCAAGAAGTGCTAAACAATATATTTAATAATGATTACCAAAGATACATCTTCATTATTTTTAATTAAATACAGTTCAAGTGGAACATTTCAGAATTAAAATCTGAAAACCATGTTCTAATGTACCAGGTACAACATAATCTGCTGAAGTTGAGTGTTTTTCACAATTGTTAATACAGCAATAAAACAAAAACAGAAATTGCTGGAGAAAATTAGTTCTGAAGAAGGACCACTGGACTTAAAAGCATTAACTCTGCTTTCTCCCAATAGATGCTGCCAGACCTGAGTTTCTCCAGCAATTTCCATTTTTGTTTCAGATTTCCAGCATCCCCAGTTCTTTGTTTTTATTTTAATGGCAATAGTATTCCTTTGGAAAGAGCTATTTCTAAGCATTCCTAGCCAGTCAGTGTGTTAGTTGTCAATGCTCCTTTAACTAACTCAGATGACAAGTTTCAGCAAAACTCTGTGCTGTAACAAATTCCTGTGACTGGGGTTTTGGCATTTGCAATTAAATAAAATGTGACGAGTGGTTCAGCATTTTAAAACCATATTGCACGAGCATTGCAGTCAACCATGATAGTGAAAACCTCAGAATATCAAAATTCCTACATGTAAATAAACCAGTGCCAGGACAGACTTAACATCATTAAAAATGCATCTATTTCAACACAAAGACAACAATTTCCAAACGTAAGTAGCTACCAGGATCCAATGAGATCCTGAAGCTGCAGGGGAGTTCAGGTGAAAATCAAAATTAACTTTAAATCATATAAAGGTCTGTTTCATGAAATGGAAAGCATTTGATGCCTTTGCACCTCTGCGGCCTGCCACTGATACTGACACACATATAACAAGTGTAAACATTGCACAATCAGTGTCAGGAGTCTGTCATTCATTCATAACAATACCTGTCAAAGATTGGAAGCTGGTCAACATATGGAAACGATATTTCACTTTGCAATTGCAGGACAATGTTGTGCTGTTGCCTTTAGCATCAGTGTGCCACCCTTACCTTCTTTATTGAGCCTCATCACCTCTCTGTTCTTTGAGCTCTCTTTTCCAGTGTCCTCTGATTCTGGATCTGCACGTGAGTAAATGGAAAGAAGAAATGAAAAACAAAATAAAACAAACACAAAAAGAAAGGAGAAATAAAGCCGACCTTAGTTAGTGATGCACAATCCTGAGCAATGTTAACTGCCAGTGTTGATGTGCTGACCCAGGGGCCACATGGGAGGAAGGCACTTGTTCGTTGATGGTTTCACACCAACATACAGTGAGTATCCGAGCCTCCCGAGGAGGGACAGGGAGGCCAGGGCCTGAGCTCGAAACCCGGGCCGGGCCGGGCCGGGCCAGGCCGAACCGGGCAGAGACCACCCGCGGCCCCGCGGGCAGACAGACAGACAGATACCGCCCGCCCGTGGGGAGGACACGCCGCCAGCCCGAGGGAGGGAGGGACGGACGGACGGAGGCCGCTTACTGTCCGCACATTGCACTCGGGCAGCGTCGATCCAGCTGGACCAGGGCTTGCCCAGGAAGGCCTCGGGACTCGGCACTTTCCGCTCCAGGGTCGCCATTGCTCTGCCTTCTTGTTCCTCCGCTTCCCCTCGCCACCGCCTGACGTCAACTTCGGCTCCTTCCGCCATCTTCAACCGAGTGGGAGGGAGGGAGAGGAAAAAGGAGGGGGGGAGAGAGAGAGAGGGAGGAATTGGGATTGGGAT
>JAHRHZ010000021.1:45927983-46014315 GCA_024137785.1 Ginglymostoma cirratum
TGGTGGGATCCTGGACTAAAAGTGAATGAAGGTAATGTGGGGGTCACAAGATGGCATGTCAGCAGTAACGGTGTCATGTCATGTAAGAAATAAGAGTTAAGGCTGACTTTCAGAACATTACACTCCACCCGCTATCCTGAAGCTGGGCCCCACAATCAGACGCATAGTGCCTGAATACAAAGGATCACTTGGAGGCCATGGACAAACCCGACCTGTTTTCCTGGACGGCCTTCTGAGGATATGGGAAAACTGTGCAATCTCTGTTCATCCTGAGCCACCACTAAGCGGTGGTCAATTCTTTCACTGCTTAGTCTTTGCTGTCCAGGGGGACCTCAAGGATGCAAACTGGGGGATTACAGATTCACTGGCAGCTACTTTAGGATTTCAGCTTTAATTCTACATATGTGTAGGCTCCTGAATTTTCTGTCAGTCCCAGAGGAGTAATGGTGATTAACACTGACAGTTTGGGTATCATTACTGCTGCAAAATCCAGGCCAACTTGCATGACACATTAATACAATTCTGTACAGTGAAAATCCTCTCATCAAACTCCAGAGTTGTCTCATATGGTTAAAGCTGTGCTCAAGAATTAGTAGCTTTAGAGGTGTCAATATTATTCAAGCTTTTGGCTAGAGTGTCATTCAAGTTTTCTTTTGCATCCTTTTGCTGCAGTTTTCAGTATTGTGCAGTGTCATGTGTTACTACCTGGCCAGAAATGCCACTTCTCTGATAGGGAGAAAGCTATGCCAGTGCAGTACTGAGGGTGTGCTGCGCTGTTACAGGTGTCATCCTTCAAATGGGATGTTAAACTGTGGTGCCATCTGCTGGCTCAAGTGGGTGCAAGGACTCCCAAGGAGCCAAAAAGAACAGAAAAGCATTTGTCCCACAATCAACATTACAAGGTTAATATTTTCACGTGGTTATCTGGTCATTATTGCCTTGTTTTTTGTGGGAGCTTCCTTTACAAATATTGGCTACTAATTTTCCAAAGTTAAACCAGTGTCTTCAGTTCAGAGCTATTTAATTTTGACATGTGAACAGATCAGGGGAGCAGCCAGAGTGAAGCAAACCCCAGGAGCAGGGTCTGTCCCTCATTGGGAGAGAGGGGGTGTTAGAAACCATTGAGAGAGAACTGGGAGCCACTGCAGTGCCTGGAGAGTGGCAGGTGAAGGAGGAGGCCTCCAGCGGCAATGCCAGCAATGCCATGATGAGCCGGACACAGCTCCATCTCAGCCCAGGGTCTCCCACTGAGTGAGGAGCAAATCCTAGGCTGACCACCACCCTCCAACCCCCACCTCCCTCCCAGCCCAGACTCACAAGCTGTGCCAAGGCTCCAGGTTCTCAGCTAGGCCCAGGCACCTGAAGGAGTGAAAGCATTGGTGAAAGAATCAAGGATTATGAAGGAATGGCACAAAAGAGTTGAGAATTATCAGATCAGCCATGATCTCGTTGAATGGCAGAGCAGTCTTGATGGGCTGAAAGGCCTAATTTCTGCTCTTGTGTCTTATGGTCTATGGTCCTATGATGGTGGTTCTGGAAAGTGCCACATAAATGCAAGATTGTGATGTTGTCAAATGTTCTAACGAGTGCCCAACCTCTCCAAGCACTTAAATCGACTGAAGCTAGACTTAAGAGTTTTGTGGGAGGTTAAAAGTTTCCCGAAGTACTTTTAAATCCCAGTTTGGTATTGTGTTCCAGAGCACTGCATACAGTGAAAATGAAATTGTCTCACAAACAATCACTTTTAGTACCAACGGATGTTTCTGAAACTCTTGTGAAGGATACAGAATCATCAGTGTCAGCAATCTTTTAAGCTTGTACTACTTTTTGTGGTACCACTGATATCTTTCCTGAAGTAAATACAGATTTAGATCCATTGTAATTTTTTTTATTCATTCACAGGATGAGGTTGTCACTGGCCAAGCAGCATTTATTGCCATCCCTAACTCCCCAAAGGGCAGTTCAGAGTCAACCACATTGCTATGGATCTGGAGTCACATGTAGGCCAGACCAGGTAAGGATGGCAGTTTCCTTCCCGACAGGGACATTTACTGAACCAGATGGATTTTTCCAGACAATTGACAATGGATTCATGGTCATCATTAGATTCTTAATTCCAGATATTTATTGAATTCAAATTCCAGCATCTGCCATGGTGGGAGTCAAACCCAGGTTCCCAGAACGTTATCCAAGTCTCTGGATTAACAGTCCAGCGATAATACCACTAGGCCATTGCCTCCCCCGAAGATGAGATTAGCTAATGACAAGGTGCAAATACATGAAAGTAAGGTGGTCGCTGCTTGAAACCTTAAGAGTAAAATCAGCACTTTTCTTCTCAACATTTTTTCTCAATATGGATATAAAAATACAGAGCCAAGTGTTTCTTCACATATTATATGCTAAGTGTCACCATGCTCTGGCGCCATCTTGAAACACCGAATATAATGTAAGATTTTACTGCAATAGAGTTCATCTTTCTTTCTTCTTTTTGTTCGTCTTCTGCTGCAGAGATTATCACTTGGTTTCAGGGATTTGTATTCACTGAATAAACCGGCTGTTTACCCTGCTCAATAATGTAAATTGATGTTAAATACCTGGAAATTTCATCAGCTTGGCAGCCAGTTTACAAGGTAATGTGGTAATCTCACTGTAGGTACTGCAAGATCTCTTATGGGCTCCTTTCTTCAGGTTCAGATCTGCTGCTTTACTGGAGACTGTAGGATCTATGATCACAGAATCCCTACAGAGTGGAGGCCCGGCATTTGGCCAATCAAATCTCCACCAACCTCCGAAGAGCATCCCATCCAGACCCACACCCCTGCCCTTTCCCTGTAACTCTGCATTTCCCCGTGGTTAATTCACGTGGGCTGCACATTACAGGCAATTTAGCATAGTCTATCCACCTAACCTGCACATTCTTGGACTGTGGGAGGGAACCAGAGCTAACCCGCACAGACACAGGGAGAATGTATGAACTCCGCACAGACAGTCACCTGAGGCTGGAATCAAACCCAGGTCCCTAGCGCTGTGAGGCAGCAGCGCTAACCTTTGAGCTATTGTGTACAAGGAACTTTACTACGTCGTTGCGTTCAATATAGCCTTATTCACAGGATTATTAAGTTTTTTCTGCACCAATTGTTGTTCCTTTCCCAGTTCTTGATCTATTTCATACATTTTACACCAGTGGAAGAGTTTTTTCAGCAGTACATGTAAAATATACACAAATGTCATGCTAAAAATCTTTGGGTGCTCACATTTTGCTCAGAAGCCTTACATTCTTTTGTCACAATATTTCGTCACACCGTTGTGTTAATTTTTCCAACAGAAAGCTGCTAAAAGCCAGATTTTCCATTGAGTTGGCTGTTCCATTGTCACCAGTTAAACTGGAATTACAGACTTTGGCCTCAAGGGGTCACTGTTCGACCTTATGGCCAAGAAAAGACACAAAACCTTCAAGAAGTTTTCTTAAATCTTATCCGATTTCTAAAGTAGAAACCAAGGGCAGGACTTTCCCAGCTCTTGAGTGGCATGGGCAATGCCAAGATATTTGTGAAAATACGGTGGGAATATAAAAACTAGCTTCTCAACATTGAGAAGAAAAATGCCGATTTCACTCTTAAGGTTTCAAGCAGCGACCACCTTACTTTCATGTATTTGCACCTTGTCATTAGCTAATCTCACCTTCTTTATGTGCATTTCATCTTGTTGACCACATTTGATCTCGGGCCAACTCATCATACACTTTAGCACTTCACCAGTGCAATTTAGAGGTCATGGACACCTTACGTTGCAATGGTTTCTCCAGGTTGCTCAGTACAGGGTCATATACCATCTCACTTAAACAGGATGCATTTTATGACTCACAGCTTGCTTTCTCAGAACTAACCTATTTTGTGCTACTTTGACACTCCCTGATTATCTATCTTGCCTTGCCTTTTAGCGGAGACAGAAAGACGGGTCGTTTTTTGCAGTCGCTAGAACTGAACAGTCAAGGGGTGGACTCGTTGCTTTGTTAATGTTGCACTGACATCATGCACAGCCAAAACACTGCATGTGCTTCTGCTAAATGGCTAAGTTCAAAAGTCCAAGGTGGTTCAGGTCTTAGAGAAGGGTGACTACAGTCAGCTGGGGGGAAGGCGGATGGTGGTGTGCAATACTCAATCAGTGGTATTATCCAATTGTAAACCCAGGGATTGACTACAGTCTGTCGGGCTCTTGTTGCAGCCTGGGGCCTGGGGAATGCATTGGTTATGAATCATAGAATGCTTACTGTGTTGAAACAGGCCTTTTGACCCATCGAGTCCATAGCAATCCTCCGAAGACCGTCCCACCCAGATCAACAGCAGCCCCCCCACCATGCATTTCCCATGGTTAATCCACCTAACCTACATGTCCCTGGACACTATGGACAATTTAAGCATGGCTAATCTACCTAACGTGCAAACTCCACACAGACATTCACTTGAGGGTGGAGTTGAAACCAAGTCCCTGGTGCTGTGGGGCAGTAGTGCGAACCAATGAGACACTGTGTCGCCCATCGACTTGCAGTCTGGGTAATGGGCCCTGGTCTAGTCCAACCAATCCAGGAACTGCATGTAAATAGCCTGCTGAAACACAGAGAGAGTTCAGCACATTACAGTATTGCCAGCATTCCAGCCGTACTTCTACATTTTAGCACTGCACGGTATTACACATTCTGGATTCAGTACCTGCATTTCTCACAATCTAGTCTACTGCATTCGCTGCTCACAATGTGGGCTCTACTTTTGGGAAATGAAGCATAGACTGGATGATCATTTCGCAGACCACCTACGTTCTGTCTGCAAAAAAGACCCTGAACTTCCAATTGCCTGCCACTTAACACATCACCTTGTTCCCTGGCCAACATCTCTGTCTCAGGCTTGCTGTAGTGCTCTAGCGAAGCTCAACACAAGCCGGAAGAACAGCACCTCAGTTTCCGCTTGGGAACGCTACAGCCTTCTGGACTCAATATTGTGTTCAACAGTTTTAGGGTTTGAGTTCTCTCATGTCCTTACCCCAACCCCCACACATCAGGCCTTGTTATCACACAGTCTGCTATTACACACAAGCCATTGTTAGCCACTAACTGTCCCCATCAGCAGCCATTCATTCTTCCAGGCTGACTGTTATCCACTCCTTTGCCTGTCCAACTGTTCTTCTCTCTCTTTTTGTTCTCTCTCCACCTATCGTTTACACCTTGCCCCTCCCCCCACTTTATCTTCTGCATAAAAACCAATCTTCTCCTAGCTACAGAGATAAAAGGTACTGCAGATGCTGGAGAATCCGAGATAACAAGCATGGGGCTGGACGAACACAGCAGGTCAAGCAGCATCATAGGAGCAGGAAAACTTGACGTTTCGGGCCTAAACTAGCAGGAAAGAGCTAGATAGTGTGACACTACATCACTTCCTGTGATGCTGTATACTTTGTCTCAATAGACTATCACAGTCAGACTTAACCACATAACTACCATCTCCCGCAGCCCAAATCCTTGATTCTACCCACCATATTACAGCACTCTGTATGTAAAAACTGAGCACTGGATTATGCCAATGGCGGCATATAGACAGGACCAGGAATCTTCTTCCAATGGATGGTTGAAAGACCAGTTGAGAGAGGATTTATTCATTGATTAATTCAATAAGGGAAATCCTGTTCTCAGACATTTCACCCTGTTTTCATTTTCTCAGCTGCAACTATGTCATGTGAAATTTCAGTGGCCGCAAATGACTACTACGCGGACTGTTAAAATTGTTCTGATCAACCACATTGGATAACTATTTTAAACTGATGCACTGTAACTCCACTCAAATTATTTGCTGGTGTGCTATTAGTTCCATTGAGAACTGGCATTACAGCCTGTCACCCCATTAATAAGCTATTCTGCAGAATTTTCCAGTAGAAACCACTGGAAGGCAGTCAGCATTGGGATCCTGTTCATTGTTTATGAAGTTAATTGTCACAATATAACTGCTCTGATCATTGGATTCAGTTTGTTTGGCATTGACTGTGAATTGAGTAGAGGATGTTTGGATCTGTGTGAATTATTTGACTGTACTGGGTGACCCATTGAGAAAGGAACAGGGGACTCTCACCAGCATTGTTAGTTTAAGCTTTAATTTTCCTGAAAGTTTGCAGAACACTGACAATCATTCGGTTGAGGCTGTTTTAGACTGCAGCCATCACCAGAGCGATGAATTCTCTATTGCTATGCTATTAGAACTAATCATCTTGTTCATTAGAATCTCTACAGTGTGGAAACAGGCCCTTCAGCCCAACAAGTCCACACTGACCCTTGGAGCATCCCACACAGACCCATCCCCATATAGCCCACACACCCCTGAACATTTTGGGCAATTTAGCATGGCCAATCCACCTAGCCTGCACATCTTTGGACTGTGGGAGGAAACCGGAGGAAACCCACACAGACATGGGGAGAATGTGCAAACTCCGCGCAGTCACCTGGGGCTGGAATTGAACCCGTGTCCCTGGCTCTGTGAGGCTGCAGTGCTAACCACTGAGCCACCGTGCCGCCCCATGGACATGGTAAATCCCCTGCCATGTGGAACTCCTTTCCTGACCCAGAACATGGGTGATGACAACCACTGGAGGGATGCACTCAAAATGTTGTTTTCATAACGAATTAACCCTGACCGTGTTTAGTGGGCATTGGTTAAAGAACACATGCAACAATGCTACATGAATTGTAAAGTTGAACAAGTTTAGTCCTAGATTAGACAACGTATCTCATCTTGTCTAAAAAAGGTAATTTTCTAAAGGGGAGGGGCTTGCAATTTTTGGTGCTACAGCCCTCCTGAGAGATCTCCAGTCCTCCAATTCTGGCCCCTTGCACATCCCCAACTTTAATAATTTCAACCTTTGTGGCTGTACCTTCAGTTGTTCAGGCACTAGTTTCTGGAATTCTTCCCTTAACCTTTTCACATCTACTTCCTCCTTCATGATGCTCCTTAAAGCCTATTTTCTAGACCCAGCTTGTAGACAAAAGTGTTAATTTCTTCTTATTGGGTCAACATCAGATATTGTTTGCTAATGCCTCCTTGACAGTTTATATTATGTTTAAGGCGTTTAATAAGTACAAGTTGTTATCAATCTGTAGCAAGCATTTTTCACACTAATTGTTCATCTAAATACAAATATCCCTGATGTAATTAACATAAAAATATTGGAAAAATGGAATTTCCAAAATTAGTTTGTACTCAGAAGCAGGATTTACACAAAACCAATGAGTTGCATTTTTTAAAATCCTCCAACAGATGTCCAGTTTATGATATTTGAAGTCAAACAGCTTGTAATTAACAGAAATTGCTGTTTCATGTGCACAAACAGTGAACAATGTTCCCTTTAATATATGGAATACTTTGATGAAATCAATCCTTAACTTTCTATATTTCATGAAATACCATCCTAGTTTGTCTGGACTGTCCTTGTAATTTAACATTTGGAGTCCAGATCTTTTGTTCAGCACTCACTGAACTCACACTAAGGCCACTTTAGTCTTCCTAGAACGTGATACCTAGAACTGCTCACAGTATTATGAAAGACAATTTTGTAACAGAGTGTTCCTCGGGTTAATGTCCTAGGTCCCAGCCATCTTCAGCTGCTTCAACTACTTTCTCTCATTTATCAGGTCAGAGTTGGAGATATTTGCTAATGACTGCACAATGTTCAGCACCATCCAATATGCCTCAGACACTAAGACAATCTGTATCCATCTGCAGCAAGACTTAAACATTGTGACTTGGGCTGATATGAATGGGGAGGCAATAGTCTAATGGTATTAGCTCTTGACTGTTAATCCAGAGCCCTAGATAATGTTCTGGCGACCCATCTTTGAATCCTGTCACGGCGGATGGTGGAATTTGAATTCAATAAATATCTCGAAATTACATTCTAATGATGACCGTGAATCCATTGTTGGGGAAAAACCCATCTGGTTCATTGATGACCTTTTAGGGAAGGAAACTGCCATCCTTACCTGATCTGGCCTACATGTGACTCCAGACCCACAGCAATGAATGAATTTTTTAAAAAGTGGCAATTTACCTTCAAGAAACGTGTGCCAGGTGATGACCACCCCCAACTGGAGAGAATGTAACCATCTCCCTTGGCGTTCAGGGGTATTACCATCACTGAATCTTTTACTCTCAATGCCCTGAGGGGTCAGGGTGATTAGCACTGATTAGAAATTGGATCGCAATGGAATTGTCTCCATTTACCTGGCTGAGTGCAGTTCTAACAATCTCAAAACAGGGAGGTGATGGTATCGTAGTATTGTCACTGGGCTAGTAATCCAGCAACCTGCGTACTGTTCTGGGAGTGCAGGTTTGAAACCCACAGTGGCTGGGGTTGGTTCCAAAATTGGGAGAGCTGTCTCACAGCCTAGTCAAGCAACAGCCTGACATAGTCATATTCTTGGAATCATTCCTTACAAAGTCCCACACACTGCCATCACCATCTCTGTCCCGGCCCACCAGCAGGACAGACTCAGCAGAAACAGCAGCACTGTGGTACACAGTCAGGAGGGATTTCCACTGGGTGTCCTCAACATTGACTCTAGACCCATTAAGTCCTGCTGATCACCACATGCCATCCATCCCCGGCTCAGCTAATAAAGCAGGGACACTTCAACATCCACCACCAAGAGAGTCTTAACAGCAGCATTCCTGATCTGGTTGGATCCTAAAGGACACAGCTGCTAGTCTGGGTCTGGAACAGGCAGTGAGGGAACCAAGAAGAGGGAAAAACACACTTGACCTCATTCTTACCAATCTGCTAGCAGCACTTGTATCCATATCAGAATCGGTAAGAATGACTACCACACAGTCATGGAGATGAAGTCTTGCTTTCACATTAAAAATATCCCCCAATATGTTGTGTGACACTGTCTCCATGCTGAATGTGTCAGATTTTGAACAGATCTAGCAACTCAAGACTGGGCATCCATGAGGCGCTGTGGGCCATCAACAGCAGCAGAATTGTACTCCAGAACAACCTGTAACCTCATGGCCCGGCATATCCCCCACTCAACCATTACCATCGGGCCAGAGGGTCAGCCCTGGTCCAATGGAGAGTGCAGAAGGGCATGCCAGGAGCAGCACCAGGCATACCTTAAAAATGTGGTGTCAACCTAGTGATGTTACCAAACAGGACCACTCTAATGGCAAACAACATAAGCAGAAAGTGATAGGCAGAGCTAAGCGATCCCACAAACAATGGATCTAAGGTCTGCAGTCCTACTACACCTAATTGTGAATGGTGGTAGATAATTTAACAACTCACTGGAGGAGGAAACTCCACAAATATCCCATCCTCAATGATGCAATAGCCCAGCACATCAGTGCAAAGATAAGGCTGAAGCATTCAGCAATCTTCAGCCAGAAGTGCCGAGTGGATGATCCATCTCAGCCTCCTCCAGTGGACCCCAGCATTATAAACACCAGTCTTCAGCCAATTCAATTCACTCCATGTGACATCAAAAATTGGTTGGGGACACAGGATACTGCAAAGGTTATGGGCCCTGGCAACATTCCTGCAATAGTACTGAAGACTTGTGCTCCAGAACCTGCTGCTCCCCTAGCCACGCTGTTCCAGTACAACTACAACACAACATAATGGAAAATTGTCAAGGTCTGTCCTGTACAGAAAAAGCAGGGCAAATCCAACCCGGCCAATTACTGCTCCAGTCTACTTTCAATCATTAAAAAAGTAATGGAAAGTGTCATTAACAATGCTATCAAGCAGCACCTGCTCAGCATTAACCAGCTCTGTGATGCCAGTTTGTGTTCTGCCAGGGCCACTCTGCTCCTGACCTCATTAAAGCCTGATCGAAGAACTGAATTCCAGAGGAGAGGTGAGAGTGGCTGCCCTCAACATCAAGACCAGAAAACTGGAGTCACTAGGAATCAAGGGGCAAATTCTTCATTGGTTGGAGTCACACTTAGCACAGACGAAGATGGCTGTGGTTGTTGGAGGTCAGTTATCTCAGCTCCAGGACATGTCTGCAGGAGCTTCTCAGGGTAGTGTCCTAAGCCCTTCAGTTGCTTCATCAATGACCTTCCATCGACCATAAGGTCAGAAGCAGGGATTTTCAATGATGGATGCAAAATGTTCAGCACCATTCACAACTCCTCAGATACTCACACAGTCCATGCCCAAATGCAGCAAGACAACATCCAGGCTTAGGTTGAAAAGTGGCACATAACATTCATGCAACACAAGTGCCAGGCAATTACCATCTCCAACAAGAGAGAATCTAAACATCGCTCCTTGACAGTCAATAGCATTTCTATCACTGGATATCCCATTATCAGCATCCTGAGAGTTACCACAGTCCAGAAACTGAATTGGACTCACCATATAAATACCATGACGACAAAGGCAGGTAAGTGAGTAAATCATCTCAGATCTTCCCAAAGTTTGTTCACCATCTAAAGGCACAAATCAGGAGTACAAACCCCTACTTGCCTGGATAAGTGCAACTTCAACAGCACTCAAAAACCTGACATCATCCAGAACAAAATATTCATGATTGGCACCACATTTACAAAGGTTTGCTCCCGCCACCATCAGCACTCAATAGCAGCAGAGTGTCCCATCTACAAGATGCACTGCAGAAATTCACCAAAGATCTTTAGACTGCATCTTCCAATGCATGACTACTTCCAACTAGAAGGATAAGGGCAGCAGATGCATGGGAATGCCACCAACTCCAGGTTCACTTCCAAGCCTGACATGGAAATATGTGTCTGTTACTTCTCATTTCCACGAAATTACTTCCCACTTCCTAAATTCAATCAAGTTGGTCAGGCTTGGCCAACACTTTAAAAACCTATGCTGATTTTCTCTGGTTAGTTGAAAAATTTCCATGCCTTAGTTAGCCTTATCCTTAATTAACGCATTAGACGTTTCCTGACAACAGATGCAAAGCTAACTGTTTAATAGATTCCTGGTTTTCCTCTGTCATCTTTCTTAAATGACTGAGTGACATTTATAAAAGCACAGCTCCTGAATCGAGAGAAGGTTACTTCAGAGCTAATTGCTTAAGCAATTTTGTCTTCTAGTACCTTTAAAATTTTGTGATGGAAACCATCTGCTTTTGTCACTCTTTAATGCCATCATCTTCTTTGTTGTCTTTATTTTGCTTCAGTTAATTCTGAGAAGTCCCTGACCCGGATGCATTAATTTTCCTTGGATTTCCAGCATGCTGAACTCTTCCTTTTGCCACTAGGTTTTTAATGGCAAGATGAGAATCTTGCTGGTGAGCAGTGAGGGGCTTAATTGAATATATTTGCCAATGATTTATATGCAATGTCCTGTTCTCTCATGTGCCAGAGAGAAACTAAATGGTGACAATTACTGACATGAGTCAGAGCAGGCACCTCCATGGTCAGTGACTGCGCACATCCCCCATCCAAGACTGTTGGCATTGGACATGCATTAGCCTCACCACATTCTGGCGCATCTCCAATCCACTTGCAATACAGTTCTCCAACTCAATGTTCCACTTTGGAACACACTGGTACATTTCGTCAAAATGCTGCTGCCAGGACATTTTACACACATGCACCTATCTTCTGCATGCAACCAGAGTACATTTCAGGGGGTTCTTCGCTTATTCCCTTAGCACTGACTCATTTTACGTCTACCTGAGGTTCACAGCATCTCTGCTTTGTTTTAGCCTTTCACCTCCTTCATCCAGAGCATAAAGGGTCACAATATTTTTGTCTTTCCTTATCTTTTAATGGAGAAAATAAAAGCCAGGCAGCTGGTTATGGTTGTTAGCAGTCATCAGTCAAGGAACTAGACATATTGTTACCATATTGCACCATGTTATGGCAATGTCGCACCTGTGCCACATGCCAGCAGCTTACACAACCACACACTGCATGGGTTTTGACCATATAGCCATATCTTCAAGTCTAAGAGGAGTAGACCTCAGTCAAGTCAAGGGAAACAGCTTTCCATCAGTGGATCTCAACACAATGAATCAAAGGCAGCATCCAAAGTCAGTCCAGGGGCTTGGACAGGGTCAGTCGGACACTTACTGAAGTCAGGTTCACTGCAGTCTAAGGAATGAACCATAGTTAGTCTTGTAAGTCCAGGGCAAAAAAAAATGAGAGATTCACTGTCAGTCAGTTGGGGAGTTGCACAGAGATCATTAAGGGTCTGGTTACTCATCAGTGCGGGCCGCCTGCCCAAGTTGATTAAAAGATTGATCATGGTCAGTCCTGGGGCTGAGATCAATGAAAGACAAAAAGGGGTTTGTCAGGGGTCACTGCTTTGGGAGAGAATTTGGGGGAAGTCAGTTCTAGGGATTGGGGGCAGGATGCTGGGTTGCAAAGGGAATGAAACTCAGCGTATCGGGAGAGGGGCGGTGCTAATGCATTGAAGACCATGAGTTACTGCAGAAATTGCGGGGGGGTGTGCGGGGGTTATCAATGGTTACACCATCCTGGCTTCAATGTGTACACAGTGCAACATGGCTAAGCTTTGGAGCTAGGGCTCAGGGGTAGTTTTGGGAGATGAAATTGTAATTCCAAGTTTTGTGCGGGAATGTTTGGAAGTTCAGTATTGATGGGTTCGACAGGGTGTGCCAAGAGGAAGCAAACGTGTCATTCTGAGGGGCACTTTGATCACCAGACTGAGTGTATGATGCACTGTGCTAAGCATAACTTACATTCCCTTCCACACTCAGGAGACCTGTAAATACACAATGGTAATGAATGATAGCTCTGACCACAGCTGGAGGAGGGCTCTAGTTGTGAGTGATGTGAGGCCCTTCCAGTGACAACTGCATTCATTAGGCACTTACACAGCACAGACTGAATGTATCTGTAATCACAATGCCCAAGGTATTGAACATATACGTGACCAGTTGTGTGGGATACAAATCTTCAAGCAATCTTCACTAGGTCTTTACATGTTGAAGATATTCATCTCTGTCAATGATTCAGTCACAGGGAATATTTAACTTGTTATTTGCAGGCCGCAATTGACAAAGATCTCATTGGTCCACCACCAATCTGTTCACCCCTGCATCCCTTTACCCCCTACCATTTGGATAACTGACTTTTTTCTAGATACTATCAGTTCTGAAGAAGGCTCACTGGACTCAAAACATTAACTCTGTTTCTCTCTCCACAGATGCTACCTGACCTGTTAAGTTTCTCCAGTAATTTTTTGCTTTTGTCCAAGATCTGACAGGCTGCGCAGGGGCATGGACCTGATTTCCTCTCACCTTGACCTGTAAGTATTTGACAACATGCTCTTATTGACAATGCTGTCTTTCTTGGCTGATGTGGGGTGGTGGGAGAAATGTGTATGTAGAGGCATTCCATGGCCCTCTGTACACCCACAGTATGGAGCATTATGTTAAACTGTAACTTACCTGTGACACAAATGGTGAGTGTTCACATTCCTCAGGACTTGCCCACACATGACCATTGGATTCAAACGCAGCAGAATTCATTTTCGCCACAGCCGCGATGCCACAAAGGCAGGGAGAAAAGGAGGAGCAACAGATGCATCACAAAGCACAGGACTAGCAGTAACTTCTAATGGCTGCTAAACAGCCTCCTGATGAACTGGTCAAAGCTGAAGGTCCATTCAGAATGCACGGGAGGGGTAGAGTCTATCACCCTCGATACCATTCTCTCCAGATGACTGAACTGCTTTGCTGCCACAAACTGAGGATCTCCTACAACACCTTCACAGGCCTGACCAGCTACTGGACCAGGGCCTGCGACCTGATGGAGTGGTTGGTCATCCTATCCCAGTGGCTGACAGCTGCATTAACTGCTTATGTAACTTCTATGATGCTTTGAACCTTTGGGGACCTGTGTGGGATCTCACAACCTTGATCCACAAACATATTGAGGCATCAGTGCAATTTGGGCCATTGCAATTTGCAATCTTCACCTTGTTTCCCTGTGATGTTGTCTGTGCTGCAGTTCGGCACGAAGTTTTGGCAATATTTGGCAATATTTGGCTTCCTCCAGGTGCAGGATTCCATAAACTGTACGCACGCTTTGTTGAGAGCGCTCTATCATAATGCGGCTGACTTCATCAATAGGAATGTTTCCACTCCATTCAATTTGCAATCATCTGTGATCAGCTCCACGGCATCTCAGAAGTCTGTGCCTAGTCTCCTGGGGAGCTGTGATAATGCCTTTATCCTTGAGAACTCATGTTCCTGTTTCATTACCTTATAAGGATATTTACTGGGAGACAAGGGGTCCCCTCTGCAACCATGGCCAGTGACTCCGTTATACAACCCTTGACTGAGACTGAGCATTGGATACAATCTAGTCCATTCTTCCACTGGTGCTGAGGTGGAGCAAACTGTCCAACTCCTGGAGATGAGGTTTTGATTCTTGGATTGGTCAGGGAAGTCTTGCAGTTCAGTTCAGACAGAGTCTGCCACATAATCCAAGTGTGCTGTGCCCTACTCAACTGGAGCACGCAAATAGTGGAGGTGATGGATGCTGAAGAGCTAGCAGAGGGACAGTGATCTTCTGAGGTTCAAGATGAGGACATTGAGTAGGAAGAACATGGATTATAGGTTACATAAAACAGAATTTCTATGCATTTAGAGGAACAAGGAATGAGTCAGGATAGTCAGCATGGTTTTGTGCAAAGAAAGTCATTTCTCAGAAACATGATTGAGTTATTTTGAGGAAGTAACCAAGAAGATTGATGAGGGCAGAGCGGTAGACATTGTTTACTTAGACTTTAGCAGAGCCTTTGATAAGATTCCATGTGGTAGATTAATTAATAAAGTTAGATTACGGGATTCAGGGTGAGCTTGCCAATTGGATACAAAATTTTGCTTAATGGCAGGAGACAAATAGTGACGGTGGAGGGTAATTTTTCGGACTGGAGGCCCGTGATCAGCAGTGTTCCACAGGGATTAGTGCTGGGTTCACTTTTGTTTGTCATTTATATAAATGAGTTGGATGAGAATATAGAAGTTAGTAAGTTTGTGGATGACAACGAAATTGGTGGTATAGTGGACAGAGAAGAAAATTATCTAAGATTACAAAGAGATCTTGATCAATTGGGCCAATGGGCAGAAGACAGGTAGATGGAGTTTAATTTGGATAAATGCGAGATTTTGCATTTGGTAAAATAAACAAAAGCAGAACTTATCCAATTAAAACTAAGGCCTTGGGTAATGTAGAACAGAGAGACCTAGGGGTTCAGGTACATACTTCATTAAAGTTTACATTACGTATGGGTAGGGTGGTTAAGAAGGCATTTAGTGTGCTTGCTTTCAATGCTCGGACCTTTGAGCACAGGAGTTGGGACGTTATATTGAGTTTATACAGGACATTGATGAGGCTGCTTCTGGAGTTCTGTGTCCAGTTCTAGTCGCCTTGTTATAGGAAGGGATCAGAATAGATTTACCAGGATGTTGCAGGGAATGGAGGGTTTGAGTTATAAAATAGGCTGGATGACTGGGACTTTTTTCACTGGAACATAAGAGGTTGAGGGATGACCTTATAGAGGTTTATAAAATCATGAGAGGCATACATAAAGGGAATTGCAGGTGGAATTTCAAGACTAGGGGGAATATTTTTAAGGTGAGAGGAGAAAGATCTTAAAAAGACATGAGGAGCAATTTTTTTTTACACAGAGAGTGGTTCGTATGTGGAATGAATTTCAAGATGAAGTAGTGGATGTGGGTACAGTTACATCATTTAAAAAACATTTAGATAAGTACATGAATAAAAAATGTTTGGAGGGATATGGGCCCAGCACAAGCAGCTGGGACTAGTTTAATTTGTGATTATGGTCAGCACGGACTGGTTGAACCAAAGGGTCTGCTTCCATGCTGTATGAATCCATCTTCTGCATGATACAGCACTGCAGTCTCAAGAGCTATAAAACTGACAGGACTTAATACAGATCTAGTTCCAGTAAATGTAATCTAGTGCAGTGATCCATCATTGAGTGTAAATTTGTTGTTGAATGAAATGCAAGCAGTCCCTGTCTGTTCCCAGAAGCAAATGCAATTTTTCTTTGAGGCTGCTGTAATTGGATAAAAATGAAAGTTTTCACCATTTAATGCTTTCCCATATGCGATGCTTCCACACGCACAGTGAGAAGCTACAATGCATCAGTGGGCGTGATGGATGGACTCGCTCTCTCTTAGATAGGATTCTGAGCTGGCACTGATGCTGGCTAGTCTGTGCAGCATAATTCTTGTAGCTGCAGCAACGATGACAGTTGATTAGACAGCTGATGATGTAAAACATCAATTAATTTACAAACGTGAGTTCGTGTTTATGATGAAGTGGCATGCCACCTATGTCCCCTCAGAAGATTTCTTCCTTATTCCTTTCCCACTGAGTGCACAGTGAAGGGCAATATTTGATCCAATGTGTGGCTGGACTTTAAAGCTGGCACCAGAGCTAAGATTCCCTGGATGTCCTGGCAGTGACAAATAAGTCTGCTGCTAGTGAGCACCCAATAGCATAACTGCAATTCCACAGAAGTGTAGGGCATACTGAATGGGCCAAGCTGCAGAGATTAGCTCAAGAAAACTCAACCGGGACCATGGTGGGACACTCTCCATTAAACTCCACAAAATTGACACTGATTTCTGATAAAATCCTGCTCTGTACTCGTTGACTCTTTGTGGTACTTTGCATCTTTTGCCAGAATCTGCATTTTTTTTGGACACTTTTCCTTTTAGTTTTTTTGTTGTTTCTAAGGTCTTCGGTTGTCCTTAGTTGTCTCAGGAAAGCCACTATTTTGCCCATTTGGAAGACAAAGTTCTGAATCACAATTTTCTTTCTGAACACCTCTCGCTGACCTTATGCTGTTTTACTGAGTGGCAGATTTGCCCAGTTTACTGTGGACAGTCTCTGTCTCATCCCTTTGAATTCAAACTTGCATAAATCTAGAATCTAAATATCAATTTTCTGTTTTGAATATCAGATAAATTTGTCCTGCAGCTCACGTTGCTGAGAGCAGCTCTGGTCCCAATTTGAGATTTAGTTTGAGAGCTGTTCTGGAAATCTTGTTCAGAAGCTCCATTTCTTACCAATCAGATTTAAAGCAATCTCTTCAGTGGAAGGATGAGATCCATCCTGTATGCAAATCCCCCCAGTATCCAAAATACCACATAGACCACATCAATATTCTCACTTAAAGCTAATTGCAGCATCTGAATTTTCCAAACCAGATTGAAATCCCTATTTTAGACACAGACCAGACAAAATGCTGCCTATTTTCCTGGTGAACTTCTGGGCCAGACGCTCTCCCAGTCAAAATAGCACAGTCCTGTCCAGGGACTGTCACAGGTAGCAGAAGACAACTGAGATAAACCATACTCACTTTTGTGGCTCTTGGTGCTACAATTTGTAGTTTAAAGGTCCTGAAGCTATATTGACAAATGCTGACAGAGGACAAGTATGCAAATGTTCGATAGGACAGTAGGGTGGCAGGTGAATGGAATGGTAGAGGGTCAAATGGGTGAGGGCATGAGTGACTGGTGAATAGGAAGGGTACAGATGCCAAGAGTTTGAGTTTAGATGAGTGAGCAGAGTGGCAAATGGGCAAGAGTGATAGATACTAGGTAGGTAAGTAGGTAGTGTGCCAGCTGGATAAGGGATTAGGGTGCCAGGTGTGTGCAAAGTGACTTTGGAGCTGAGGTGGTAGGTTGCCAGTTAGATAAGAGGTTAGGGCGAATGTGTGTTGGATGATAGGGTACTAGATAGATGAATAGATAGTTTGGAAAATGGGTGAGTGTGTCGGTGAGGGGCACAATTATCTGTGGGTTAGGGTGGTAGGATGCCAGGAGGGATGGTGGAATGTAATCTCTGGTAGGTGAAGGGTAGAGTGCCTTATAGTAAGTCGAAGGGGAGGGTTTTGGTGGCAAGTAGGTCAGGGAGTTGGAGACTGTTAGGGTGGTTCCTTTTCTGGGGGTGTTGGCTCAGTGAGGGGTATTATTGGGGCTGGTAGGGTGTTGGGTCAAGTGTGGGGTGTTAGGAGCTGGATCAGGGGAGTACAGTTGTATGGAGGATGCTTGGGGAAAGAATCAGGTGTCAGTTTTATAGGAGTTAAAGCTGGTTTTAATCCTTCTAATGTCTCTTTGTGAACTATGAAGGTCAGTAGATCAGAATCATCTGAATTCTCCAAAACCAATTCAGAGTTGGAGATTTTTTTAGACGGTTCCAAATGTCACCTAATTGCCTGCCAAAAGTTTATACGTCCTGGGCAATTCCTGACAGTCTACGTTACAGCAAAGACTACTTTCTGCTTGCACTCCAAGGAAGTTTGTGGGAATGTATACACGTAGAGTGGGAACATTTCTGGACTGGTCTGGAAGCGTCACTACTTACAAACATGTTGTTGGAGATATAATCTCCTGAGGAATCTTGAAAGGGTGGAGGTTTCTGATGATATTTCTGTTGAATGGATAATCTAGACCTAGAGGTCATTGTTTGAAATAAAAGGTTCACCCATTTAAGACAAAGATGAAGACTTTTTTTTATAGAGCGCCATGAGTGTTTGAAAGTCTCTTCCTTAAAAGCTGTTAGAAGCAGAGTCTGACTATTTTTTAAGGAGGAGGTAGATAGATTCTTGATGACCAATGGGACGAAAGGTTATCATGTAGTAGGCAGAAATGTGGACAAAACAGATCAGCCATGATTGTACTGAATTGTAAAGAAGGCCCAAGGAGCTGGTTCGCCTACTCCTGCACCTAATTCATATGTTTTACGTGTTCTTATTGCTCAGGTACATGGGTGAAGAAAGATTGTTTGGGAATTAGAGTTACAGAGTCATACAGCATTGAAACAGACCCTTCAGTCCAACCAGTCCATGCAGACCATAATCCCAAACTAAACTAGTCCCACTTGCCTGCACTTAGCCAAACATTTCTTCTTCATGTACATATCCAAATATCTTTTAAGCGTTGTAACTGTACCCACATCCACCACTTTCTCTGGAAGTTCATTCAACACATGAACAACCCTCAATGTAAAAAAATTGAGCCTCGTTGTTTTAATATCTTTTTCCTCTTACCTTAAAACATGCACCGTATTGAAATCCCCCACCTTATGGAAAAGACACCTGCCATTCATCTTATCTATATCCCTCATGATTTTATAAGCCTCTATAAGGTCATCCCTCAACCTCCTATATTCCATTGAAAAAGGTCTCAGCCTATCCAGCCTCTCCTTATAACTCATTTCCTCCATTCCCAGCAACATCCTAGTAAATCTTTTCTGAACCCTGTTCAGATTAATAATATCCTTCCTTTAGAAGGGCAACCAGAACTGGACACAGTACTCCAGAAGAGGCCTCACCAATGTCCTGTACAACCTCAACATAATCTCCCAAATCCTATATTCAAAGGTCTGAACAATGAAGGCAAGCGTGCTAGACACCTTCTTATCAACCCTATCTATATATGATATAATCATCAAAGAATTATGTACCAGAACCACTACGTCCCTCTGTAGGCCCTACCATTAATTGCGCAAGCCCATCCTTGTTTGTGGTACCAAAATGCAACACCTCGCATTTATCCAAATTAAGCTCCCTCTGCCATTTTTCAGCTCATTGACCCATTTGATCAAGATCCTTCTGTAATCTTAAAAGACTTTCTTCACTGTCCACCACCAAGCTTGCAGCAAATGGCAGTATCTGAGGAAAAAAATATAAAGCTGGGGTTGCAAGTCTTGGGAGAGGATAATGGAGGGAAAATATCATAACAAACCGTAGTCAGATTATGCTTCGATAGGAGTAGATCATGGCAGAAATGCAGATATGAGACCTGTCTCACAAAAAGTTAATTAGAAAATTAAATGCAAACGTCGTAAACTTACGCTAAGTAATAATCAAATATATATCAACATTGGAACTCTATCTTTTCCCAGATATTTTACACTGAAATGGAATATAGTAAGCCTCCAATTTGTTCTAACTTGATGCATATTCAGATTTTGCTATTATTTTGTTGCATGTTGCCCGAATAGAGTCACCAAATGTTGGCACAGTCCCTAAGTTCACGTTCAAAGACTAAAGCATTAAAATCAATCTTCCTGACATGTCCAAAGGAAATGTACCTAGGTCGCTGATTTTCATTACAACTTTATCTGGCCCAGTCGTTGTACAATCAGAACAAGCAGGGGCAGGTCTGTGGTCGTTGCTGGACTTGTATCTAAACAACAAAGTCGCATTAACACCGAACATAGAGTAAGTAAATAAATGCACTGTATTCACATCATGAACCAAAAGTAGAAGGAGCAAAAGATAATTTAAAAAGGGCATTTTGAAAAGATTTATTTAGATTCTAAGGGAAAAGGGAGGAATAGTATTTGCTTAAGATAACAAAAACAAATATAGCATTGTGCTACAAAACAATGAAGGGCATTTGTAAGGCAGGGACAGTGCGGAATAAAGTACTGTTAATCAGTGACTCAGCAAAATCAGACTTCAAAGACAAGGAGCTGGATACCCCATACAGAACCAGACATTATGAGTACAATATTGTGCAGTGCTTATTGATATCCCCTTGTGACTATAAATTTGCCAGTAAGATAATTTTGAAACCCAACCAAACAAAATTTTGATGAGCTGACTGGGTTTAACTCTTCCTACTCAATTATTTCTCCATTTTTTCATATCTCCCTCTCTCAATTACTCTTTCATCTCATCCATCCCCTCTTCCAGTCATTCATTGATTATTTAATCTTTTCTCATTTTTTCCTTCAGTCCTTGAATCTTCCTGAATCCACCCTTTCCTTCCATCTAGAAATCTTTATTCCCTCCTCATCACTGTCATTCACTTTGCAGTGTTCTACCTATTTCTTTGTCAACCTTTCTTATTCTATCTTTCTTCTCCCTTTTGTTCACTCCGTCTCCATCTCTTTCATGCTCTTAATCAGGCAGAAACCCTAATAACATTTAAAGAGTACTAAAACCATAAACACTACAAGTCTACTGACCAAGAGCTAGAATGTGGGATTAGGTTGGACAGCTCCTTATCAACTAGTATGGACGTGATGAACTGAATGATCTCCTTCTATGCTCTAGAACTCTGTGATTCTGTAATTCAATGACAATGGGCAAATGGATAAGGTTTTAAAAGTGAGGAGGCAAGGAAAAAGTAGCAGAACGGACACAAGACAGGAAGCAGAAGGTAGGGATAATGGGGAATTATTCAGAATGCCAGAAGATGGAAGCAATATCCAATGAGGATCAGTGCAGGATCACTCTTGTTTTCACTTTATCTTCAAGATTTAGACACGGAAGTAAAAAAAATTTTAAATTTTCAGGTGCCACCAAATTGGGATGAGGGAGCTCCTCCATACTGAAGAGGACAGTAAAAAATTAAAGAAGAACATTAATAAACTTAGAGAGTGGTTATTTAATGGGAAAATAATTTCAATACAGTTAAGCATGAGGTTATCACATTTTGACTTGAAAAGTAAAGAGGATAATTTATTGCACAGAAAGGAAGAATCTGAATGGAGATCTAGAAACACAAATACACTAATTCCTAAAAGTATTAAATGCTGGTTAACACAGCTCTTAAAATAAAGCAAACCAATAACTGGGGTTTATTTCTAGAGCAATAGAATTGAAATGTAAAGAAGTTATGTTCAATTTATAGCCTTGGTTTAATCAACATGGAGTATAATTCTGCTCACTGTGTTTTGCAAAAAAAATTTACAAAGTTGATACCAGAATTATGGGTATACTCATTAGAAGAATATAAACAGGATGGGTCATTTTTTTTTTGAAAAGGGACAACTGAGGGTGTGGGCTACTTGCAGTCTTTAAGATTGTGAAAAGTTTTGATAAGTAGACTCAGAGAGAGTGTTTGTTATCTATGAGGAAGAGCAAAACTAGGCACCATCTATTTAAAATAGTTAGCAAAAAATCAAACTGGGAATATAGAAGAAACTTCCTTACCCAAAGAGAGAGAGAAAGTGGTAACAATATGGAACTTGCTACCACAAGAAGTGGCTGGAATGAACAGCATATACAATGCTTCAGAGATAGTATGAACTGCAGATGCTGGAGAATCTGAGATAACAAGGTGTAGAGCTGGATGAACACAGCAGGCCAAGCAGCATCAGAGGAGCAGGAAGGCTGACGTTTTGGCCCTAGACCCTTCTTCAGAAAAAGACCCTTCTTTTTTCTGAAGAAGGGTCTAGGCCCAAAACATCAGCCTCCTGATTACCTAGTGCCGATCTCCTGCCTTTCCCCCCCATATCCCTGCATACCATTTTTATCCAAGTAATCATCCAGTGCCCTTTTGAATGCCTCAGTTGAACGTGGCTCCACCTCAAGGCCAGGCAATGCATTCCATGCACCACTTCTTACACACATACTCTCCTCATAAACTCCACTATGAAGAGAGAAGTTCATGACGTGGCAATAGACTGCTAAGCATTTCATCAGAGATGAAATAGCACAACATAGGACAAAGTCATTCATGTCAGTTTATAATAGTGAAGACATCAAAATAGTAATGGCTTATCCATACTACCTTCATCAATCATCCTGGTTTCATTTTCCATAATGTCCTTACCTAATGAAAAGTCTATCATGCTCAGTATTCAATTGATTTAGTCTGAACGTTTTTGGATGGGGTCATGGGCGAGTTTGAGAAATGAGTTCCAGATCTCCATCACCCTTTGTTTGAAGGGCTGCTGACTGACATTTCTGAGCGTCACAGCTTAATTTTACTATTGTGTCTCTTATTCCATTTCTAGTCTATGTAGCTCATCAAACCATTTAATCATCTCAAAGACTTCGATTAGATTACTCGTGGGTATAATAAAGGAAGGCTGTATTTGTGGCCAACGTGCCACTACTAGGCAGAGCACGATGCAAACATGGACTGAATTGGACTCAACAACAAAACCAGAAATTGCTAGAGAAACTCAGCAGGTCTGGCAGCATCTGTGGAGAGAGAGCAAAGTTGATGTTTCAGGTTCAGTGACCCTTCTTCATACTAAATTGGGGTATTGTTTTTATACCTGTATCCAGGAGCAACACACTCTATATTATTAATGAGAGTAAATGAGGTCACCAGCGCCGACAAAATGGAACTCCCCTTTAAGCACAGCCTTCGAAGTGCTGGCTGTATTTGGAATTTTGTACAGTTCTATTTCCCTGTGCTTTAACTTCATTCAATTTCCTTTTAACTTTCTGGCAGAATGCTGTTCTAGCCAGGAGCTATTTTGACTTGCACTGAAATCAGTCTGACCGTAATTTGTGGCAAATCATTGACATTAAAGTCCATCAGTTTTTCAGAGATAATTACTTAAAGATACAGCAAAGACCACTTGTGATTTGTAACTGTTTAAAAGTGCATCCAGGGCGACAGGCTGAGCATCACGGGTGTAACTGCACATGTGCAGATGGTTCATGGTGGTTCGTTTTAATGGCGGTGCCATAGCCCCACGTTGGAAACAAATGCTCTGTTAAAGAAAATATGTGCAACCTGTGTCCAATATAACCCTTTAGCCCCAGTTTCATTCTGGCAAACTTTCACCTTCCCCACAATGAACTCTCTTTGCCACATTGGAACAGCAGTAGGTCATTCAGCCCATCGAGTTAACCATGTCATTCCAGATCATGGCTGATCATCTCTCATCGATGTCATTTTCCCACACTATCAGCACGTCCCTTATTTTCATGAGTCTCAAGAAACCCAGTGATTTCTGTTTTGTACCTGCTCGATAAAAGGCATCTGAACAGGAGGGATTTAGAAGGATATGGGCCAAATGCTGGCAGATGGGACTGGATTAGCTTAGGATATCTGGTCAGCACAGACAAGTTGGACCGAAGGGTCTGTTTCCTTGCTGTACACCTCCATGACTCTATGACTTTATGCTCACTATTTGAGTTTCCACTGCCCTCTGGGTTAGAGAATTCCATAGATTCACCACCCTCTGAGTGATGAAATTTCTCCTCATCTCTATCTCAAATGGCCGGATCCTTATCCTCAGATTATGTCTTCTTGCCACCAGCCAGGGAAACATCCTATCTATATCCAACCTGTAAAGTTTGAATGAGATCACCTTTCATTCTTTGAGACTGTGATAATGGGCTGCATTTTACCAAAAAAGCCACTGTGCCAAAATTCTGGCGAGTTTCATGGAGGGTTTCTTTATGGGAGTTCAAGCATTTTACCCCCATTGTTCTCTGAATCCCATGCCATTAGCTACATATCACTCCTCTACAACACCACTCCCTCCTGCCAGGGCAGAAGCATTAGCCACTGCTAGGATCTCCAGGTGCTTCTGCCATTTTTAAAGCCTGGCCATGCACCAGGTGGAGTGCTGCCAGTCAGGAGCTGCCCTTCACAAGACACGTAATGGGAGGGGAACAAAAAGTAAAAGCTCCTGAGGGCATATAGGTGGCATAGGTGCCAAGTCATTGCAATTCCAGGTTCACATTCAGAAAAAGATTGCAATTTAGGACTCGTCCTTTATGCCATTCCAACTCAGAGCCATGTCTGAGGTAGTGTTACTCTGTAACCCAGTGTGGAGTATAGTCTGACATCTCACTGTTCAACATGGGAGTATCACATACTGGAAAGGCTTTAAATGCTTGAAATTGTTCACCTTTATTCAACAATTGCAAAAGTGAAGAAGAAACAGCTAGAAGCTGCGTTTGCCTCTGGGATCAGGCAGGGAGCATTTACCTTTCAAACAGCAGCAAATTAACAGTTTCTGAGTGATTGCTGCACCCAGGTCATCCTTAGTAGAACAGGATGTCAATTAAGTGAATCCTGTTGTGCCCAGTGCTGCACTACTCTATAATGTTGAAGCTGATGTTCCTCCTGGTCAATGTCATCATCTCCCTCCTTGGAAGATTGCTGCCCCCTCCTAGCTCTTAAGCATCCATCACATCCCCTTTTTTTCTTGCTCCAGTTGTGCAGGGCACAGCAAGCTAGGATTATGCTGAAGGATATTCTGTCTGGACTGTACTGCAAGTTCGTCCCAGACCAATCCAAACTTTGGAATCTCACTTATATACTGAGTTTCTCACTGGCAGAATTAATTAAGGTCTCCTCTGCAACCCAGCATGCGGTCTCCAATTTCACATGATGTACTTTTCCAACATCCCGACCACAGCAATGGCCCTTAATGACTCTTCTTGTCTCTCATGGAGCTGACCCCAGGACTAACTGGGGCTCACCATTCTGAACAACTTGGACAGACAGCTCCAGCTGAGGAGTGACTGGACCCCTGACAGATCTCTCTACTCCCCAAATGACACCCCGTGAATTCCCCAAACTGGTTGTACTGGACAAGCAGGACTGATTGACCGTGCCCTCGCCCCTTGACTGAGATCAGACAATGTCCTTGTCTTATTCTGCCTGGATCCCCTGACTGAAGGGTATCTCCTTTGACTTGACTAATGACTATCCCCTTTGAGACATGTTCATTTGGTTGATATGCAATGTATTGGCATATACGCTGCTGGAATATAGATGTGTGAGATTGATCTAACAAAATGGCCTACAGCAGAATGTCCACCCCTTTGACTGATCACTGCTCACAACCAGGGCAAGCTGCCTGGTTTAGCGACTATGCTAAAAGGCAAGGCAAGGCCAAAGGACTGTAAGCCTTTAAACACTGGCTTTAGGGGAAAAGCACAAAAGGACAAGGCCAGGCAGGGATGTTCTGAGCATCTGAGCAGGTGCAAAGTGAGTGAACACTAAGAGAGCAAGCTACGATCCTGAGAAGCCCTGTGTTGAGTCCATGAGCTGGGTTCCTGTCCCTGCGCACAAATTGTCCTTGCTGCAGCCTTACAGTACAAGGTATCAGTGTGCTTTATGAATCTCAGTAGTTAGATTCTCACCCTGTGCTCATAACTCCATTACAGAATCACACTTAATTTTTCTGACAGTTGCAAATTTTATTTTTTCCGATCTCATCATATTTTCCAACTGACTCACCATTGCCCAAGTTGATTGGGACTGGAAAGATTCCACTCCTATTTTCCTTGACCTCGCTTCAAAAAGCAATCCTGTCATTCCACTGATTAATCTGGCATACCTCCAGTGTATCCTTCCTCAGATGAGGAGACCAAACCCCCATACAATACTCCAGGTGAAGTCTCACCAACACTATGAAATTGCAACAAGACACCTTCGTTTCTGTCCTCAAACCCCCTTGCAATGAGGGTGAACATACCATTTGTCTTTTTAACTGCTTGTTGCACTGGCTTGCAAGTTTTCAATGATATCATGGACAAGGATACCAAGGTCTTTTTTGGACACCCACACTTCCCTACCTCTCACTGTTTAAGAAACATTCTGCCTTTCTATTTTTTTCTACCAAAGCAAATTAACTTCACACTGACCAGCCATGTTCCAACTCATTCACATGGCCTCTCCAAGTCCTGTTAAGTCTCCTTGCATGTTCTTCACAATTTACATTACCACCCAGTTTGGTGTCATCAGCAAATTTGAAAATATGGCAAAAGGTCCTCACATCCAAATCATTCATATAAAAATTGTGAACAGCTATGAACCCTAGCACTGATTATCGTGGTAACCCATTCGTGACAATCTGCTATACTAAGGATGATCTGTTTATTCCTGTTCACTGCTTTCTGTCTATTAAATAATTTTCAATCCATACTTATATAATCCCTTGTGCTCTAATTTTATTGACTAACCTTTCGATTGGGTCATATCAAACACCTCCTGAAAATATGAATACATCATACCCCCATGCTCCATAATCTATGCCACAAGCAGCATCTGCAAAAGGCTGCAATAAATTTGTTAGACATGACATCCCTTTTATAAATCCATGTTAACTCTGACCAATTTTGCTACACTTAATTTGTCAATGTTCCTTTGCAACATTCTGCTCCATCTACGCTATTTACTTTGGGACCTAACTCAGTTCTGTGGACAAACTTAAATATATGGCCCTCTATTCCTTCATCTAAGTCAACTACAAATATAGTGAAAAGTTGTGACCCCATTACAGATCACTGAAGGATACAATCAGTCATAATCAAGCACATACTATCCCCTCTCTCTGTTTCTTACCACCTAAACAATTCCACGTGTAAGTCATTAGAAGACATCCAATTCCATAATGATCACTTTTTTGTTAATTATCTTTTATTTGAAACCTTTCTGAATGACTTCTAGAAGTCCATAAATATAGCATCCATGAACATGTGCCCATCTAACGTGTTAACAATCTCCTTGATATTTTCAACTAGTTTCATTACATATGACTAACTCTGAAATCCATATTGACTCTCCTTGTATTGGTTAATATGCTCTATCACTCTGTCCCTAATAGCAGATTTTAGTGCACTCATATGCCTGCAAGTGACATGATGTTAGTTGGCTTCCAGTATCTTAGACTATCTTTGTATCTTTATGAAATAGTGAAAGTTCAGTGCATTTTTCTCGTCGAAGGGGTCAATTTCTGAAATGAGAACACCTTGGTAAATGGTTCTGAAAATTCTTTTCAGCATTGGGCTTGATCCCACATAGATAATTTGATCCATTATTTATCCACTGTGTCACATCCTTTTAAGATGCCAAAAGAAGCTGAAACTCAGTTACAATAACAAATACACATTCACTTATTAGGTTACATGAACTAAATTGCAGAATCTTGATATTCAATTGTTCAACCAGATAGTCTGCAATTTCGAAGTAAATAGGAAGTCAGGTGTATTTTTAATGATACATAGTGGCAAATGTTGCAAGACTTTGCACCAGTAGTGGAATCTCGCATGCAGTGGACGAGAAATCATAAAATAGTGGGCATTTTGGCTATGATTTCTCAGCCTTTGTCTACAGCATACGAAGGCCTTCACGATATGACAGAATCTTGAAAAACGTCCTTCTGAGCACAACTCTCTTTTACCCAAATTACCAGACAGATTTTAGTCAAATCGCCAGTCATAACAAAGTAATAGAGGCTAAAAAGCACATTGAGTACAAGAGGTAGGACGACAAAGAAGATGAATACATGCTTCATGTTTAAGGGTATCCAAGGACTCACTTGCCTTAGCTCCCAGAAGGTTAGATCAAGTAAGGAAAAGAGTGTTTCTATGTGTATTTGCATCAATCTTGTTAGATCATTTCCACAAGATGCCAGACACATTTGTCCAAATATGAGTGGATTTGCTGATGTAAAACGGTAAGATGAAACTTTTCCCCGCATCACTACTCGCTCAATGCTATATACAAGTGATTGACAGCAATTTGCTACAATGTAATTCTGGAAAAAGACATTTATATTTTAAATAACTTTCACAAGAGGATCTTGCCAACATCCAAGTTCTTGATCATTCGATAACTGGGAGCAGGAAGGCTTCTGCAGGTAGTCCAATCCAAGTTGCAATATTCTGATTCCCTCTCTGACCTCCAACCACCTTCCATAGCCTACTGTTGTGCACAATTTAGGCTGCCTCAATTAGATTTAATGTCCGGGTAGACTGGTAGGAGGAAGATGCCCCCATTGCTCTTAGTGAAGATCTTTTGTTTATAGTTCAGCCTTATAATGGCACAACTGTGACAGGAAAATTCAGCGACAAATCATGAGTATAAGCATGCTGGATTCTGGAGTTTTAGCCATGAAGCTAGTCACTAAAGATGTCTGCGATAGTAAGGAAAGTGGAGCATTTCCAAAATGAAGCTATTAAAGCTATTGAGTAGAGACTGCCTTAATAGCAACAATCCACACCTTTTAGTGTGTATATTATTCTAGTTTTGTTCTCTCAGAACGCACACATTATTTTTAACAATTAACGTATTAACAATGCTTGAATAAAACGAGATGTGATTGATAATGAGAAGGAAACACAAAAGAAATTGAAAAGTTGCTAGGGCCATGGTGAGCTGACTCCCTAATGGTGTTGTGATGTGCTTCACTGGGCTTGTCCATTACACATTTCAGATCAAATAAGCTGGCCAAGTTTGCACAAACCACAATTGATCCAGCTTGTTCGTGTGCAGGGCTTCAGAGCAATCAGCTCCCACACTGCCGCAAGGCTGAGCAACAAGGACGGGAAGGTCTGTGGTAAATAAACATGGACACAATTGGGAACATCCTTGAAATGTGTCTCATCGTTGACTTCTTCCGAGGAGGAATACCTGGTAAGGTTCTTTACAGGCATTGCAACTGCTAATTGGATTTAAAGCTGCTTTACTTCTCTTAACCATTTAAGGCTTCCATTGTATTTTTAAACAAAGAAAATTTTATTTATCATGCAATCCGCTGGCACTTAGTAAATAACATATTTAATAACAACATGTTTGTTATATTACATCCTCAAAAAGTGATATGCTGTTTCCCAAAGGTGTAATCTTGTCAACTGTATCATATGCTTTTTTACAAAGTGTAAACAAAATTACAAATTTATCGACAAGTTTAAAAAAAAACATACGAATGTGCGAATTGTACAAGCTGTGTGTATGTTATAGTCTGATTCTCACACTTAAAATAATAATTCAATTGTGATTAAACTCATGCTGTTAATTTTACTGAATGTAATGATGGGGCAAGTTTGTATTCATGTGATTACATCTTGTTATACTTTGATGTTAGACTAGAAACTTCTGGCTAGTTACCCACCTCTGAGCTTATCCAAAACTTTGTTCTTATATCGTAATTAGTTCAAACATTAGCCCTCACAGAATTTTGTTGGTTCCTGATCCAGCAACACCTTGATTCTAAAATTCTCATTACAACATTGTGTTCAGATTTCTCCATGGCTTCACCATTCCCTATCTCTGTAACCTGTTACAACATCCAAAATCTCTGTACTCCTATTTTTCTGGCTGATTTTCATACCACTCCTCCTATGGTTACTGTGCCTTCTGCTGTCTAGCATCTAAGTTATAGAATTTCTCTCCTAAAGCCCTTACCTCCTTCTCTTTCTTAAAGCTGCTCTTGGAACCTACTGCTTTGAACAAGATTTGCATCGAAAACAACTCTATGTAAATCATTGATAATGGCAAGCAAAGTTCTTTGAGGCATTTTTTATGTATTAAAGGTGCTCTATAAATGTTGTCGTACCAAACTCAGTGTTTAGAATTCACGAGAAAAATTCAAATGGAATAACTTGGTGGTTGTTCATAGATGATAACCTGAAATCAGAAATATCCACCTTCCTTCCAGTGTGGACAGAGACTACACACCTTCAGAGAACAAATAATACTTAAAAAATTTTAAATAATAGTAATATTAACAGCCGCCAGGGCAAGTTACAATGTTTTTACAATTCATTAGGCAAAAATGTGATAGCTTTGAGGGAGGGGAGAGAATGTGGGTCATTTTCTCTTTAATGCAATTTGGAGTAATTGCGTACTAACCTTGCCAATTTGGACATAAAAAACTTCTGGAGCAAAGTTTTATTCATACTGGCATTGATTCAGAACGCATAAATAGCAATACATAAAACTTGCCTTAGATTTCACATCCAATGCCAGCTTTCTCAATGACAGATGTTAAGTTAACAGGGTTATTGTTACCTGATTTCTTTGTCTCCTTTCCTTTTTAAATAAGGGTGTTGAGTTGCCAGTTTTCTAATCCTGTGATATTTACCCAGAACTTAAGGATTCTTGAAAAGTTACTATCAGTGCATCCATTCTTTCTGTAGTGAACTTGATTTATTATCCTAGGTTGCAACCCACCAGGTCCATCAATCCATCACATGTGCCTTAGTTTCCATTGTACTTTTTATTCGAATGAAAGCTATTGATTTTATTTCATCCTCTACGTTTTACTGCTTAATTATTTAGTATTCTTGGAAAGTCTTCAACTGTGAAGGCTCATGCAAAGTATTTATTAAACTCCTCTGCCATTTCCTAGTTCCCCATTATTATTTCCTAAGCCTCTTCCCTCTGGGTGTATGTTCACTTTGACTCCTCCGTTCCTTTCTATATGTCTAAAGAAGCCTTTACTATGCTTAAATTGCCTTAAATGCTCATAATGTGAAAGGTCACAAATCTGAAATGTCAACGCTTCTCTCCCTCCACTGAACTACCAGACCTCCTGAGTAACGTCCATCATTTTGTAATCTTGTTACTTTTTAATATATTCCGGCACAACTTAACGTAACATGAAGCATTTTTCTAATTTTCCATAAGGTGTCGGTGGATTTATCAAGATAGATAATCTACCAGCTACCATCACAATAAAAGAAGACACTCCTGCAGGAGTTGCTATCTTTAATTTTTCAGTCATTACAACAAGTACTGATGTTACATTAACTCCTCAAATAGCAAATACCAATCCAGTCAACAACTTTTTCGCTATCTCAGTTACAAGTGGCACGGACTTGGAGGTAAGGTCATTTTAAAATTGACGTTACTATGGGAACTTAGCTTAACATTCAGAGAGAGGGGAAATCTGGTGAACGTAAAAACCACTCACCTTCCATTCTTGGTACTAAATTCTTCCATAAATAGAAAGAATGATTGTTTCTTTCCTTACAATTTCTTATTGTGGTGCTAGGAAATTGTACGTAACGTGTGCAATGTTAGGACTTAGAAAATTCATTGAGAAAACCTGTGAAAATCAAAGAAGCCTAAAAAAAGTTGTGTTTGTTCACACTAAAGACGTTCAGATTTAATTGATTTTATGGAATGGTACGTAATATTTAGAATACTTAATTATATTCCAGCTGAGTGACTATTTTGACTTAATTAGCTGGGAAGACTAAGACTAAGACTAAGACATATACAGGGTATGCAATAATGGGGTTAGTCTAGGTGTTTGATAGGTGTCATCTTCCCTTTGAAGCAGATCTCCAGCCTGTGCTGCAAGTCACTCTGTCCAAACTTTTGTCAGGATATGCGCAAGCTCCTGACTTTGGTAAAAACTTTATCAAATATGGATAACACGCTAGGTATTGTGAACATGTCCAATGTATCTGCCTGGACTAGTTTTAATTGTCTAAAAGGATTGAAAAGTATCTTCTGGAAATTTTCTGGAATCTTCCATTGAAGATTAAACATTCTGTTCTCACCAGCAGCCGTGTACCCACAATGCTCATTGATCACATCTGCCTGGAGCAGGCTTGATGGATCAGATAGTCTTCCCCTCTAGTCATTTCCATATGTTGATGTTATTATTTTATTCTAAGTACAACAGCTTTGCCTCTTGCCAAATGTCAGAAGTTTGTAATATTGTGGTGAAGATTTGACTTAACAAAATGGTTATGTTTAAAATATCTTCTTCAAATTTGAAAATTTCATGGGGATGTGGGTTTCACAACCCAAGTGGGCAAGTCCAACCTTTGTTGCCTATTCCTAACTGTCCTTGAGAGCCTTAAACCACTTAAAGCCTAAACTGCTGCCATCCACATTATTCAACTTTTTGTGGTATTTCAACACAACTGAGTGGCTTGCTAGGCCATTTCAGAGGGCAGGCAAAATTGCATCATATTGCTGTGGGTCTGGAGTCATATATAGGCCAGACCAGTCAAGAACCCCATATTTCCTTCACTAGTAGAGAACATGAACATTGTTAAAAAAAGATTTTTTCAAATGAAGTTTTCTTGTCTTACACTCATCAGAACAGGCATGTAAGAAAGCAAGTGTGAAGAGGGAATATCAATGCATATACCATGAGGAGAGGGAGATGGTTAGTCTATGGCTAGTATATAGATGCACTGGAAACTGTTAACTGTCAATCCTAGAGATAAAAGGTACTGCAGATGCTGGAGAATCCGAGATAACAAGGTGTGGAGCTGGATGAACACAGCAGGCCAAGCAGAATCATAGGAGCAGGAAAGCTTGACGTTTCGGGCCTAGACCCTTCATCAGAAATGGGGGAGGGGAAGAGGGTTATGAAATAAATAGGGAGAGAGGGGGAGGCGGATAGAAGATGGATAGAGGAGAGGATAGGTGGAGAGGAGACAGACAAGTCAAAGAGGTGGGAATGGAGCCAGTAAAGGTGAGTGTAGGTGGGGATGTAGGGACGAGATAGGTCAGTCCAGGGAGGACGGACAGGTCAAGGGGGCGGAATGATGTTAGTAGATAGAAGATGGGGGTGCGGCTTGAGGTGGGAGGGGATAGGTGAGAGGAAGTACAGATAAGGGAGGCAGGGACAAGCTGGGCTGGTTTTGGGATGCGGTTGTGGGAGGGGAGATTTTGAAGCTTGTGAAATCCACATTGATACCATTGGGCTGCAGGGTTCCCAGGTTGAATATGATTTGCTGTTCCTGCAGCCTTTGGGTGGCATCATTGTGGCACTGCAGGAGGCCCAGGATGGACATGTCGTCTGAGGAATGGGAGGGGGAGTTGAAATGGTTCGCGACTGGGAGGTGCAGTTGTTTGTTGCGAACTGAGCGCAGGTGTTCTGCAAAGCGGTTCCCAAGCCTCTGCTTGATTTCCCCGATGCAGAGGAGGCCACAACGGGTACAGCGGATGCAGTATACCACATTGGCAGATGTGCAGTTGAACATCTGCTTGATGTGGAAAGTCTTCTTGGGGCCGCTTCTTCCTGTCCCACAGAAAAAGTCACCGACTCCCACAGCTACCTAGAATACACCTCCTCCTACCCACCTTCCTGCAAAAATGCCATCCCCTATTCCCAATTCCTTCGCCTCCGCCACATCTGCTCTCAGGATGAGGCATTCCACTCCCGTACATCTCAGATGTCCTCATTCTTCAAGGACTGCAACGTCCCCCCCCCCAGCAGTGATCGAGAATGCCCTCGACCGTGTCTCCCGCATTTCCCGCAACTCACCCCTCACACCCCTTCCCCGCAATAACAACCGAAAAAGAATCCCCCTCGTCCTCACATACCACCCCACCAACCTCCGGATCCAACGCATCATCCTCCAACACTTCCGCCATCTGCAATCCGACCCCACCACCAAAGACATTTTCCCTCCCCACCCTTGTCTGCTTTCCGGAGGGACCACTCTCTCCGTGACTCCCTTGTCCGCTCCACACTCCCCTCCAGCCCCACCGCACCCAGCACTTTTCCCTGCAAACGCAGGAAAGAAGATGGATAGAGCTTTTATAGATAATGGAATCAAGGGTTATGGGGATAAGGCAGGAACAGGATACTGACGTGGATGACCAGCCATGATCATAATGAATGGTGGTGCTGGCTCAAAGGGCCGAATGGCCTACTCCTGCATCTATTGTCTACTGTCCATTGTCTATTGTCTAAGTGCTACACCTGCCCCCACACCTCCTCCCTCACCCCAATCCCAGACCCCAAGAAGACTTTCCACATCAAGCAGATGTTCACCTGCACATCTGCCAATGTGGTATACTGCATCCGCTGTACCCATTGTGGCCTCCTCTACATCGGGGAAACCAGGCGGAGGCTGGGGGACCACTTTTCAGAACACCTGCGCTCAGTTTGCAACAAACAATTGCACCTCCCAGTCGCGAAACATTTCAACTTCCCCTCCCATTCCTCAGACGACATGTCCATCCTGGGCCTCCTGCAGTGCTGCAATGATGCCACCCAAAGGCTGCAGGAACAGCAAATCATATTCAGCCTGGGAACCCTGCAGCCCAATGGTATCAATGTGGATTTCACAAGCTTCAAAATCTCCCCTCCCCCAACCGCATCCCAAAACCAGCCCAGCTCATCTCCACCTCCCTAACTTGTTTTTCTTCTCACCTATCCCCTCCTCCCACTTCAAGCCCCACCCCCATCTCCTATCTACTAACCTCATTCTGCCCCCTTGACCTGTCCGTCCTCCCTGGACTGACCTATCTCCTCCCTACCTCTCCATCCCCGCCTCTTTGACTTACCTGTCTCCTCTCCACCTATCCTCTCCTCTATCCATCTTCTATCTGCCTCCCCCTCTCTCCCTATTTATTTCATAACCCTCTTCCCCTCCCCCATTTCTGATGAAGGGTCTAGACCCGAAACGTCAAACTGTCAATCCTAATTGCCCAAAGAAACTCAGACTGGACAGGAAGACTCCAATCGGTCAAGGTATTGCCATGTGGAATGCAGCAGGGATCAGCAGTGTCCATGACCATTTCTCAGTGCAAAAGGTGAATTCCTTTTGCCTACAAAGAATGAGTCTTAAGTGTTAAAACCAGTTAAAACAACACAATGAGTATACCCACAGTGCTGCAGTGTTTAAGAAGGTGGCTCACTAGCACTTTCAAGGGCAATTAGAGATGGGCAATAAATTCTCATCCAACCAGCAACATCACCTCCCACGAACAAACAAACAAATGCAGCTGTTAGCTGTATATCATGCAAACCCATGAAAGGTCTCATGGCCATTACTTTTGGCCCTGAACAGTCCATCTCAAATTCCCCAGGAATGAAAAAAGGTACTTCAAAAATTTGAACAAGTGAAGCTAGATGTCTCACGCTCCTACTTTACAATAACACCACAAGTGCTTCTCTCAGCTGACTGGATGCTGCAGTCGAAAAAGATGATGTTTTGTCGACCAAACAAACGAATAACCTGATATACAAGTTTTGGTGCCAGTGTGATGCCAGGCAATCAAATCATACATTTCATTGACTGACTAACTATACCCAAAAAATAAATGCCTTGGACCATTTGCTGTGAGCAGTGTGCATTTCATGCTCAACCAGCCCTTACTTGCAAACCTCAGATCATTGTGTCCAATAATGAATGTGAGTCCACTATTGGACATCACCTACCGAACAATCTGGTGTACGAAAAGAATTACACCAGAAATCAGTCAGACTCACAGTGTAATGCATGTATCCATGGATTTCTATAACAATTAATGGGAGCTTCATGCTCACCATTGAGCAGTCTAGCTTCAATTTCAGAATTATTTGTTAATTGAATTTAATTAACACCGGCTATTATGGTGCAAATTGAACCTCTGTCCCCAGAACATCAGCATGTACCTCTGATTTACTGGTCAAATGATATTATCATCATCGTCATTTCTCTGTGGTAAAACAGAATAGTCTGAGAAGGCAAATAGTGAGGTTAACCATAAAATTCTCCACACAGAGACTGGCCACCTGATCTGATTGCCATGGGAACTCAAACTGAAACTTTTTGAAATATGAAGTGATAATTTTCACATATTTCTTAATAGAGGTAGAAGGTGATAGAGACAAAGGGCAGACACTGCTGTGTTGTTAAATTCAAATTTACTACTGTAAGTGCAGTATGTTTGCTAGAGTTGGTTGCTCGCTGGAATGAAGGGTGCAGAAGAGGTGGGACTGTTTAGAGGTTAAAGGGACAAGTATTTGCAGAGGTGGGTTTTGGTGACAAAAGTTTCATCTGAAAGATCCAAGAAGAGAGGACTGGTTTTGAAGAACACTAGAAAGTTTGACCTGATGTGACAGTTCTGTTTTTCATTGGCAGTGAATTCATGCTCACTTTTGTAGCTGTTTCTCAAATGATCTCTCCTTCCTGATGGTCAGACCTTTGGACCTAAAAGACTACCGCATGGTTATTAGAACTCAGATAGCAAAATAGTGAAGAATAAAACTCTGGATCCATGTCTTTATACACTTATTTAGAGAGATTCACACATAGCAGGTCATGTGCCTCAAAAGAAAATCCTCTACCTTTTACCTTCTCAGAGACACTGGTGGGTTCTTAATTAATACTCATCCATCACCTGAATAGATTTAATGTCCAATTAATAAATAATTAATAATCTTCTCATCAGAAAGATGCGAGTTTCACAGGCAAATGCAGCCAAGGTGCATCAGGACATCACTGAAATTCTTGGCCACTTTGAAGAAATTAAACTGGTTTTACTTTGTATTGTCTTCTCTGTATTAATTTTCTTCTTCTCCCCATCTGTAAATGCTGATTATAGATTCCCAAGCTTTACCGGAAGACAATACTTGAGGCTTAGTCACTGCAGTAAATTGTTTAGTTTGGATGTTCTAAGCCCGAGAGCTTTGTCCCTAGCCCAAGTGGGAGGAGTATCAGTTTCTCCACCCTACTAGATAAATTGCATCTATATATATTTTTTTTAAACGGCCTTGTAATTGGGGTTGTAAATTGAATGAAATAATCTAACCAGCAGCACACCACAACCACCTTTCAAGGTCACCTTGTGCACAAAATTGTAAGCTCAGCTACACGTAGAAAGTTCCTTTCTTTGTAGCTTGAGTTATTGCAACACAGTCTCCTGGAGCGTCAAGCAGCATCAAAGCACAAAATAAATTATTCTTCTTTTAAATTTCAGGTGACGGTCTCAGACAACCCTGGACTGGACTATGAAACTCAATCCAATTACGTCCTGCTAATCTATGTTACAGATAATAAGGGATACTCGGATTTCGAAACACTTACAGTTTTATTAAGTGATGTTAATGAACCCCCAAGATTCCTGGATAATCTTGCAAATGGAGGTAGGCAGAGATGCAGATGTTTCTAAAAATAAGAGCACGAGGTGTTTTCATCCTTGACACTGTTGTGACAAAGTTGTGTGCTGGAAGTCAAGTTCCACAATTCCCAGAGACATCACAAATGGGAAAAGAATTAGTTAAACAGTCCAAAGCCCCCTGTTTATCTGACCAATGAACTCAGGTCAAAAGAAAACACTCACAGGGTTTCTATACTGAAGAAAATAACAGTTTATTTTGAATTGCTAACTCCCTATAACCTAAGTTCGACCCCTTTTAAAACGTCCATTTTTTGCAAACAGACAGACGCAAAGTGGCAGGTGTACGTGGATGTTAAGGGTGGAAAACAAAACCAAAACAGGAAAATACAATTCACTACCACCAGAACACAGAGTGTTTACGTTGTTTCTTCTGTTTTCTTGCCAATTCAAGTTATTCTTTCAAGGTTGTCACTCTCTTTCATTTGCTGTTTGAGAATTCATCTTTCACTGTCTTTGAAAGTATCTTATTCCTTCTTCGACAGGGTTAGTGTTAGAGAAAGATGACTGATGACTGTTACCGGAGACTTTCTGGTGCCAGCACACAGGAGACAGTGACACACCCAGAGAATGACTTTGGTGCTTTGTCTTTGTAGGCTCGAGATTTCCCTCTTCACTGGCTCCATGCAAGCCATGGTCACCCAGTTAGGAAATAATCAAAATGTTGTCAAACAATTGACTTTCTTGTTCAGAACCCATAGAATCCATGGTGTCTGCTTTTCATAGAATCATAGAATCCCTACAGTGTGGAAGCAGGCCATTCCACACATCAAGTCCATACCGACCTGCCAAAGAGAATCCCTCCCGGACCCAACCCACTACCCTATCCCTGCAACCCTGCATTTCCCATGGCTAACCCACTTAACCTACTCATCCCTGGATAGTATGGGTTGCTTAGTGTGGCCAATCCACCTAACGTGCACATCTTTGGACTGTAGGAGGAAAAGCAGAGTACGAGCAGGAAAGTACGCAGACACAAGGAGAACGTGCAAGCTCTGCAGACAGTCGCCGGAGGGTGGAATCAAACTTGATTTTGTTCTCACTGTTTCAAGCAAAGTGCAACATTATACACAACTCACAATGTAAACATGATGGTTAAAACTGCAACGATCTCTTTGCGTAGTCTCATTTGTCTAAAGCAGGATCTTCCTTTTTCTAGTCCACACTCTGAACACAAAAGGAAATAGAAAATATTCTGAGGAAGCTCTGAGGAAAGGTCACCGGACCCGAAACATTAACTCTCATTTTTTCTTCATAGATGTTGCCAGACCTGCTGAGCTTTTCGAGCAACTTCTGCGTTTGTTCCTGACTTACAGCATCTGCAGTTCTTTCGGTTTTTATGAAATATAAAATGTGGCTTTTGCGTGCCTCTACTGTCAGGATGCAATTTCAAACGCGTGTTATGTAACATACAGACAAGAAAAATGAGACTTCCATCCTCATTCTCCCCTTATACAAGTCTTAGAGAACTTTTTATCATCAAGAAAATTTGAGGGAACACTACACGAATGGTGTAACCATGCACGTAGGCATGAATTGAGTTAGCATTCAGACAGCATCCGAGAAGGCCTGAGTTATTGCCTGGTCTGATCGGTGATCTGGTTACCTCTCCCTACGTACAAAGTGTCCAAACTTCAGTGCTGGTTGCTGGTCCTCCCTGTTATGTGTTTCCAGAGCGCACTGCCAGTGCATTGGAAACATGCCCTGATGGACACAAAGGTTTGCCAAATTCCAGATGCCCATGTCCATGGACAATGAATGTGTGCAGCTGGTGCCCATGGATCGTACCCTGGCCTGCAGTTTGGTTGCATGCAGCACTGGAATCGATAGCAGCAAACACAAGCTAAATCCCCCAAGTACTTGCTCTGCTTTCCTCGATGTCTAGCTTGTTTGGTGAATTTGGTGAGACAGCAAGTTAAATATTAAGGAGGCAAGTTGTGCCATTATCAAGCTGTTTAACACGCAATAATTGGTAGCTCATCACTACCCAGGAAGAAACTCTATTTTCATGTTGTGTTGGTAGAAGCTCAGATGTGTGAAGGATGAAGGAAGACGCCTCCAGTGGTAGTAGCAGCAACCCCAGGATGAGCCAGACAAGTCTCCACCCCAGCCGGGGGTCTCTCAGTGAGCGAGGAGCAGGTCCTGGGCTGACTCACCTGGCCCAAACTTGCAGGCTGAAGCCAAGGCTCTGGGTCTTCAGCTAGGCCCGGGCGCCTGAAGGAGAGGAATTATTGGTGAAGGGGACAGCGGAAGACCTTGACAACCGACGACTGATTGCAGCATCTGGAGGATCATCAGATGGGACACAGAAGATAGGGAACCCATGCTTCCCTAGGCCCATGGTTTCAGCTCAGATGCGGTAATTGTGGAAGTGGCAGTGATGGAGGCCTGTAATGGAGACCCTGGCCAATGCCAAGCAGTGACTGGAGGATCATTGGAAGAGGAAGAAGAAGAGAGAAAGATGAACTCTATTGCAGTAAAATCTTGCACTTTGTTCAGTGTTTCAAGGTGACACTGGAGCGTGGCAACACTTTGCATATAATATGCATAAAAGCACCTTTCGCTATATTTTTATATACATGTGACAATAAATCTAAATTGAAATCACCACATTGCTATGAAAAGCAAGAAAGATGGCGTAAGTTCCTCCCAACATTGAGGTGGGTTTTCTTCAGAATTCTCTTACAACCTTGCCACACATCTCTCCATAGCCCACATCATTCAAATACCTAAGATTTTACCCCCAGAACTTGTAACAAAGGCAACATTATGATCCTAGGGGGCTCCAACCTTCATATAGACTGGACATAAAAATTGGCAAAGCTTGCCCGTAAGGTTGTAAAATAACTTCAGAGGTTTTCTAGGATACATTTTGAAACTACATAAGGATAAAGTTAATTTATGACTGCAGTAATTCAAGAAGGCACCTCACCACCACCTTCTCAATCAGTAAAATAAATGCTGGCATATCAGCAAAACCCACATCCCATGAATAAATAAGAAAAAACAATCTAAGATTATGCAATGAGGCAAGTTTAATTAATAATCTTATTGCAAAAGATCTACTGGGAAGAAAAAGGATTATAAATCTGATGGAATTCTATATTGTAAGCCATGCACTCCAGTCCCAAACAAGAATCTTGAACTTAAAGCTGATTATAGATGTATGAGGGGAGAGCTGCTGTGTTAGGTCTTGTGGTCAGTATATCAGTATACTTTAAAGAGACATGCTTATGATATAATCATTGTATCATAGGATGTGGCTTGAGATTATAAAGGCCTCAAACTCGATCTTAACTCAGCTTATGAAAAGCATGACATGCTCACGGAATCAAGCTATTCTTTGTAACCAGGTAGTTTTGTGCTCACCCAGACACAAAATTGCCTCTGAATGTAATATCTGTACATCTTAGTGTGCTGTAATAAATGTCTCTTGGATCTTTCAATGCCACGTTATCCCACACATGCTAGATTCTCATGTTACATTGAACAACATATGCATTGCCATGTCAGCTAAAGATAGCCTGCTGGTGGCAAAGTATGCGTCAAGTATTGGCAAAGGTTGATTAGCTAAACAGAATTAAATGTATGCTGGAAAATAATCATGAGGAAACATTTAAACATGTTGTTCAAAATGTTGAAAAAAAAATTTAAATATTCTTGAAAAAGGATGCTGGAAACACAGGAAAAATGAATGAAAATGAGAAGAGATAGGTTAATACAGGACTGAAGGAGTTATGTCTGAATGCATACAGTATAAGGAATAAGGTAAATGAGCTTGTGGCGCAGATCGAAACTGGCAGGGATGACGCCATAGGCATCACGGAGATGTGGCTGCAAGGGGAACAGGATTGGGAACTGAATATCCAAGGATATACATCCTATTGAAAAGATAGGCAGGTGGGCCGAGGGGGTGGGGCTGCTTATTAGTGAGAAATGAAATTAAATCAATAGGAAGAAACGAAGTAGGGTCAGATAGTGTAGAATCTTTGTAGGTAGAATTGAGGAACTGCAAAGGTAAAAAAAACCATAGCTGGAGTTGTGTACAGGCCTCCAAACAGTAGTTAGGAGCTAGGGCGCAAGATACATACCTTTTCTATCTGCTGGTGTAATAAAGGCAAAGTCAAAGTGATCATGGGGGATTTCAATATGTAGGTGGATTGGGAAAATCATGTTGGCAGTGGATTGCAAGAAAAAGAGTTTGAGGTATGTCTACAAGATGGCTTTTTGGAGCAGCTCATGGTGGACCCCACAAGGGAACAGGCAATACTGGATTTAGTGTTGTGCAATGAGGCAGACTTGATAAGGGAGCTTAAGGTAAAGGAACCCTTAGGAGGCAGTGATCATAAGATGATAGAATTTACTGTACAGTTTGAGAGGAAGAAGATAGAATCAGAGGTAACAGTATTACAGCTGAATAAAGATGACTACAGAGGCATGAGGGAGGAGCTGGGCAGAATTGACTGGGAGAGGAGCCTAGCAGGAAAGACAGTGGAACAGCAAAGGCAGGAGTTTCTGGGAGTAATTCAGGAGACGCAGCAGATGAACTACATCCCAGAGTTCTAAAGGAGATAGCTGAAGAGATAGTGGAAGCATTAGTGGTGATCTTTCAGGAATCGCTAGAGTCAGGGAGGGTCCCAGCGGACTGGAAAATCACTAATGTGACACGCCTGTTTAAAAAAGGAGTAAGGCAAAAGATGGAAAATTATAGGCCAATTAGCCTAACCTCGGTCGTGGGTAAGATTTTGGAGTCCATTATAAAGGATGAGATTTCTGAGTATTTGGAAGTGTATGGTAAAGTAGTGCAACGTCAGCATGGTTTCATCACAGGGAGGTCATGCCTGACAAATCTGCTAGAATTCTTTGAGGAAGTAACAAGCAGGGTAGACCAAGGAGAGCCAATGGATGTTATCTACCTGGATTTCAAGAAGGCCTTTGACAAGGTGCCACACAGGAGGCTGCTGAGTAAGATAAAGACCCACAGTGTTAGAGACAAGGTGCTAGTATGGATAGAAGATTGGCTGTCTAGCAGAAAGCAGGGAATGGGGATAAAAGGATGGCAGTTCTGACAGGTAGTTTTCTGCAAGGGTCAGTATTGGGACCACAACTTTTCACTTTATATATTGATGATCTAGATGAAGGAACTGTGGGCATTCTGACTAAGTTTGCAGATGATACCAAGATAGGTGGAGGGGCAGGTAGTATTGAGGAGGTGGGGAGGCTGCAAATGGATTTGGTCAGGTTAGGAGAGTGGCAAAGAAGTGGCAGATGGAGTACAGCGTGGGAAAGTGTGACGTCATGCACTTTGGTGAGAAGAATAAAAGCATGGTCTATTTTCTAAATGGAGAGAAAATTCAGAAGTCTGAAGTGCAAAGAGATTTGGGAGTTCTAGTCCAGGATTCTTTCAAGGTAAACTTGCAGGTTGAGTCAGTAATCAGGAAGACAAATGCAATATTAGCATTTATTTTGAGAGAACTTGAATATAAAAGCAGGGATGTACTACTGAAGCTTTATAAGGCTCTGGTCAGGCCATATTTGCAGTATTGTGTGCAGTTTTGGGCCCCATATCTCCGGAAGGATGTACTGGCCCTGGAGCGGGCTCAGAGGAGATTCACGAGAATGGTCACAGGAATGGAAAGCTTTTCATATGAGGAACGTTTGAGGGCTTTGGGACTACACTCATTGGAGTTTAGAAGGATGAGGGAGGATTGAATTGCAACTTACAGAATACTGAATGGCTTGGACAGAATGGATGTTGGGAAGATGCTTCCATTGGTAGGAGAGACTAGGACCCGAGGGCCCAGCCTTACAGTAAAGGGAAGACCTTTTAGAATGGAGTTAAGGAGAAACTTCTTCAGCCAGAGAGTGGTAAATCTATGGAATTCACTGCCACAGAAGGCTGGGGAGGCCAGATCATTGAGTATGTTTGACACTCAGATAGATAGGTTCTTGATTATCAAGGGGATCAAGCGTTACGAGGAGAAAGTGGGAGAATGGAGTTAAGGAACTTGATTGAATGGCGGACCAGACTTGATGGACTGTATGGCCTAATTTCTGCTCCTAGGTCTTATGATCTTATGGTCTTATGATGTATTTCTTTCAAACTTTTCAATTTGCTCTTAATTCACAATTCACAAAAATATCAACTCAAGGTGAATTTCTGGCCTATTTTGATGAGTTGAAACGTGTGTGATGACGTTTTTAGTGTCTAGAAATCTATTTCTTGAGCACATTCAATACCTTGGCCTCTGCAGCCTTCTTTAGTAAAGAATTCCCTAAGTTCACCACTGTTTGACTGAATAAATTTCTCATCTCAGTCCAAAATAGCTTACACCCTATCCTGAAGACCATGATCCCTTTTATCCAGCCAGAGGAAACATCATCCTGCTTCCAATCTCTCCAATTGTGTTAGGATTTCACATGTTTCAACAAGGTCCACTCTCATTCTTACAAACACAGGCCCAGTCAGCCCAATCTGGGCTCTTGGGACCCGAGTTAAAATCCCAACATGGCAGACGTTTGTATTTGAAAGCAGGAAAATTCCTGAAATAAAACTCTAATGATGACTATGAAACCATTGTTAATTGTTGGAAAAGTCCACCTTTTTCACGAATTTCACTTAAGGAAGAAAATTGTCGTCTTTATCTGGTTTGGCCTAAATGTGACTCCAGACATACAGCGATGTCATTGACTCCTAACCGACCTCTGGGCAATTAGAGATGGGCAATAAATGCTGGCCTAGCTAGTGATGCCCACATCCCACGAGTAAATTAAACTCTCCTCATTGGAAAAACCTGCCAACTGAGGAATCAGTCTGGTGAACTTTGTTCTACCCTCCCTCTATTACAAGTTCATCCTTTCTTAGGAAAGCTGACGTTTCGGGTCGGGACCCTTCTTCAGTTTCTGATATTGCGTGACTGTTAACCATTTCCTTAAAAATACTTTACTGGTTAAGGTAACTGACCACTGAAGCATAATGGACTGTGCCCCACGAGACACTGACTGATAAGCAAACAGACAAATGGGTGAGCCAGGATGACTCAGTAAAAACTGTCTCACAGGACTATCAATCAACTAGAACAGTAGAAGGAGCAGGGTTAAGGGAGGGAAAGCCATTCGAACTGGTTCTGTCTGCAGTACTTTGATGAGACTCTGACCAATTCTGTCCTATCACAGGTTAATTAGCTGTTACACTAATTGCTATAGTACATTTTCAATGTTGTCAGATCACTTGGAACTGAAACTGGAGAGAGAAAGTTTCTGATGAAGCCTTGCATGCAGTATACCTTGTAATGAATGTAAATAGCCAATAAATATTTCTTCGTGTATACCTGCATGAATTCCAGTTCTCTTCTATTGAAGACTCCAGATGCCAGTTATGCTATTAATGCAAATTCTCACTTAACTTGACTCTTTGTGCATCAAATTTATATCTTAAAGGGGGCTTCCTGCACAATACAAGCAGCCACTTCAGATACAATCAGAGATAACCATTTCAACTCCCCCTCCCATTCCTCAGACGACATGCCCATCCTGGGCCTCCTGCAATGCCACAGTGATGCCACCCAAAGGCTGCAGGAACAGCAAATCATATTCAGCCTGGGAACCCTGCAGCCCAATGGTATCAATGTGGATTTCACAAGCTTCAAAATCTCCCCTCCCCCAACCGCGTCCCAAAACCAGCCCAGCTCATCTCCACCTCCCTAACCTGTTTTTCCTCTCACCTATCCCCTCCTCCCACTTCAAGCCCCACCCCCATCTCCTATCTACTAACATCATCCCGCCCCCTTGACCTGTCCGGCCTCCCTGGACTGACCTATCTCCTCCCTACTCCCCCACCTACACTCACCTTTACTGGCTCCATCCCAGCCTCTTCGACTTGTCTGCCTCCTCTCCACCTATCCTCTCCTCTATCCATCCTCTATCCGCCTCCCCCTCTCTCCCTATTTATTTCAGAACCCTCTTCCCCTCCCCCATTTCTGATGAAGGGTCTAGGCCCGAAACGTCAAGTTTTCCTGCTCCTGTGATGCTGCTTGGCCTGCTGTGTTCATCCAGCCCCACGCCTTGTTATCTCACTTCAGATACAATACATGGTCCTGTGAAAATTGCTGTTGGTTGATTGCTCGGGTTAATTAGATTAGAAGGCTATCAGTTCGACTTCAAAGCTGCTACCACTCAAGGCATTATCTTGCACTTGGCGTTGTGAGTTCTAAATGAGAGATAACAAGCTTCTACAGCTGATGTTTCAGCTGATGTTTCAGGTCTGGACTCTTCTTCAGAAAAAAGAAGGGTCTAGACCCGTAACGTCAGCTTTTCTGCTCCTCTGATGCTGCTTGGCCTGCCGTGTTCATCCAGCTCTACAGCTTGTTATCTCAGATTCTCCAGCATCAGCAGTTCCTACTATCTGAGTTCTAAATGTGATAGGATTATTTGGAACTCGTTATAAAGTAACTGTTATTTTTGATATAAAAGACATGCAGTAGAACAGGCTTAAAAATTCTTTACCCAATTTTTTTTTATTGCTGTGAAGAACTTTAACATTGCTTCATGGCCATAATCGCTAAATTCAAAAAACACTCAAATGACTGTAAAGCACTTTGGAATTCCTGGAGCTTGGGAAAGGTGCCATGTGAATTCTAGTTCTTTCTTTCATATAACAGGCAGCTCATGACTAACATGATGCCTGAGATCTGCAGAGAAGTTTGCAAACATTCAATTTCAGTAAAAGTGAACTGCTGTTGCTTTGACTTAATTTAATTGCTGCAGGCAATCATGAGGAAATGGAAAAAGGGGTTGAGGGAAGACAGAAGGTGAACTCCAGGCATAAAAACAGAAAGTGCTGTTGAAACTCAGCATGTATGACAGCATCTGTGGACAGAGAAACAGAGTTAAATGTGCCGAGTACAATGACCTTTCTTTGAATTTCTGAAGAAATTATTGGATGCGAAACGTTAACGCTGTTTTTCTCCCTATAGATGCTGTTTCTCCAGCACTTATTTTTAAATCTCCAGCATTTGTGGTTATTTTACTAGATAACACAGTGTGGAGCTAGAGGAACACAGCAGGCCAGGTAGCATCAGAGGAGCAGGAGAGCTGATGTTTCTGTTGCTTGAGTGAACTCAAGGCAGATGGTTCTTGTCCTAATAACAGGAAAGAAAGGGAAAGGTTGTGCAAGAATAATCTGGCATTCATAACGCTGCTTTTACTCAGACTGTAGCACTCTTGCCTCTGAGTCAGTGGGGTTGAGGATTTTAGTCTAGACTGGTTTGCAGTCCTTTTATAGTACAGAGGGAATTCTGCACTGGTGGAAATACTGTCTCTTAGTTGAGACATTAAGCCAAAACCCTTTTGACTTCCAAATGTAGACATTAAAATGGACAATTGTGGATGTTCCAATGCTTCCTTTTAATTCCATATACCTGCCTCATCCACAGTTCTCTCTCTCTCTTTCTCACTCACAATCAGTCCATCATGCCCATACTGACTCTGAGCATTTTAACCCAGTACCAATAAATGACCAGCCAATTCGCTCACAAATGCCTTAATTGAACTTGCTTCTACCACACTTCTTGGCAGTGCATTCCATGCTCTGACTACTCACAGTTTGAAAAAGATTTTCAATTCACATTTGTTTCTTTTTCAAAACCCTTTAAAACCATGTCCTTTCATTCTCACTCAGTTTACAAATGGAAACAATTTCTCGCTATCCACTCTGTCCAGACCTTACATGATTTTGAAAACTTCTTTCAAATCTCTTCTTAGCCTTCTCCTCTCCAAAGAAAAAAAAGTCTCCTACTCTCCAATCTTTCCCCATCACTGAAGTCTCATCCCTTGAACAATGTTCTTGCTTACTATGATCTGCTTGTACTGCTCATAAACAAAGCGTTTCATTGTACTTAGATACGTATGACAATAAATAAATCTACTCAAAACAAATAATCCTGTAAGTCTCTTCTGCACTCTCCCCAATGCATTCACATCTTTCCTACACAGAACTATACACAATACTTTAGCTGAAGTCTAACTACTGTCTTATACAAGTTCTCCGTAACTTTCCTGCTCCTGCGTGCTATCTCCCTATTAATATGAAGCCGAGAATTACATATGCTTTATTAACAGCTCTGTCTATCTGTCCCCTTTGCTTACTTGTGCACACATACACCCGGGTCTTTATGCTCATTTACATCCTTTAGAATAATACCCTTTATATTATACTGTTTCTCTAGGTTATCTGTACAAGAGTGCATTACTTCACACTTCTCCACATTGAATTTCATCTGCCACCTATCTACACACTCTATGAATGCATAAATGTCCTTTTGAAATTCTACGTTGTTCTCCTCAGTTTATAGTTATCCCAATGTAGACTGTAAATCTTGAAATTGTCCCCTGCACACTAAAACCTAGAGAACTCGTATACATCACAGAAACCCCCCAAGCTCATCATACTGACTCTGGGGAACACCGTTGCAAATCTTCTTCCAGCCCAAAAAACACCCATCAACCTTTACTTTATTTCCTATCCCTCAGCCAATTTTGTATCCAATTTGCTCTTGTCCCTTTTATTCCTTGATATCTGACCCTCCTCCTAAGTTTATTGTGTAGTATTGTGTTGAACACCTTTTGGAATTCCATGTACATTACATCAATGGCCTCATCAATCCTTTCTTTCTTCTTCAGATTAGATCCTGTCCCCGCTTTGCCATCAAACCAGCCACTAAATAAACTGACCCACCACTAAATGATGTTGAAAAGATCCCAAAACCTTAATGAGAAAAGATACAAGTTGGTACATAAGGATGCATCAGACACTGAGATCAAGAGAACATAATAGTTATCCACTCCCTCGCAACAACATTTCTAATCAGAAGTCACTGTGCCGAAGATATTTTTTGCATAAAGTTTTTAATTGATAACAAGGGCTGTATTGATTGGTCCAAGAATATATGCATCCATAAGAATACATTAATATGATCATTTATTTTGAATTACTTTACAGCTGTATATGTTGACTTTCTGGAGAATTTAGCGGTTGGTGCAATTATATACGAAGTTCAAGCAATTGATCCCGACAGGAATGACAATATTCTTTCTGTAAGTAACTTTTGAAGTAAATAATCCAATGCTAACAAGTAGAGAGGGCGTACTTAGTAAAACATCTCTACTAAGCTGTGCTAACCCAACAATTATTCTTTCTGAATTTTCCCTGCCTGTCTGCAAAAACAAAGTTGTAAAAATGAATCTTTTTTTTTGTAAAGCACTTCCATCTTACTAAGGAGATTCAGGGCCAATGCACATCCAATAAGCTGCTCTGACTGCACTGTTCACATTTTTACAGCTGTGACAAATTCCACCACAGAAGCTGAGACGTTTTACGACATCCTGAAACAATCAATAACATTCTAAGTCAAATCAACCCACAATGTTCGAACAATAAAATCAATTCCTAATCATTCCTGCAGGGAAATTATGGGGAGGAAGCTGTTCTGTAACATGGAAAATTGAGACCAATTGCATCACTGTCAAACAGAAGTGATCAGTCAGCTGAGCACAAAGCTTGTGCTCTCTCCCTGGCCTGTTGGATTCAGGACCACAGTATATTGCCGACTGGGGTACAGCAGAGCTCCACAATAAAATATTTATCAAAATAGATCATAAAACATCAAGGCCAATTCAAAGACAGAAGTACACATTAAAATAGGCTTTGCTGCAGTTCATTATGTAAATTTAATTCAAAGCTCCAGATTAATAACTCTTCTATTGGAGCCACTTGTCATTATGACAACTCCTTTTTTCAAAATAAAAGCAGTTGAAAACAGCAGCAACTCCCTTCTTTCATTTTAAAGACTTACTTGAAGTAAGATTATACTTAAGTTTTAAGAAGAATGAAATGCAAGATACACCCAATAACAAGTGATTGTGTTTAAGCTGCCACTTTCCTATCATTCAACATCTGTTGCAAATTTGTTTCTCTCTTCAGATTTCAGATTTCAGATTTCAAATACTATCTTATGATGTTGAAATCCAACAACTGAACAAGTCATACAATTGATAACTTGCTTTATAAACTAGCAATGATGATAAGAACGCACCACAATAAAATGCAGCTCAGAAAGAAACAACACAGTCTGGAGCTGATTGAACACAGCAGGCCAGGCAGCATCAGAGGATCAGGAAAGGTGACGTTTTGGGTCAGGATCCTTCTCCAGCATCTGCAGTTCTTGCTATCTCGCAGCTCAGAAAGAGCTTGGTTTCTGAAATATGCTACTACACATTGATCTGTAAAGGAACTTTGCACCTCCAGGGTCTTGTGGTTTGCTAGTTCTTGTCTGTTTTCTAGGTTTCCTTGTTTCCAGAGTGCAATAAAGATCTCTTCCTATTTTTCAGACTTTCTCAATGTCCAATTGCACTAACATTTGGTTGAATTCAAATGGCTCAGTGGTTATCACTGTTGCTTGACAGAACCAGGGACCTAGGTTTGAGTCCAGTCTTCGAAGAATCATAGAATCCCTACAGTGTGGAAGCAGGCCATTCTGCCCATCAAGTCCAAACTGACCCTCCAAAGAGCATCCCACCCAGACCCACCTCCCCTCCCCTCCCTACCCTACCTCTGTAACCCTGCATTTCCCATGGCTTGTCCACCTAGCCTGCACATCTTTGGACACTACAGGCAATTTAGCGTGGCCAATCCAGCTAACCTGCACACCTTGGATTGGGAGGAAACCAGAGCACTCAGAGGAAACCCACACAGACAGGGGGAGAATGTGCAAACTCCACACAGATAGTCACCCAAGGCTGGAATTAAACCCAGGTCCCTGGCACGGTGAGGCAGCAGTGCTAACCACTGAGCCACCATGCCACTGACTGTCTGTGTGAAGATGGCACATTTTTTCTGTGTCTGTGTCGGTTTCCTCCTACTGGTTTTTTTCCCACTGTCCAAAGATATGCAGGTTAGGTGGATTGGTCATGCTAAATTGCACAGTGACCAGGAATGTGCAGGCAGGTTAGCTGTGGGAAAAAGTGCAAGGTTATAGGGTAGGGGTTCGGGTCTGGGTGGGATGCTCTTCTGAGAGGTAGTGTGGACTCTGTGGGCCGAATGGCCTGCAACCACGCTGTAGGGATTCTATGATGATGTATTTTGGGAGCTAATTAGTGGTCCTTGTCAGTTTCATCAGAAATTTAGGCTGCTTCAGGGCAAATTCCATTCCCACACCAGGATTGTCTGCATCAGCAGTTTTCAAACTTTTGCATTGCCTGTGCCGCTCGTCAGTTTTTGACAAAAGCTCTGGTCTGGCAATGATAAAAACAAAACCTCATTTTTTTTTCCTCCAAGGAATATATATTTACATTTACATGCATTTTAACACTAAAATGTCCAAAAATGGTTAATATAATGTCTTTAAAGATTCAAGTGATTTTGCTGAGAATAATTTTCATTGCTAAATTGTGAAAAAAGACAAACCAGATAATGATTTAGTCATTAGTGAGAAGTAGGAGTTGCAATTCATTTGTAAGCAGGTCAGCTCCCCACCTAGATGACATCCACTTCCCACCTATGGGAAATACCATTCCCTCCGGTTAAGAAATACCGTCCTAAATATTATCATCATTGACGGCCCCTCACAGACAAGGATGACTCTTTTCCACTGGCAAGGTGAGCTTATAGGTGGCTATATAGACCAATGCAGCTACCACAGGCTCTGTTACACTTGGGGTAGGTCGCGGTCAAGGGAGGGAGTGAGCGGGGCATTGGTGTGGCTGTGCGCTCCTCTCACTGTTTTCAGCTGGCTTCCATATTTTCCCAACGGCAAGTCTCCAGGTGCTCAATGACTTCCCAGATGCTTCTCCTCTACTTTGGACGGCCTGGGGCCAGTGCTTCCCAGGTGACTGTGGAAATGCCGCACTTTGCCAGTGAGGCCTTGAGGTCATCACTGAAGCGCTTCCTCTGTCCACCTGGGGGTGGTCTGCCATTTCGAAGCTGGGAGTACAATGCCTACTTGGGGAGTGTCGTGTCATCGTACGGATGATGTGCCCAGTCCATCATAGCTGATCAAGGGTGGTCAGTGCCTCAATGCTGCGAATAATGGCCTGGTTGAGAACGCTGATGTTGGTGTGTCTTTCTTCCCAGTGGATTTGCAAGATCTTGCACAGGCAGCCAAAATAATAAGCGTTAATGTGCTTGTAAATAAAAAGGCAGAAGAGTAAGGAAGATTTATTATGTCTCTACATCAGTGGTAAATAAATGTAGGACACACTGGTCCATTCCAGAAGCTAATCAAGTACTTGCGCTTTATTTCAGTACTCAGTGAATTCCTCTTTGGTCACAATTCATCGTAGTGGGAAAAATGGAGCAATTCTTGCAGCAAAACCATTTCGTTATGAAAAAGATTTTCACAGGTAATAATCATTATCCATTCTCTTTCATAATTGCCTTTTTTTATGTAAGTTATTTGCAGTTCAAAATTTGGATTACTGCTTTATATTTTTACAGATTCAGTGTATTAGTAACTGTGAAGGACACAATAGGTAACAGCATCTCTGGGATTGTGGTGGTTACTTTAATTGACACAAATGACCATTGGCCAATCTTTAAGAAGTAAGTATACAGATATATATATTCTACCTTCTCAAGTACAAAATCTGTATCAGGGCAGATTGCAGCTGGAGGAAAACAATAAAAATAAAACCATCATAACATCAAAAAAATGCTGAACATACACAGATCAATTAGTGCCCCTGAAAATGATATGCTATAATTCTGAAGCATCAGTTCCAATGAGGGGAGGGCCTTTGAACACCAATCTGTCTTTCTGCTTAAAATTGATAAGCTGCATATTTTTGCCAATTGACACATATTTCAGATGACTTTCATTTGGGAAAAAAAAATTCTTGGATGTTGGCAAGGCTGACGTAACTTGTTTGTCATCCCTAGTTGCCCTGCTTGAGGTTGTGATGCTCTTCCTCTTGAGCTGATGAGACTAGACTTGATGTAGATGGTTGTCTTGCTAGAACTCTCCAAGGGGCAGTTGGGAGTAAATCATTGGCATAAAAGTGGGCAAGAGATTTCCTTCCCTAAAGGACAGTAAACAAACACTTGGCTTTCTCCAACAACCCAAAAGCTTCATGTCACTTTTACAAATGATTGTAGCATAATCCAGACTTTCATACTTCGTAAAAAAAAACAAATCAAAAAGGGAGATTGCAGACAAAGTAAAACAACTTATGCTTCTGATGTAACTTCAGACAAATAAATTTTTGCTGAACTGACACCATGTGAAACACTGCTGCTATAATTCAGATTCCTTTGATCTGTGCCAGAAATGAAACAGTATTTGAAATCTCAGAAGAAACACTCCCAAATTCAGTAATTGGTAAAGTTACAGCCCATGGTTCAGATGAAGATGGTGTATTAAGCAACTTGATTTATGTTATGAGTACAACAAGCCAATACTTCACCATTAACTCAGGTATGTGAAATGCAAGTTCAACCAGTCTCCATTACAATACATCTAAAAAAAATTGCCATCTACTTAGGGACTGCAAACATGTTCAGAAACGAAACACCTGACAGAAAAATAGGAACTTAAGAGCAGTTTAAGAACCAGGGAAGTGTATAAAATTTTGGTTAGGCCACAGCTAGATTATGGTTTGCCAGTTCTGGAATCCATACTACAGGATGGATAATGGTTGTTCAGGAAAGAGTACAGACGAGATTTACCAGGATGTTGTCTGGCCTGAGAAGTTTCAGTTATGAGGGGGGATTGGACAGATTGCTGTTTTCCTTTGACCAGCAAAGATTTGATGGACCAAAGGGCCTTTTTCTGCGCTGTATATCTGTATGGCTCTATGACACTAAGGAAATTTACTATTCACAACACAAACTCTCTAAAGAACTGAATAAAGACTCCAAACAATTGATTCTTAATCCTTGGATGTTTGCTTCTTGGTATGGTGTATATAATCTTATATGCAATGTGAACAATTTTATCCCTTCCTTAACCATATAAAAAAAACAGTATACATATTAATGCAAAGTTCAGTTTATTACTTTCAAGTTATGCCAAACAATCTGTATCAACTACACAAGACCCATGACCATTTCCATTGAGAGGAGAAGGGTAGCAGATACATAGGAACACCATTACCTGCAGGTACTCCACCAAGCCACTCACCATCTTGACTTGGAAATATCTTGCCATTCCTTCATTGTCGCAGAGCCAACATTCAGAATTCTCTCCCTAACAGCATTGTAAGATTGATGTAATAAACAGTGTTTTATTACTCAAGAAAAGAAAAGCTTTTGCAATCTTTATGATGCATCACAGGAGTATCAGAAGGATGTTAGAAGGCTCACTGAACTTTTTATTATCACCCTGTAAACTGACGTGGTCACATTTGAGTGACAACAGACTGTTTTAACACTGAAATGAGGGAAGGGAATGGAGTCCATAGAGTTAGATCCTGTTTTCACCTGGCTTTCCAAAGGTTTCAAGCAAGAATCATTCTTACTCATTGTTTCACTTTTTATTGCTATGAATATTTATGAGCTTGTAAAGCAAAATTATATTCTCAATACTGTCCATTGGTTTTCTATTGCAGTCACAGGTGAATTGATTGTATCAGCAATAATTGACAGAGACAGTAAACCTTTCCGGAATGTTCCAACCCAACAATTTGAAGTTATTGCTAAAGACAGCCTTTCTGGAGAACATGCGGCTTCAATGACAGTGATTGTCATTGTAATAGATATCAATGATAACCAACCCTTCTGTTTCCCACATACACACAGGTACCTCGTGATTAATTATTATGTTTCAGTAAATATTGGTGAATCCAGAAGATTTCCACTTGGTGACGATAAATCCCATTGCATACTGGGGAATGAACCACTTATAGTGAAGAAAATTTGTTCTGGGTGCGATTTGTGCCTGATTAGATTGGAATTCCACCTATGTTATATGACATTGTTTTGTATAGTTCTTTACTTTAAGATTTCAGTACTAAGGCTCGGCTTGTATTGAGAGGCAAGATACTGAGGAATACCGCTGTCTCTGCTATTATGTAACTGAGACTTGGAAGAATGTGGCTGCTCCACATTGCTAAAGAGAGGTTGCTGTAGTCAGGTCTTTTTAAAGATTCCTCTTCATTAAATATTCTATGAATGATTCACAGTCTTAGATCTAACAAGGTCTACATAGTAGCATCTGATCTCTTTCATCATTACTGATGTAGCACATTATGTAAACTAAAACAAAGAGCTGCGGATGCTGAAGATCTGAAACAAAAACAGAAATTGAATAGCCCTTACTGTCATGTGCACTTGACTGAGTGCAGTGAAAAGTTTGTAATGTCACCTCTTTGGTGTCATCTTACATACAGGGTACCTAGGCATGGATTCTTTCAGTGTTTGTGACAGAATTGAAAGAGTGAAAAAAATAGTCTAGCATAGGAATACAAAGTTTTAAAAAGTACACACATTACAACAAGAATAAAAAGTATCTTTAAAAAGTACTCAAGCTATAGTCCTTTTCACTGAGTCCGTGCCTGCCAGGCTTCAGAGCATGAGGCCTCACTGCCTCCATGCACTGGCCTCCAACCCGAGACTCATCTTCAGAGCCTTTTCAGCCTCTCCCTATAGCTCAACATCCTTGTAATTCTTTTCAGAACCCTTTCAAGTTTCGCAACTTCCTTTCTAAAGCAGGGAGACCAGAATTGCATTCAATATTCCAATAGTGGCATAACCAATGTCCTGTAGAGCTGCAACATGACCTCCCAACTCTTATACTCAATAGACTATCCAATATAGGCAAGCATATCAAATGCCTTCCTCACTATCCTATCTACCTGCGACTCCACTTTCAAGTAACTATGAACCTGCACTTCAAGGTCTCTTTGTTCAGCAATACTTCCCAGGACCTTAATATTAAGTGTATAAGTCCTACCCTGATTTGCCTTTCCAAAATTCAGCACTTCATATTTATCTAAATTAAACTCCATCTGCCATTTCTGTCTATTGGTTCATCTGATCAACATCCCATTGTACTCTGAGGTAACCTTCTTCGCTGTCCATTCACCTCCTATTTTGGTGTCTTCTGCAAACTTACTAACCATACCTCCTATGTTCACATCCAAATCATTTATATAAATGACAAAAAGCAATGGACCCGCCACAGATCCTAGTGGCACACTCCTGTTCTCAGGCCTCCAGTCTGAAAAGCAATGCTCCACCACCACCCTCTGTCTTCTACGTTTGAGCCAGTTCTGTATCCAAATGGCTAATTCTCCCTGTATTCCATGTGATCTAACCTTGCTAACCAGTGTACCATGAGGAACCTTGTTGAATGCCTTTCCAAAGTCCATTTGGATCATGTCCACTGCTCTGCCTTCATCAATTCTCTTTGTTACTTCTTCAAAAAACTCAATCAAGTTCATGAGGCACAATTTCCCATGCACAAAGCCATGTTGACTATCCCTAATCAGTCCTTGTCTTTCCAAATACATGTAAATCCTGTCTCTCAGGGCCCCCTCCAACAACTTGCCCACAACTGATGTCAGGCTCACTGGATTATAGTTCCCTGGCTTTTCCTCACCACCATCCTTGAATAGTGGCACCATGTTAGCCAACCTCCAGTCTTCTGGCACTTCACCTGTAGCTACTGATGATACAAATATCTCAGCAAGGAGCACAGCAATCACCTCCCTAGCTTCCCACAGAATTGTAAGTTAAATCTGATCAGGTCCTGGGGATTTATCCATCATTATACATTTTAAGACGTCCAGCACCACCTCTTTTGTAATATGCTTACTTCTGACTATGAAATCCTGCCTCAGTATTTTTTGCTTGGGTTTCCATTTTACTGCCTGCATAGTTAACCATCACTTGTGAGCTAGAACTTTTGATAAGCCTTGGGAAATCAGACGGATCTTGTTCACAAATCCTCCAGTCATTTTGACCTCCCTCTGAGCTCAACACCATATTTTGTTTGGTATCTGCCATGTTTCCTTGTGCCTGGCCATACCTTGTTCATAATATTACCTACAGTGCAGAAAATGTTCTTCAAAATAAATATAAGACAAAGAAATTCATAAGGAATTCCTAATCTTATGTTGTGTAAATGCACAACTGTTTACATTCTTCTTTGTTTAGCATCCAGATACCAGAAACAATTGAAAAGGGTTCAACGATTGTCACCATATCCTGTGAAGATAATGATGTGGATCTTGCAAACAGCCAGTTCACTATTTCACTTCAGCCTGCTCTCCGTGCTGCTGGGAGATTTGCACTGGATGAGAAGAATAATGATACCATTGTGGTATGAGAGTTTCACTTTTCAACCCACATACTTGATAAATATTAAAATCAACCAATCAAGGTTGAAAATAGACATTCCACAGAAAAAGAAACCCAAGTTCCATTTAAAAGCTACCAATTTATCTTATTTTTCTACTTAATAGTAGGAAGGACTGTATTGTTAACTTTTAACTTCATTTCTTTATTTTTCGAATTATACCAAGAACAGTGGTAATGCATTTCTTTTAACTTTGTTTCTCTATGTTATTACTTATACCAACGTTTTTTAACTAGGTACCTTCATATCTAAGATGGCTCCATGTGTGGTGACATTGTACACTTTCCCCTGTACTCCTGTACTTGAGTACATGTGACAATAAAGCTTAAATCAAATTATGTCAATGATTACTTTATGACAGCCAGGCAAACCTTGCCCAGTTGCTCACTGATAAATACAGTTGGTTGTCTGATAATGCACCAAGGACAGGGTTTTGAATTTTCTGCAGATAAAGCAGGAGCACCTCAGTTGTCATTTATGCCCAGCGTCTTTAGTTGTGGGAAGATGATGGATTCCAGCAGGAAGCTTGGGGGCGGTTGCCGCAGAGTCAAAACCAGCTAGAAGATTTACGAAAAGTGAAAATCTGATTGCACTCTTTAACCTCATATCCCATTGTGTCACTGCTCACATCACATGGGTGGCCGGCACAAGCTATTGTCGAGTTGCAGACACCACGTAATCATATCTGAGCAAAGAAGCAGTGGGGGTGGGGGAGTGGTGCGCAAAAAAGCTTTAACCACATTTTTTTTATTTCCGTAATTGGTATTGAAATGACAGTGCAGTAAGAGTGTGATGAAGTAGGGCGGGTTTGACTGTCAAGTGGCCTTGTCAAGATGGATTATTCCCTTAGTGCAGTGAAGAAATCGTGTTTCAAAACAAAGAACTTTGAATAATGAACTTATTCACTCAGTGAGAAGGTTTTGCAGAAATTTGGAACTTCCACTTCCTGGAACAAGTCTAAAGGACACCATGGTCACCTTGCATTGCAGATATCCGCCCAACATTACACTGCCGTTCAATTTCATCCGTGGCTACTTTGTACCACTTTTGTCGGTAACTTCGCCTGTCCTATGTCTCACATTTTCTTGAGCCCATTGTATAACGAACTACCCCCTTCTTTCTGGTTTGTTCCCACCTACAATCGATTTATCTCAAGTCACTGGAATCCTAGTCACTAATGTAACTGAGAAATAGTACTAGTCCCAACACTATGTATTGAGTCACTTCAATCAGAAATCCCCCTTATTGTATATTACTGGTCTGCCTGTTTTACTGCACTTCACTCAGTTTCTTATCCATATCCTAATATTGTCTTGGAATCTTCAATGCATCAAGTGTGATTAGTACGAATGTGGAACTTATTGAATACCTTTGCGAACTCCACAATATCAGGCCCCTTCTTCAAAGAAACCAAGAAGATTTATCATGCAGGATTGACCCCATCTGAAGCAATGTTGACTGCTATTCACAACAACTAGGAGCAGGAGTAGGCAATTCAGCCATTTGAGCCTGCTCTACCTTTTAGTACAATCATGACTGATCTTATCTCAGCCCCAACTCCACTTTGCTGCCTGCTCTTCATAATCCTTTAACCCACTACGTATTAAAAATCCATCTCCTCATTAAATTATCTCAATGTCCCAGCATCCACCAAACTCTGGGGTAGTGAATTCCACAGATTCATGACCCTTTGAGAGAAGTAATTTCTCCTCTTTTGTGTTATAGAAAGTTGTAGAGTCATAGAGATACACGGCACAGGAACAGACCCTTCAGTCCAACTTGTCATGCCAACCAGCTATTTTAAGTCAATCTAGTCCCATTTACCAGCATTTGGCCCATATCCTTCTAAACCCTTCCTATTCATATACCCATCCAGATGCCTTTTAAATGTTGTAATTGTACCAGCCTCCACCACTTCCTCTGGCAGCTCATTCCATACATGCACCATCATCTGTGTGAAAAAGTTACCCCTTAGGTCCCTTTTAAATCTTTGCCTTCTCACCTTAAATCTATGCCCTCTAGTTTTGGACTCCCCTCTCCCAGGGAAAAGACATTGTCTAGTTACCCTCTCCATGCCTTTTGGGATTTTATAAACCTACATAAAGATCACCCCTCAGCCTTTGATGCGCCAGGGAAAATAGCCCTGGCCTATTCAGCCTCTCCCTATAAGCTCAAACCCTCCAACTCTGGCAACATCCTTTGTAAATGTTTTCTGAACCCTTTCAAGTTTTGCAACCACCTTCCTATAGCAGGGAGACTAGAATTGCACACAGTATTCCAAAAGTGATCTAACCAATGTCCTGTACAGTCGCAACATGACCTCCCAACTCCTATACTCAATGCAATGACCAATAAAGGCAAGCGTACCAAACACTTCCTTCACTATCCTGTCTACCTGCAACTTAACTGTCAAGGAACTATGAACTTGCACCACTGCTCGCCCTTATTCTAAATCTATAGCCTCTCATTCTAGAATGCCCCATGAGGAAACAACACATCTATGTCTACGTCTATTTATCGGATTGTTTTCCTCCTTCTTCAGCTTTGCTCTTGATTATCAATCACATTGTTTACTTTAATTTCATCCCATATTAAGCCACCAAGGCACTTTCATTCAGGTCTTCAGCTACTTCAGGGCTCTGAAGACTCCATTGCAACTAATGCCCTTCATTGTTTTCTGGTAGGTTATTGGAAACTTGGACTTTGAAGCAACAGCTCATCTCGAGGGTAACCATGTTTACGTGATGTCAGTAGTCGTGACAGATAAAGCTCACCCACATTACCAGGGTAAGTGACTAACCATTTGAATATCTGACTGAAACAGAGTCTCAAAATGAAAGTTTGGAACATATATTCTGAATGTCACATTCCAATATTTCTGAAAAATATCTTGCAATTACTTTTTGGTTAAGCAATTGAGTTATTCTTTTCTCTGCTAATAATTTGAATGATTTTTTACATTTGCAAGGGTGGAAAGTTCCACCCAATTTTTCTGCATTACAAATTCACTTCAAATTGGCATCCATTCATGTGAGTGGACATCTGGCGCTAGAAACACCAAACGTCATTTTGCTGAGGGGAGTCAGACCAAGTGAAGATCAACCAGGACAAATCCAGAGAGCAGCCAAATCATGGTGTTAGATTTAACGGGTTCTGCAGCTCAATGCTCTGGAGATAATATGGCACATCCTTGCATACCTGAACACATATTCCACAGCAACAGGGATCAATCTTCCACACCACCCACCCAGCAGGACTATCTTCAGGCTCCAAACAGATTGCTTCAATCAGAGGTTTTGGTGGTTTCTAGAGTTCTTTGAGGTCGGTAAAATTTACGGCGAATGATAAGGCTGGTGTTGGATTTGGTTCTGATGTCAACAGTTCTGTCCAAACTCCTTGCTCCTAGATACTGATGCAGCACAGAGAAGAGAAAGGTGGCAGGGTTACTTCAGACTTCAGTAGGCGTTTGCACCTGCTCTTTCGCAACTATGAAGGTGATCATGACGACGATCGTTTAGCTATTGGGATCCTCCTGGCTGCAGCAAGTGATATTTGCAATTACTCTCATTTTGCCATCATTGTTGCACAAGGGAATTTAATGACACACTGTTTGAAGGAGGAGCTAGGATGCACTTGATGAGCTGAATGGCCTTCCTCTTTGCTATATATGGCTACAAAACTGCTGTACAGCACTGGTCTTTACTCCACTACCTTCTCAAGGCCACCCAGAGCAACAAAATGCAGCCTTACCAGAGATATCCGACCCCGAATAACAAATATCTTCCATGTGTTTTTGCCTGTCCTAGTGCCCCTATGGAATGCTATCCCAGTGGGAGACAGGAGAAGGCCTTACAGAGCAAGCTTCTCTGAAATTACTCAATGTACCACGACAGCATGTGTGCTCACTGGCTGTCTGTCTAATGCAAGGGCCCTGTTGGAGTGATGGTTGGTGAAAGTTGTCATCCTGAGAGAGGTGGGTATTCCAGGAGAACACTCTCACTCCTCAGGGGTAATGCTTCAACAATCCCAGTATTTATATTGCAGAATAGTTCAAGGGATGGCTGTAACACCCTTCACCCTGCACACTGGTTTCCACTGCAATGCTGGCAACACCCTGAGATTATGTGATATCAATCTCAGCTTCCTCTGGAACGCATGGACACTGGCTGGCTCCTGTTTTGAGCTGCAGTGGACAATGAAGATTGACCATTGGATGATGTCAAGTTTGGAAGAATGGCAATGGAGTTTCCATCAACTCCATGCTGGAAAATTTGCCTCCAAGCTCTGCCAAAGGTTGTGCCCCGATATGCTGGTCTCCTCCATGCAGGTTTTTCCCGGAAGGCCTGTCAATGCCTTTCATTGTGTGCATCCTACAGCACTCTTCAGGAGTCAACCCACTAAAGCTCTTAAACATGTTCTTGCCAGCCAGGGTGTTGGGAACTGCACCAGACTTGTCCCTAAGTAATGGCACAATGAAACTTCTAAATGTCAGATACAGGTCCGAATGGATAGGAATGATGATAAGAGAGAATAGTGGGAGTTCTGTGATAGACAGTGTCTGAGGCCAGTGGTGAAGTTGGCAGGATAAGGCATTGCAGCTTCTTATGGTTCTTGTGGCACTGCATCCAGGTCCTGGAGTTCAACTCTTAGTATTGACTGCCACAATTGTTTTCTCCCACTGCAATTGGAGTGGGTGTCTGGCTGGCCTCTCGTGGAACCAGGACCTTTGTTCTCCTTTCCACCTCCTACAGTGGGGTTTCCAATGCAGCACCTAGAAACTGCAGAGCTCTCCCCTCCCTTGTGGTGCCATTTTTCTGTATTTCCATGATAATATTTGGCTCCCACAGAACTCCCTGCACCTGCCTCAGCCACAAGGTGTCTCTCCTTTAAGACGTGCAAATCATCTTTAAGCAGAGCAAGCTTATTTTAAATTGCAGAACTGTTAAGGCACAAAAAGGAAGACATTCCGTCCATCGAGCCTATACTGGTTCTACTACCATGTGCCAATTTCCTGCCTTTTCCCCGTAACCCTACAGACCATTTCAAGAGATTTTCTAATCAACCTGATCAGCAATGTTATTACAGACATCCCGAGCAGGTGGAACTTGAAACCAGGCCTACTGGCTCAGAGGTAGGAACATTATCACTGCACTACAAACACCCTCACACCATTTCTATCCAGATAATCATACCATGCTCTCTCAAATGCCTTAACTGAAATGGTGTGTGAGCCACTCTCACTGTTTTTATTGCCCAGTCAGGCATCCAGTTAAATCAACAGTGCATTTGGTAACTCTTGCTGACTGAAATCATTTAGAACAGCAGGTAGCGTGAAGTTAGGAGTCACCAGGCATTGGTTAATCAGTCACTGAGATTGCCAGTTTCAAGAGATTTCAGAGTTTGAGCCTTAAATGGTTATCCAGGTATATCAATCATAGAAGCAAATGGTATGGTATTAACAAAATTAAAGACAGACATTCATAAATTCATCTGAATTATAGGAAAAACTGCATATTCTGATTTAATATTGTTGTGTTCTTGTTCAATGTGAAATACAACACAAGAAATTCTTAATCTTAAAATTGTTTTCTGTGTCTGCTTTATTTCACTTAGATACTGTGACTGTTTATGTCACAGTCACACCAGTCAATGAATTTAATCCTTCTTTTACCCAGACGTCTTATACTTTCAACATATCTGAATTCAACGAAAGTAAGTAAACATCAAATGGCACTGAGGTGAAAACATCTCATTCTGTTCCTTATTTTCTGAATTAAGCTGCATAAGGTATTGTTTCACCAGCTTGATGATTAAAACTAGTGTATATCAACTGGGAAATAATCTTCCACTCATCAGGGCCTGAGGAACAGAATATAAACTATCTTTCTGTTTCAGGTCCTTATGTATCTTATTGAAGTTAAAATAAAACTGAAGTTTGGCACTATCAAGCCATTACTTATGCTCATTAAGTAGGTCTATGAAAATTCTATCCTGAAAGTTCTTATCTTCAGTTAACATTCTGATGGTATTAGCAAAAACATCCAAAGACACACAGAATGTACTGTGGAGGTCTCAGGAAGCAGAAAAATCTATTTTAAAAAATAATAATTGTGACTGCTGCAAATAGAATTTACACTATTCAGGCATTAATTAGCCTTAATGCAAGAAACTTGCATTCTCCAGTCTTTTACATAGGGTAGGGCTATGTTAATGAGTCAACATAGTATATAAAATTCATCGTGGTAACGGTGTGGTAAAGAAAAACACAGGATTGAGCAATCAGACATGAACTGCTCCAGTGCAACCCTTGTGCTGTGGTTATATTGATATTTCCCAAGAAATTCAATCATGCTAAAAAGAACATCTCCAATGAGGTGTTCCATCCAAGTTACTTGCAGATAATCTCGGTTCTCTTGCTGGTGGCAGTCAGACAAATTTGTCCTTATGCAGGAAACAAGATGTGGTCAACAATGACTTAGTAGGAAGGTATTCACAGTGAGCACAGCTTCCATTTATAATTTTGCAGCCAATAGCTAAGAGACACCAGAATATAAGGAAAACCAGCTTACTTGTTCCCTCACTTGGATCCATCCTAAAAATCTGAGACACAAAACCAGAAAGATCTGGGTGTTCAGGTCCATTATACCCTGAAGGTGGCAACGCAGATCGATAGAGTGGTCATGAAGGCATACGGCAAGCTTTCATTCATCGGACGGTGTATTGAGTACAAGAGTTGGCAGGTCATGTTACAGTTGTATAGGACTTTGGTTCGACCACATTTGGAATACTGCGTACAGTTCTGGTCGCCACATTAACAAAAGGATGTGGATGCTTTGGAGAGGGTGCAGAGGAGGTTCACCAGGATGTTGCCTAGTATGGAGGGCGCTAGCTATGATGAGAGGTTGAGTAGATTAGGATTATTTACATTAGAAAGAAGGAGGTTGAGGGGGGACCTGATTGAGGTCTACAAAATCATGAGAGGTACAGACAGGGTGGATAGCAAGAAGCTTTTTCCCAGACTGGAGGACTCAATTACTAGGGGTCATGATTTCAAGGTGAGAGGGGAAAAGTTTAATGGAGATATGCGTGGAAAGTTCTTTACACAGAGGGTGGTGGTTGCTTGGAACGCGTTGCCAGCGGAGGTGGTAGAGGCGGGCACGATAGCATCATTTAAGATGTATTTAGACAGATACTTGAATGGACAGGATGCAGAGGGATACAGCTCCTTGGAAAATAGGTGACAGGTTTGGATAGAGGATCTGGATTGGCGCAGGCTTGGAGGGCCAAAGGGCCTATTCCTGTGCTGTAATTTTCTTTGTTCTTTGTTCTTTGCTCAAAGTGCTGGAGAAACTCAGCAGGTTTGGCAGCAGCTGTAAAGAGATAAACTGAATTAACACTTGCAGTCTCATGATCATTTTCTGAGTTTCAAAGTCATGCGATTCAATCATCTTCTGAATCAAATATTGATCCAACAATTTGCAAGAGTGAATTATTCAGCAGTGCACAGTAATCAAATCCACAGTTTAAAGAACTAAATGACAAGTAGTAAAATCTCTTCCACATTCCTTCCATATTCTATGAATTTAAACTTGGAAATGGAGAAAGTCTCCTTTATATTCACAATATACCAAACTACTGGTTGATTTAGGTCTATTTAATTGGTTACAAATCCAAAACCACTCAATCCGACCAATTTAAGCAATAACAATTTGCATTTATATGGTGGCTCAGCCATAGTGAAATGTCCCAGAAATGTTCATGGGAGTGTTATCAAATAAAGTTTGATAGTTAAATTGCTTGCAGTAAACATGCAATGCTATTTGGCAAGGCATCAGAACAATACTTTACAATACCATTAATTTTAACAATGAAGAAATGGGAATTGTAAAAGATGGAACAGATTTCACCACACCATGGTGTTACATTGCTTGTAAGGACTATTGTAATGTTGCACAAATTAAGAAAGAAAATGCTGGAAATATGGAATACACCTAGCAGTCCCTGTTGTCACGACTGAATCTGGGGGAGCATGCTGTTGCTCTAGGCCCACAGGTCACAACACAAAATAAAATGCATTGCCTAGTTACCAAAATATAAAATTAAATACCTAAAACCTTATAGAATCCCTAAAGTGTGGAAGCAGGCCATTCAAACCATTGAGTAACACTGCAGAACTTCCTACCCAGACCCACCCCCTTACCCTCACAGCTCCTGTGGCTAACCCACCTAGCCTGCACATCCCTGAACACTACAGGCAATTTAGTATGGTAAATTCACCTAACCTGTGCATCTTTGGACTGTGGGAGGAAACCAGAACACCCAGAGGAAACCTACACAGGCTTGGGGAGAATGTGCAGACTCCACACAGACGGTCGCCCAAGGGTGGATTCAAACCCGGGTCCCTGGTACAGCGAGGTAGTAGTGCTAACCACTAAGCCATCGTGCCACCCTAAGCCTTAGATATTGTTTAAAACCCAATATATCGGCCAGGTTTCTTAATAAATGCAATTACTGATTTATTATCAGAATAAATCTTTTAAAATAAAGATGCAATAATTGGTGAACATATAGTCATGTTTTTCTGCAGACATCAGCTTTCAAGAATGACGACACTTTTGCATTCAGTTATTCTTGAAGGCATAAAGATAAAAACGCAGGATGTTTGAGACTCTGCCTCTCTGATGTTCTGGCACATGTAATAAGAGATTAATAATACACCCATTGTCTCGGAAGTCTTACAGACAGAGTTTGCTCAAGAAATACAATTAGATATGTTCTTTGAATCACACTTTCTAAAGAAAATTTAGTTTTCACCCTTAATTCAACAAGAGGCTTCTCTTTTCAAAGATGGGGAGGTCAGCTTAGGAGCTTGTTCTTAACAAGCTTTCTGCCAACTGAAGACCAGATAAAATAAGAATCTCTCCAAGCCAGTCACTGTTCAAACTGTCCAAGCAGGGTCTACAGTAAAGCACCAACTATCACCAGTCGCATAATTCCTAGGAGTCCACATTTAAAAAAAACTCTCCAAAGTGAACTTTCAATGATTTCTTTTGAAGAAATTTCTCTGGGTATTTCCACAAATTTTTGAAATAAACACTGAAATAATTACACAGAACCCAGCAAGTCAGTCCCCTGAACTGGGGAGATCCTAAAATCCCCTGTTTATATTTGTCAGCCAGTGCTTCCTGTTTGGCACATGTTAACAACCCCATTCAAAGACCTCGTAGTGAAAAAGATCCACCTGGTTTTAATCACTACATCCATCCCCCTCTAAGTCCGGGGATACAAGCCTAGTCTTTCTCTTGTAGCTTTTCACGTGATATTATCGCCCCCAAGTCTGGTTCCTCTGATTCAGACTCTGATACAGGCAGCATGTACTGGACTGTAGTCTGCCTCTTGCTTCCAAGCATCTCAGGAGAGTTTCCTCCTCTTCTCCCATCGGTAATGGTATCGAGGCTGCATCCATGTCAGACTCTGAGGCTTCCTCAACACTAGACGGAAGGGAAGAACCTACGATTTCTGACAAGTCTTCTGTCTGTTCTGAGGGGTCAGGCATGTTTTGCTCTTGCCCCGTTTGCGAGGTAGCAGCTTTCAAGTGATCCACATGTTTGTTCAGGTCTGTATCACCTATCAGAAATTTGTAAGTGATGGGACCTGACCTTGCGTCAGCCTCGCCTCATACCCACACGGGGCCACTTCCACGGTTCTGGCACAAAACGATTAAATTGTCTCTGGCTTAGAGGTGGCATGTGGCTGGCATTGACATTCCTGCTGCTGTTTCACCCTCTACCCCCAGATCTGGAAATATCAGGTTTAACCTGATGCAGAGTCTCCTCCCCATCAGCAACTCCCCTGGAGCTATCCCTGTTTTTATGTGAGGCACGGTCCTATAATCGAACAGGAACCGGGACAGTTTGGTGTCAAGTGAAGCTGTAGGATGCTTCTTTAAGCCTGCCTTCAATGTTTGGACTGCTCTTTCCACCAAGCCATTGGATGACAGATGGTATGGAGCTGTCCTTATGTGCCAAATGCCATTGGACTTTAGAAAATATTTGAATTCCCTGCTGGTAAATGATGTTCCATTGTCCATGACCAATACTTCTGGGAATCCACGTAGCACATACGATGCTTGCAGCTTCTCAATTGCCATCCTGAGAATTTGCCAAACACACTTTATGCACGTCCAACCACTTTAAATGGGCATTCGCAATGACCAGGAACAGTCAGCCCATGAAAGGACCAGCATAGTTGACATGAAATTGAGTCCAGGAGTTACCCAACCAATCGCATGAATATGGGGGCAGTGCTGGTGGCGATTGTTATCCTTGTTGGCAATCTGGGCACTGGCCCACCAATGTAGCTATGTTGGCATCCAACCCTGGCCACCATACATGGCTTCTTGCTGGTATCTTCATCTTGGAAACCCCTGGATGACCCTGTTGGAGTTCAGCCAGTATCCGGCAGCAAACTTTACACGCGACATTCACCCTTGCTCACCATAGTAATTTGGCTTGATTTGATTTATTGTGGTCACAGGTACCTGAGTACAGTGCAAAGCTTTGTTTTCAAGCAGCACAGGCTGATCATAGTAAGGACATACAGAACACACGGCACTTAGACGGAATGAGGCACATACGGTTTACACTGCACAGGAGGTGTGCAAAGCAAGATCAACATTAACAAGATCAACATAATTTGAGGTTAGAGAGTCCATTCATCACTTTAATAATGGCGGGAAAGAAGCTGTTCTTGAACCTATTGGTGCGTGTGTTCAAGCTTTTGAGTCTTCTGCCTAATGGAAGAGGTTTAGAGATCATTACCAGGCCAGGAGGGGTCTTTGATGACGTTGGCAGCTTTTCTGTGGCAGCGAGCTGTGTAAATGGAGTCCATGGATGGAAGGTTGGCTTCTGTGACAGTCTGGGCTGTGCACAAAATACGCCATCCTCTATGGTGATCTGGTTTTGCTGGGTCCAGAAAGGTTTGAATCCTGTTTGCATTGGCCCTTCCTGAAAAACTCCTGGGTATTTCATTAGGAGTTCACTGAGCCAGCCACTTTCTAATTGAAAAATGTTGAATCAATCCGGGTAAATCTTTCTCAACCAATTGTGCCCCAATAGGATTGGGCCTGAGTCTTTTACTACCATCAGAAGTCACTGCACCAACTGCTTCTCATAGGAGACTGGAACTGAGGCCGTGCCCTTAATTTGTGATGGCTCCCCAGTGTATGTTCTCAGTCTGGCTAAGGTCTTGCGCGAATTTAAGGGTTGCAGACATGGGCAAACCTTGTTAAAGACAGAAACTGCAACCTCAGATATGGCTGAGCTGGTATCAACCTCCATAGGAACTAGGTGACCACTTAACCAAGCATTAATTTACAACAGTTCTGATTTGGACATCGCTAAGCAATTTATTTGTCCCAACCCACGTGTAGAGGGACTTTCCAGGACATTCATTCTCTTGGGTACTGGCCTATGAGTTTTCTTACTCAAGTCAGGCCTTGTAGGACTCCTTTGCTGTCTCAAGTCCATGTACCAGCAGCAACTTCAATGGCTTGGCTATCCAGATCCTGAAGAACTTTATAGCCACTTGGCCAAGGATCGGCTTTGTTGTCGGGTTCTGTTGTGGCTTGGCCTAGAGTTCCTCTGCTCAGGGCATGCCCTGTGTGATGCTCTGTGATTGCCTACACTCAAGTGGTGTTCCGCAAACTCAGTCAGAGAGATGAGGGACTCCACTTCCATTGAGATGTCCTGTAGCTCCCATGCTCCACTTTCTGCATTTTCTAATGACAACACCAGTTGTATTGCCTGTTTGAAGTCCAGTTGGGCTTCAGCTAATAGGCACTTCTGCACACTTACATCATTAATCCCACTTACCAAACAGTCTCCCAGCATCTCATTCAGGGTTAATCTAAAATCACATGCCTCTGCCAGCCATCTTAACCTGGTCCAAAATCCCAACACGGATTCTCCTCGTTCTCTAACAGCTGAATAAAACTGATCATGTTTCAGAATTAGAGGAGGTTTGGGGTCATAATATTCCTTAACCAACTCCATCAACTCTTGGAAGGTTTTAGTGTCTTTTGCCTCTGGGAAAGTAAAGCCCCTTATAACTGAAAATGCCGCAGGTCCGCAAGCAGTCAGAAGGATTATTTATTGCTTTCATCTGCCACAAGGTCAGTTGCCCAGAAAAAAACATACCTTATTTTCCCACACACTGGGACCAGTTTTCAACAGCAGGATCGAACAAGTCAAGCTTCCCAAATAAAGGCACGATGCCAGAAATGCTGACCCCAACTCCAAGATGATAGTTGTGAGTCAGGCACATATTGTTTTCTCCCACTGCCGCTGAAATAACTGTACAGAAGCCAGTATCCCATCACCATATCACCCTTTATTTACTTGTGCACACTGCATTGACTGTGGTCACCCAGCTTGGAGTCAGTCCCCTGAACCAAGAAGAATCTAAATCCCCTGTTAATATTGGTTAGCCAGTGCATCTTGATTGGCCCAGTTGAATAGCCCTAATCAGGCATCTTGTAGTCAACAGGATCTACCTGGTTTGCAATCACTATAAATACATTTATCACAATCCTTCAAAACTAACGACCTCCAAGCAATATTAAATTAAAGACATATTCCTTTCCTTCTCTGTGGCTTTATACAGCTAATGTGTCGGATTTAAAGCCTTCCATCCACCCTAGAAAGTTCAGAGGTACTTGTGAATATGTGTGAGGATGCTGCGTGGAAATTCCATAGTTATCTCTCCTTGCTTGGATCAGGTTTAGAGAGGGAAGCTTTGTGGATGGCCTTGCCTCCCAGAGGTCAATTGAGGCACTAAAGTGGTCACTTATGCTGCTGCCACTGGTCTTCAACCAGCCAGGACTTACCATCCAGGGAATATACAGTATTTTGCTTTTGCAATACTGCAGACTCAAATTGGAAAGTGGGAGAATTGCCACACCCGTTGACATTTGCCAACAACTTTCTGTTAGTCTTCCACCATTAACAAGAGTTTGCTTTTGCAATATTGTACAGTGTTCTCATGCAGAAATGGGAATACTGTGAGCAAAGATATCCATCAATAAAAATTGTTAGAGGATATGGCATTGACAATGCATTATATCAGTATAATAAATAATGGGAAGATTCTTCAATAGTGTAAGACTAAGAACATTACACAAAAAGTTGGGAAAATCTTCACCAGTGGAAAAGAAATGGGAATTGCATGTTTTTGCTTTTGAAGCAATCTACGTTTTCCAAGGGTATCATTAACCATTGGAGAAACCCTATTGGTCTGAATTTTTTTCTGCTCGTTTGTGAGATATGGGTGTCGCTGGCTGGTCAGCATTTATTGACCCACAATGTCATTAGGAAGGGAATTCCAGGATTTTGACTCAACGACAGCAAAGGAACAGCGACATATTTCCAAGTCAGGATGGTATGTGGCTTGGAGAGGAACTTGAAGGTGGTGGTATTCCCATATATCCGCTGCCCTGTGCTTCTAGATGGAAATGTTTGGAAGATGCTATTTGAGGGCAACTGTGGGAAACAGTGATTTGCATATATAAAACACCTTTTGGTGTAGTGCAATGTCACGGGCTCTTTCAAAGGATCAAACTCCTGCAAACATTGGCAGCAAGTTAAATAAAGAGGTGTTACAATAGATGATCAAAATCTTGCTCATAAAAGTAAGTTTAAAAGTGTGAACTGTAGAAGACGAGGGAGGTTTGGTAACAAGAGATTCCGGGAGGTATTTTCAGAGTTTGGTGCCTAGACACAAGGGGACTACAAGGTAGTTGTGAGCTGAAAGAAGGTTAGAGATTTCTGCAGATTGAATGAAGAACTAATAACATATACTGTAATCTACTAATAGCTTTTTATGTTCATTGCTTTCCAGTAGGAACAAAGATTGGACAAGTGCTTGCAGAGGACAAAGATCTTCCAGGCCTTGAACTCATTTATTCACTAGTAGGAGGGGGAAGCACTCTGGGCTATAGTCAATTATTTTGGATAAACCCAGCTTCAGGGGAAATACATCTCGTGGCTCAACCAGACTATGAGGCAATTGTCCAGTATCTTCTGACAGTGCAAGCTGTTGATAAAGACTCCAATGTTCCAAAGACTGCTACAGCTACTGTAAGTGGTTTCTAATGCTGAAGGATAGTCCACTTGCATATCTCATTGCAGTAAAAGCATTCAATAACTATTGAACAGGGTGGGCAGGGGTCATTGCTTTGATTAAAACTAATCCAACACTCAGATATTCAACAGAATAAATATAATTTGTTTAAAGTTTCACTGGTAGGTTTTAAATGTTCACTGGCATCAAAAGGCAGTCAGTCCTATGATTGAATGGATCAGTAACTCACTTGTTGACATTGGCTGACATTGCGGAGGTATTAATTGTGCAAGTTAGGTTTAATACAACACAGGAATTTTCTTGGCCTAGTTGCAAAACACATTCTTGAATTTTAGCCAGATCGAGATATGATGGAGCCAGAATGTTGCAACACCAGAGGAGCATGGTTAACCAAATCACTTCCCAGAGGCACATCTCCTAGTGACCTGTAAAAGATGACACTGATGAGTTATTTCTCATTTCACCCTGATCCTGCAGCCCTTCACATTCTTGTAAAATGTCCTCATCTTTCATTCACCAATATGGGTTACACATTGCTATTGTGGAGAACTTGCTGCATGCAAATTGGCTGCTGTGTTTATTTGATTGACTATGTACCACTATGGAACACTCTGATGTCATGAAAATTGCAACATATATGGAAATTCTTTCATTCGGAACTGACCAGTATCATTAACTGATGAGTGATAAATCCCGCACAGTTAACATATGGTTAAAGGCATAGGTCACAAGCTCCACTATATCAAGTCTCCACAGATGGATGAAAGAATGCACCTCCACTATGCAAAGTAATTAAATGTACAAAGAAGAAAAACATTCACCAAGTTAAAATTTGTATTTCATTTTTGTAAGATCGCCCATCTGCAAGATCTAGCTACGGCAGAAATGTTGTATAAAATTCAAAGCAAGTGTAAACCCAGGGTTTCCCAACTGTGGAGTAAAGATAGATAGATAGGCGCTTCTGAATTTTCACGTTCTTTTTCAGAGGGTATGGTTGAACTGTTTCTTTTCAACCTGGATGGCTGCTCCAAAAGAAGTCAATAAGAACTTTTAGTTTCAGAGCCCCACCCCACTACCCTCCCATCTCATTCATAGCTAACTCCAACTGCCACATTCTCTAAGCTAGTCCACACCCTCTTCACAGCTGTCAGAGAGAAGGGGGTCATAGTCATTAAAACAAAGTCACATTGGCAAAGGTTCAGGAAGAAGTTGTTTAACATAGACACCCCACACAACTTTACGTCCACATTTGAATTGAACTTTTGACTGCAGCCTAACACATCAAAAGAGTTCCATCTTATAATTTAAGGATTGGAGGAAATGATACTTTCCTCAATTGACAAATCATCATGGAATGGCTCCTGTTTGATCCTGCACTGTGTTAAATTGGCTAATCTTGACTGGTGCATTAGTACAGGAGTTGTTTTGGCTTAATTTCCTGGAGCAGGAGACATCCTTTTTAACAGAACAACAAATGTTCAGGGAGTGTTGCAGGTCCTGATTCCAAGGCCATGATTCTTTACATGATAGAAAATGGAAGAGGACAAAGTCAGGAGGTGCTTTGATGGCAACCAAAGAGGTATTAATGATCTAAGTTCAATCAGCCATGTTGATGGTTAGTGAATAGAATTTGACAGCTCAGCAGGAGATAGCTGATAGGTTTTGGGTTGGTTGGACTGACGTTGAGGAAATTTAGTAACTTAGTCAAATGCTGTTGTGTTCTAGGTCACTGTTAATATTCTTCCAGCCAATGATGAACCACCTGACTGTCTTCCAAAATTTTATTCGATGATGATTCTTGATGACACCGCTGCGGGTACAAACATTCAAGGGTTTCAGTTGGCCTGTACAGATCATGATTCGTCCCCTCAGTCTTTCCGTTACTTCATAACTTCAGGTATGTAACTGAATTGCCTGATTGAATCATTCCTGTTTTATTTGGGTACATCCCTTCAAGGTGTGCCTGCCTGTACGGTTTTTCATTTTCCATATATGTGTCCCTTTGTTCCTATTTCCTCTCCTCTTCAACCTGAACAGATCTCATTTATTATATTGCAGGAAGGGAGAAAATGTTTGTGATTTAGCAGAATTAAATAGCTGGCGGGATATCAGTAGATCCAGAGAGTCATAGAATCCCTTCACTGCAGATGGAGGCCATTCAGCCCATCGAGTCTGAACCAACCCTCCAAAGAGCATTCCACCCTATGCCTGTAACCCCACATTTACTGTGGCTAATCCACATATCCTGCATGTCCCTGGACACTATGAGGCAATTTTTAGCATGGCCAATCCACTTAATCTGCATATCTTTGGACTGTGGGAGGGATCCAGAATACCCAATGGAAACCCACACAGACTTGGGGAGAATGTGCAAACTCCACACAGACAGTCACCTGAGGCTGAAATTGAACCCATGTCCCTGGTGCTGTGCGGCAGCAGTGCTAACCACTGAGCCATCATGCTGTCCTGTGCTCCCGGTTGTAATTTGGCAGCTTTTGTTTTCAATCCTTTTCTTTGAGAGCTGGGATTTGTAAATTAAAGGGAATTGTACTTTACTCTAAGGATGACTACTGAGCAGACAACCAGGTCATGAAGACATCAGATGACATGGAACTGGAGCCAGGTTCTGTGGGGCTCCAGGTGCGATGTTAATTTCTTACCACCCTCTATTTATGGCATTATTATGCTAAAAGAAGGAGTCCACTCGAAATCAAGCCTATAAGCTGTACAAAAGGTTTAAATGTCTTACTTCATCACCGAAATAATCGAAGCGTTTAGAACTGTTACCTAGAACAAAAGAAACTTTCGCCAGGTTTCCTCAATCTTTAAAAAAATCAGTTTAATAATAAGCTTATTATATCAGTAAGTAGCAAAATAGGTCATCGATTAAGGTACAGAAGAGACTTTATTATATTCATTAATCCTGCCACACGCACACTCATACACAGATGAGATGAGACCACATAGTTTTGCAGAGTATTACTTATTTGAAAAATTAAGAAGAAAACACCCTTCTGGATCAAGAGTCCAAACTAGTGAAGGTAGAATGGTTGACATTTTACAGGTGCTTTAGTTTCCCGTTGACAAGGTTAAGTTGCTGAAAGTCGCAAAGTGACAGATATTCTGCAGACCAGATTTTAGATTCAGAAGGAAATCTGTCTGAACTGTTCGTTTGCCACTTCTTAGGAAAGGCAGAGTTGCTATTTCCAGCTTGGAGTTATTTTTCCAACCAACCAAACCCAGTTTACTGGAAGACACAGTTTGTCTAGAAATTATAGACCATAATGCAAAATTTAATTAATTAATTTATTAATTTTAAAAGATTTTTTCCTCCCAAAATCACTTGCTTTCTTGTTAAGAGCAGAAAATCCTCTGTTCTTTTTGAAGTTTGAGTCCCAAGAATCCGCATGGTTAATTTTTTTTTTCTATCCAGGATTGTCCAAATATTCCATTTTCCAATTCTCATAGTCCAACCATTAAGGTGTGTGGGATGGAGTATTAGTAACATTGCTGGACTTGAAATCCAGAAACTCTGGCTAATGTTTAAGATTTGAATTCCAGCAGGGCAGGTCTTGGAAGTTGAATTTGATAAAAATCTGGAATGAAGAGCTGCCCTATTGACAATGTTGAAATCACTGTCGATTGTAACAAAAAGTCATCTGGTTCACTAACGTCCTTTAGGGAAGGAGATCTGCCATCCTTATCTGGTTTGGCCTACATGTGGCCCCAGACACACGGCATTGTGGGTGACTGTTGGCAGCAGTTTGGGCAATTAGGGATGAGTAATAAATGCTGGCCCAGTCAGCAATTCCCCCACCCTGTGAACAAATAGAAAAAGTCTTTCTAACAATTCTTAAACTTAATAACACAAGAACAAAAACAAAGTCGCTGGAAAAGCCCAGCAGGTCTGGCAGCATCTGTGAAGTAGAAAACAGAGTTAACATTTCGGGTCCGGTGACCCTTCCTCAGAACGCTCTCAATAAACCTTGTTGCAGTTCCCTCACAGGGCAATGTTTCATTTCTTGAATCCTTTGTATATAATTATGTTCAATCAAACCTGCGGCTGTTAACTGAAATGTAGATCCCGCAATACCAAGGCACTGTGTCAGGATGGGAATAGTTATGGTTGTATCTGATCCTTTGTGATCTACTGGCAGGGATACAGATAGCATGGTCACCTTGATTATATTTGGTCCCAGGTTATTAAAAGTGATGACTGATAATCCGAACAATCATAGGGCCATCCATGCTGGAGCTGAAATGGAAAAATAAACAAAAGTTATCTTTGGAGGTCGAAGGTGCAGATTCTTATTCCGGTTTTATCCAGATTGATGCAATCAAAATGGAGCCCTTCACAGTGCATGTAGTGGGAGGGGAAGAAATAGGAACTGCTTTTGAGGGCATATAGGTGGCACGGGCGACTCTTGTTTTGACATAGAATCTCACAGTCGTACATGTGTTGCCACTTTATATTGTGGATTTAGTCTGCTAACCCAATGAGGTTAGCATACCATGAGATGCTGGGGACAGCTGGTCAAGATGGAGGCCCAGAGAAGCAAGTGACAGTCTGAAGCAGCCAAGTAACTGGGCTGACTTTCATGTTGAGAATTGTCACCGTCCAGTTTGTCTCTTCTGTGTGAACGAATAGTAAACTGCATACCAATGAGGAGAGACTAGGACATAAAACTTTAATACAAGCAAATAAGCCTCCCACTGGTCACTAGTCAGAGCGCCTTCTTACCGTTCAAACCGTGGGTCAAAAATTAGACACGACTTTTCTTGACCCCCAATATCTCAATTTTCTGATCCTGCCTCAATTTCCTGACTGGCTCACCATTGCCATGTCATTTCAGGGCTGGGAAAATAATCTAAATATGGAACGAGCTAATCTTGCACAAGTATAATAATCGATGTATCATGGAAACATTCTCCTTACTCTGAGCCTTTGTCTGTCATTGTTTTAAAAAAAGTCCTGAAATTAATTGCTCGCATGTCTGTACATCAAAAAAATGTTAAGAGCACTGAATCCTGTCTCAAATACTGCAGCATTATGCCAACTATTTCAGGATGTTGGTTACCTAAAGGATTAAGGTTTTAATGTTATTGACCAGTGGGCAAAGCTCTCTCTTGATTTTTCTGAAAAAGGGTCCAGACCCAAAACGTCAGCTGTCCTGCTCGTCTGATGCTGCTTGGCCTGCTGTGTTCATCCAGCTCGACAAAATTGTTATCTCTTTTGATTTGTCCATTTTAGAGATTAAATGACATGAGAAATGCTACCTTTTCTTCAGTATTGAAGTCAACCATTTTTATTGCAAAAACCATATCACAAACGTGCAACTTGAAACGTAAGAGAAGTTACCTTAAAAGCCTTACAGATTTTTTTCCACAGTTATTTGCCATTTAATCAAGTTATTTCCTGTGCTAGGTAATATCAACAACCACTTTCGACTCTCTCCCAGTGCTGGATCAAACATCACTAAGCTGATACTTGCCCTTCCTTTTGACTACACGCATGGCGTTGACAAAGTCACAAACTATAACCTTCTGATTCAAATAACCGATGATAACCTTCTGGCTGGAAGCAGAAACAGGAAAGTTGTACAAACAGGGAGAGTAAAGATCAACATCAGAGTTATTGTCCCTACACCCAATACTCAAGAAACCACGACAACTGTAAGTACACCACAATGGAGAGCTGAGAGATCTTTTTAGGGTGATATTTTAATCAAAGTCAAAACAAAACTTTCTAAAGCTCTCTAACTTCTTACTTTGACTAAGCAAGAAATAATTGAGTTCAAGGCAAGTTAGCAGAATTTTTCTGGTGTGCTCCTGCCAGGCTCAAACATGAGCAAAAGCCTGAAAGTGTATGGGATATGGTCACTCATTGTGAGTTTCCGCAAAGTAGCCAATTAATGGGCAGCAGAGGGGCTTCCCATCCAATCTCTTGAACTGAAAGGCCTCTGATTGGAGGTGCTCTGATGACAAGTGAGGGGTGAGGGCACGTCAAAATGGGAGCACCCTCTCTCCAACCTCTTCTTGAATTTCAACTAAAGAGTGGCTCGTTCAACCAGGTCACCATTGTTGTGGGATGATTGAGGATGGTGTGAGGGAATAACCGGTATACAGGATGACATGTGGCTTTTGATGCAGACTGGCAAACGGGGAGGGAAAGTGGCTAAGCCTGACCAGCACATTGTAACGCTCCCCCTCCACCCCCACCAGCCTGCCACAAGGAAGCCACCTCCAGGCAGTTAAACATAGCCCTGTGGGGAAAGCTAACTGGAAAAATCCCAGTCTTTCTCCTTGAAATGAGCTTTAATAAGTCCTTAATGACCCAGGTGAATTGAATCATTTATTGTCACGTGTTTTCAATGTAAAAATACAGTGAGAAGTGTGTACCTTCAACATACAAACATGGTGCCAGTCACATTAACTTAGAATAAAATGAAAAGAAAGATAACTTAACAGAGTCCAACTTTCTTTTCCACTGCTGCCAGAGTCCCATTCCAGGCTTTCCTGCCCTCTCTATGCCGTTGCCAGAGTCCCATTCCAGGCTTTCCTGCCCTCACCATGCCGCTGCCAGAGTCCCTTTCCAGGCTTTCCAGCCCTTGCCATGCTGCTGCCAGAGTCCCATTCCAGGCTTTCCTGCCCTCTCTATGCCATTGCCAGAGTCCCATTTCAGGCTTTACTGCCCTCACCATGCTGCTGCCAGAGTACCATTCCAGGCTTTCCTGCCCTCGCCATGCCGCTGCCAGAGTCCTGCTCCAGGCTTTCCAGACCCTCGCCTTGCCTCCGCCAGGGTCCCCCTCCAGGCTGCCTCGTGGGCCCGATCTCGCCGTCCCACTCTTAATCCGCTGCTGTGGTCGCAGGACACAAACTGCGCATTCAGCTCCCACTACGTGGTTCCTGGTCGCAATCCAGCTGTTTCCCTACTCCTTAGGTAGGTAGGTAGTAAAAAGGGTTGGGTGGGCGGGTGGGGGGGATGGCGGTGGGGAATAGAATTAATACAGATGGAGAGAGAAGAATGGAGAAAAAAAGAAAGGACAAAGAAAGAGAACTGGCGAGCAGGGGAGAGCTCTGAATGAAGCTACTTACCCTGCCGCCAACTTGCTGGAGGTGTTGACAACACATTAAGCATTGCACTCATCAATCCACCAAATAGGAGCAGGAAAGCAGCCTTCAAGTTACTGGTTCTATCTTGTGTGCACTCTTGATATAATTTCATACCCTTAAGCTGCAATGGTGTGAGGCTGTGCTGGCTGTTTGGGATGCCTTGGGTACATTCATTGGTGTTGATCCTTCTTGTTGGTTTTCGTCCAAGCTGCTAAGCCCCTGTGTGCACCCAGCAAGTCTTCAACAGAAGTTGGCTCAATCTTGATAAACTGCAAGAGATTGTTACAAATTACTTATCAGCTAGTTGCATTACATCAGAGGTACACGAGGATCAACTAAACAGCAACTGCACATGCAAATTGCTGCTGAAACACTCTGGCACACAAAAACGAGACTACACCAGACACTGGAGCACGTACCAACAAGATTGGGTTGCTCCATCCAGGAACATTCTTTATATCCTGATGGGCAGCGCTTACCTTGTGATGCCAGGTAACCCATTCAAATATTAACTGCCTATACAATATCTGTTTCTGCTCCTGGGCCTAGTGAGCATGCAACAGTCAAGCTCATAGCCTCAGATTAAAATAAAAACATAAGAACTAGGAGCAGGAGTAGGCCTTCCGGCCCTTCGAGCCTGCTCCGCCATTCAACAAGATTATGGCTGATCTTTTCGTGGACTCAGATCCACTTACCCACGCTCTCACCGTATCCCTTAATTCCTTTATTGTTCAAAAAAAATCTACCTTAGCTTTAAAAACATTTACTGAAGTAGCGTCAACTACTTCACTGGGCAAGGAATTCCATAGATTAACAATCCTCTGGGTGAAGAAGTTCCTTCTCAATTCAGTCCTAAATCTGCTCCCTCTAAAATACAATAATGAGTAAGGATTGCACTTTGAGTGTATCTTAGATTATGATCTGAAGTTGGGGAAGGGGTGGAAATGCACAAAGTTTTGCTTCAAACTGAATTAAACTTATGCATAGTTTAGCAATTTTATATTGGTGCAAACAATTTTAGAACGTATATTCACAATTTCCAAACCAGGAGTTAAAATGCACCACCGCCTCATTGATTTGTATAACCGCTCTAATTACCACGGCTGTGATCTCATGCTGATTGTGGTACAAAAACAATGAGAGAGTAAATAAAACATTCATTTCAAATCATTGGTTATTCCTCGCTAACAATTTCTTTTCTGCTTGTTGACAGCCCAATATTACCTATATCAGACTATCGCAAAACACCTATCAAGCAGACTCCTGGTACATACCACTAGTCATCACTTTGGGCTGTTTATTACTGCTTGGAATGCTGGGATACTTAGCATACAGTTACATGAATTACATCCGCTCTATACCAAAATCAAAACTCGAGAAAAAGCCATTGTAAGTTTTGATCATTGTGCTCATTGAACCACTTCATTCCAGTCAAACCAAGTTTTTATTACTTATTATTTAGTGATTTGTTTCTGATTCAATTTCGGACAACTGTTTACTTACATTACTGAGGGTTTAATACAAATGAGGTTGTTTATGTGAAATTATTTTGCATGTTAATGTACTGCTTTTGATGGCCGTTGAACAGAACCCTTCATCTAAACTTCCAAATTGTAGAAGGTTAAAATTGAGCCGTTTACACGAACCTGTCTTAATCAGACAGCATCAATAAAATAGAGGACTGCAGATGCTGGAAATCTGAAACAAAAACAGAAATTGCTGGAGAAACTCAGCAGGTCTGGTAGCGTCTGTGCAGACAAAGCAGAGTTAATATTTTGGGTCCAGTGAACCTTGTTCAGAACTAATAGTAGCTGGGAAAAGGTGGTATTTATGCTGAAGACTGAGGATGGGATGTGGGGCTAAATGAGTAAGCCATAGGTTGAGATGGAGCCTGAGTGTGAAAAAGACAGTTAAGCAGACAAAGGGGTGGACAGTGGTGACCACAGAAAAAGAAGGGCTGCTAATGGGGACCGCAAGTAAGTGAAAACCGGAATAGCAGTTCTGAATGCAGCATGCCTTGGGATGTGGGAATAGGTAAAGGACACGTAAGAAGGTGTTCAAGCCCTAAAATGATGCAACTCAATACTGAGTCCTGAAGGCTGCAGTGTCCCCAAGCACAAAATGTGGTGCCGTTCTTACAGCTTGCGCTGAGCTTCGCTGGAACACTGCAGCAAGCCTGAGGCAGAGATGTTGGCCAGGGAACAGGGTGCTGTGTTGAAGTGGCAGGCAATGGGTCATTTTTGTAGTCGGAATGTAGGTGTTCTGCAAAATGGGTCACCCAGTCTGAGTTACTGATGTAGGGGAGACCAAATTGCAAGCGACGAATACAGTAGACTTGACGGCTGAGTGCACGTAAATTGAACTTCACCTGGAAGTTGTGTCTGGAGCCTTGATAGCGAGGAGGGAGGAAGTAAATGGGCAAGTGTTACACCTTCTGCGATTGCCGTGAGTGTGTAGTGAAGTGTTGGGATTGGAGGAGGAGTGGGCCAGGGTGCGCTGGAGGGAATGGTCCTTGCATGAAGCTGATAAGGGAGGGGAATGTGTGTGTGGTCGTGGCCTCCTGCTGCAAGTGTCTGAAATGTGGCTTATGATTCTTCGGATGTGGATGTTGGTGGGGTAGTAGGTGAAGACCGGGGAACTTATCAGTGTTGTAGAAGGGAAGAGAAGGGATGAGTGCAAAAGTGCGTTAAATGGGTCAGACTCACCTGCGGGCCCTATGAACTATGGTGCTGGGGAATACTCGGTTAAGGAAAAAGATGGACATTTCAGAGCGTCCCCTGCGGAAAGTAGCATCATCAGAAAAGATACGACAGAAATGGAGAAACTGGGAGAAAAGAATGGAGTCTTTGCAGGAAGCAGCATGTGAGGATGTATAGTCCATGTAACTGTGGCAGTCATTCAGCGTGTTTATAGTGGACACCTTTAACCTGGCTATGAAAGAAACGGTCACCTCAAGTCCAATTGGATATGACGTTAACGATAATGGTAATAATGAAGATCCGACACAAATTCCTTTCATTGCCAAAGATTTTGTGTAAAAAAAATCAAAATTTCAGACAAATGTTAACAAATCGATGATGATATCAGGCTACCTTCCTACTGTTTTAATTTAGTTGCAGCATTTTAGTTGCGATGACTGCTAAAAAAAGAAGTACTTTCTGTACACTATTGATGTGGGAAGTGTTCAATGAGCCCAGCTAAAGGTGGAGTTGAGACTTGCTGGGACAGAGTAGAGGGAAATCAATACTCTGTTTCTTCAGTTCTGGCTTTACTTGATCTAAAATTATGAAATATTAATACTGGGTGCTTAAAATGAAAGGTTGTTTCTTTTGTAAATCAAACTATTGATAAAATAACATACACAGCACCTTTCACAGCTGCAGGGTAACTGAAATGTTTTACAGCTAAATTTCTTTTGAAGTACAGTAGCTATTACAATGCGGGGGAATACAGTAACTAATTCATGCACAACAAGAAAGCACAATAGGAATGTTTTAAAAGAACAAGTCCCCCTCTGTGTCGTGATTATAACAAGATCAGCCAGTTAGACGTCATATAATTTGAGCTCCCTGTTTGGGGCTGTTAATTAATGAGGGAGACCTGGCTGACAGATAAAAAGAGGAGTATCAGAAGTTCTGATGAAGGGTTTAGGCCCGAAACGTCAAGTTTTCCTGCTCCTGTGATGCTGCTTGACCTGCTGTGTTCATCCAGCCCCATGCTTGTTATCTCGGATTCTCCAGCATCTGCAGTACCTTTTATCTCAGTATCAGAAGTCCTGTTCACTCCAAAACCTGCAAGTTGGGATGCTCCAATATCAACAGGTCAACTACCAGAGAGGTAGTTTGAGAGGTAGTACGAGAGTCAAGAACTCTTCATGTGTAAATAAAAGGTGATTTAGGCGACGGGTACTGGCTGCTGTGGAGTTATTTCGCTCAGTTTCTTGGATGTAAGTTTATAGATAAATGTTGGTTGTCACCAGCAGAATGTCACTGCCTTTTTCGAAATTGTGTTGTGGAGGCTTTTATCGGACTTTAGTTGAGAATCTTCTCTAAAAGACAGAACAACCAACAGAGCAGTATGCCTTCAGTACTGCATTGGAAAGTCAGCCTGCATAATCTACTGTGCTAAAGTTTCTGAAGTAGGAGCTCGAGCCCCTTTAGCTCATAGACAAGTATATTAATAAACCTTGACTTTTGACAAGTTAAATGGAGACTCATTGGCTTATGAAGAAGGTCTGGTTGTTTGCCTGTTGATATTGGAGCGTCCCAACTTGCAGGTATTAAATGACTTTTCCTTAATGTTGGAAATCAGAAATACACACCTTTCACTCTATTATTCAGGACAGATACAAGCATCATGTAATATTTCAACAAAATTAAATTACCTGCTTACAATGTATTCAAAAATGAGCAAGTGCATTAGGGCATTTCAGTTCACTTAGAAAGTCAGAGTTGCTGTAGTAACATGCACTTTTATGTGCATGTTTGTATACTGCAGCTATGGATAGCGATGGTAGAGACTCCAATGTTCTTTCCATCACATGGCTAACCAAAAGTGTCTCCTATTCTGACCTACTTGCCCTTGGCAATGTGCTGGAAGGATTTGCACGTTGGTACCCTACCTGCTTGGCCACATTATGAAAGTACGTTCGTTGACAATTAGGTCCTGGGAAGTCAAAATCAAATCTAGAAATTGTGGCTCAGAGACAGGGACACTACCCTCTGTGCCACCATACGTCTGGAATAATAAGTGTACAATGATGTAATTGGATTAAATCTCAGCCAAATTAAGTGGAATGGTGACTCAGAACTGTAAAATTCTACGAATCAAACCTTTTCAAATAACAGAAATGAATTCACGCAATGTACTTTTCCTTTTTGTTTCAGGGTGGGAGAAAAAGGTGAATGCTTCAATTTTCTTCATATCTTTCAATGAGAATAGAGCTTAGTCTTCTCTTATTACAATAAAATAAGCTAATCTTACCTTCGTTGAATATAGAACCCAAGTCAAAGAAGAAACACAATGTGATTTTGGTAAGTATCTGAGTAGGGGATGCACTCCTGCTTTTAAAACAATACTTTTTGCACATGGTGTGTCTTTTTTTTGTAAACAAGGTTATTCTACACTGCCTTTTCCAATCCTCCTCTAGGAATGTAAGAGCTCTAAATGCTGATTTGATTCAATAGCGAGTGCAGGTTCACTCCAGAAGATTAGTATTTTCAGTATTTTGTTAGTGAAGCCACTTAGAAACTGGAATATCATGATTTCCAAAAGAAATGTGAATGTACCAGTGCATCTCTGAAATCTGGATGAATTAATAACCCTGTATGCCAAGCAGATAGTGCCATTACAAATCTGACCTTAAAACATTTCCCTCCCTGCACTTGTAGTTGTGCAGAAAAGGGGCACTGAAACTAAGCCAGACACCACATCATGTATTATTTTCCTCTGTCAGTGTATTATCAAGCATCAAAATAAAATCTTGGAGCAGTTATGTTTTGATTTCATAATTGGGTCCATAATTAGAGCTTGTATTCTATATTCTCCCAACACAATATTGCAGTCATTACAGATCATCAATGTGTAGAATGCTGTCTGATGAGCAGATGTTCTTCCTCTGTTCAAAGAAAACATTTGCTTTTCCAGCTTTTCTAAAAAAAAATCATTCACAGGATGTGAGCATTGCTAGCCTGACTGGCACAGATTATGTATCCCCGACAGCCCCTCACTACTGTTATAATGTAGGAAACGCGGTTGTCAAATTGGTCACAGCAAGCTCCCACCAACAATACTGCCCAGAATTTTATTTGAGGGAGAAATATTTGCCATGACACAAGAAAATAGTTTATCCTGCTCTTCTTGAAATAACATCACGGGCAATGTTCCTCCTGATTTATTTTTCATGGACTTTCAAGGTCTGGGTGCAGTAGTGGCTTCCAGAATTGGAAGTAAAATGTAGGTTTTGTTGTGGAATTCATTTTTTTTGAGGGATTATGCTTAGTCGACAGCGCATCAACCCACAGCCCAAAATGATCGATAGCCCCTGAACCCTGGCAGTGGGCCGTGCAAGTCCACGCATGGGTAGTGTTGTAGAACAGAAAGACCTAGGAGTTCAGGTACATAGTTTTTTGAAGTTTACATACATATAGATAAGGCAGTTAAGAAAGCATTTAACATGTTTGCCCTCATTGCTAAAATCTTTGAATATAGGAGTTGGGATGTTATGTTGAGGATGTACAGGACATTGGTGAGGCCTCTTCTGGAGTACTGTGTCCAGCTCTGGATGCCCTGTTTTAGGAAAGATATTATTAAGTTGGTGAGGATCTGGAAGAGATTTACCAGGATGTTGCTGGGCATGAAGGAGGATTTGAGTTTTAAAGAGAGGCTGAATAGGCTGGGACCTTTTACACTGGAGCTTAGGGGCTTGAGAGGTGATCTTGCAGAGGTTTATAAAATAATGAGGGGTATAGACAAGGTGAATGGCAGGTGTCTTTTCCCTAGGGTGGGGAATTCCAAGGCTAAGGGGCATATTTTTAAGGTGAGAGGAGAAAGATTTAAAAAAGACATGAGAGACAATTTTTTAATGCAGAGAATGGCTCTTGTGTGGAATGAACTTTCAGAAGAAGTGGTGGATGTGGTTACGGTTACAACGTTGAAAAGATATTTAGATAAGTACATGAATAAGAAATGTTTGGAGGGATATGGACCAAGTGCAGGAAGATGGGACCAGTTTAGTTTGGGATTATAGTTGACATGGTCTGGTTGGACCGAAGGGTCTGTTTCTGCTCTGTATGACTACGGCTGTAAAATCACTCCCATTCATGCATGTCTTACTCATGTTACTGTTTGTCCTGTCTGCATTTTGGACTGTATTAAGCACAGTGTTTTTCATTCATAAGTAGGAAATGAGAACACTATGGTTCATTAAATCAACAAATTAATGAGATATATTATGAGATATGTAAATGAATAGGAACATGGATTTTAACTTTTAGTCTGGTCTTGATGTTTCACAATATTATCTGATGTAGAAACTCCTGCTTCGGCCTATCCAATGGAAGGTATGTGTGTATGTTTTGAATTTAAATGGTGTCAAGTACAGACTTACATTTTCCTGGCTTCCCTACTTCTAGTCAAATCAAAATGGTCAATGAATCACAGCAGAGAGTTTAACAGAATAACACAGAATGTAAGCCTGCTGAATGTGCTATGCATTTCAGGAAATGATTACACACAACACAATCTTTGATGGAGAAGCTGTTGATCCAGGTAAAGAAACATTTCACTACCTTTTATAAGATTATACATGTGTCATTTTTAGTTTGGCAAGCTGTAATTAGTGGAATATCACAGGGAGCAGCGTTAAGGTTTCAATTATTCCCGATCTTGGATGAAGGGACGGAGTGTAACTTTGTTGATGACACAAAGCCAGGCTGGTGTGAGGCAAGATTTATAGATATTAAATCATTTTTTAAAAAGAGTTTTGTTTTGAATACTAGCAGTGTATCGGTTTGGTCTATGCAGGATTTTAGTAATGAACTAGGCACGTATTTTCAGATTCAGGGTTTTAAACCAGTTTATGTCAGAGAGTAGATGACTGAAGGCCTCCTAGATTGTTAATAAAAGTTTGTTTATGTGGTGGCGTTTAATGACAGGAGAGGAAAGAAAATTGAACCGTTAGCTAAGCACAAGCTAGGATGAGCAAGCTTTTCAACAAAATTTTGTTAAAAGTTTTTGAATTCAGTTTAAAAGGAGACCTGACTGAAGCCAGATGTGAGAATAGAAAGTTTGTCCTGAACAGTTAAGAGAAATAAGCTCAGTGTAAGAGTTTGTAAAAGCCTCCAAACCAGGGGTGTATGGTTATTCTCAAAGGAAAGACCCCAGTTGTAGCAGTTAAAATAACAGACTTTGTCACTCGTCGTAGCAGAAACTGAGAGAAGAAAGGCAGCAGTTAAGTCAAATCTACATCTTGTTGGGAATGGAAAAGTTTTCTTTATTTTTAAGTAACTACAAAATGATGGTGTTGAGGAGTACATGAGACTTCATTGTGCCATGAATTTTGAAATCTTTCAAACTACTTAGGTAACATGATTTGCATAATTTTATAATATTTTTATTTAATTTGTTTCTAATAAACTCATGTTTTATCGTTAATACTAAATCTTCAGCCATGTGCAGAGATAAAAGGTACTGCAGATGCTGGAGAATCCGAGATAACAAGCATGGGGCTGGATGAACACAGCAGGTCAAGCAGCATCATAGGAGCAGGAAAGCTTGACGTTTCGGGCCGAAACCCTTCATTCAGAACCCTCTTCCCCTCCCCCATTTCTGATGAAGGGTTTAGGCC